>RCWM02000254.1:1200000-1557054 GCA_003667255.2 Euschistus heros | reverse complement strand
TTTATTTTTGTTGGTGACTATTTTAAAAATATGTAACAGTACTTTATAATTTTAGTTTAATTTTCTTTTAATTCCGTAATTTAATTTTAATTATATTTTCCTTGATTTACCATATTTCTTATTATATACGGCATTCTAGGGAGCCATTATTGTTCATTATAATTATTCTTAAGGGGCAAAGGCCCCACAATAAAATTTATTTTCATTCAGTGTAAAAAAAAAAAAGACATATTTATTTACATATATATTAATCGCTCATGAAACATATTTTTACATACAATATTAAAAAATCGCTATTTTGATTCGATACTATTTTTTATTTAGCAGACATACTTTAAGCTTGACTTGCAACTGCTTGGATTTTCTGACCATAAAAGTATAGACAGTGTGGGCCAAACCTCTTTTTCCTGCTCCACCTCAACATTGTACAGTGTAAAAAAATAAAATAAACTAAATAAAATGGATGAACTATACCATAAAGGAAGAAAAATGCCTCTGAGACCGCACCTTCAATGATGCGATGATAAGTTCAAGATTATTGAGGAAACCCACTTCCTTGCAATAAAAGCCAGTAATAATCGCCATGATCCTTGTGTTACGAAACGCCAAAAAAAAAAAAAAAAAAAAAAAATACTAAGAAAGAAGAAAGCTCGCCCATCCACATCAGCACTACGTCGGATGAAACCAAGCTTTCCAAGTTATCTCGAACTTAAAACATAAACCTTGAGTCAATAATAAATAATACCCATAGTGAAGATGAGGAGGTGTTGGCAAGAATAATGGCTGCCGGAAGAGTTTATTATTCGTAGCGAGCCTGCTGAAAAGTAAATACGTTAGCTAATATTAGGCTGTACAAAACTCTTAGTAGGCCAGTTGCTTGCGTGTGCGTGCGAGACTGGACGCTCCAAGAAGCCATCTCCAGAACGTTTAGACTGGTACTGTTTCGAAAGAAAATACTTAGACTCTTAGTTGGACCTAAATAAGAAAAGAATTGCATCGATTAAGAACAAATAAAGAAATTTATCGTGTATGGGGCGGACTTGTTTTATTATCCCAGTTTGACGGAGTCGAATGGTTGGGGCACGTCCTGAGAATGGATGAGCGAAAACGGCAAGAACAATTTATCATGGTAAGCCGGAGGAAGACCAAAAGCTAGTTGGATTTCTAGTGTGGAGAGGATTTGGGGAAGAATGGAATATCCGTCAGGTGCGCTACCAACAGGGACGATTAGGCAAAGCTAATTGAGCAGGCCAAAGACACCGCTACATACGTCTGTCACGCTAATAATGAATAATTGATCTCCATTTTGTTCAAACATTTTTCAAATTAGGAACACATTTTATGATTCAGCATTAAATTTTCTATTGTGTTAGCAAAGCACACGCAACATTGACTTTTACAAAATTTAGACCTAAAGAACAGATGATCTTTCAACTTATTTACAAAGCATAAAATAGGATGATTTCCTCTTGGTGTAAAAAGAAAATAAATTTGGTGAAACTAGACCAAATATGAAGAAAAATGGCCCCCAAAAAAGAAACTAGTAATCTCTGTAATCAGAGATCAGTGGGAATTAGTTTCATTTTTGAGAAGTAAGGAGCATCAAGGATGGAACAAACGATTTTGAATTGATAAGATTGAAAACAGGACATGAAATTATAAAGAATTAGCTAGGCATCCGTATTATATATGCTGGCTCTGCAGACATTCAACATCTGGCCGCAATGATGTGTTTTTTTTTTTTGTTTTTTTTTAGGGTGGCTCTTCAGAATGAGTAAAAACTGACTTAAACGATTATCTTTAATTTATTAACCAAACAGATAAAAAATACGAAGGGAAATGTAAAAACGTAAAAGAATTTTTACTTTTTTACTTAAGTCCTATTATTAAATAGAAGATATTTGTTATCACTTTTTACTAAAAAACAAAAAAAAAATAATAATTTAATAAAGATATATAATTGGAGTCGACAAATTTTCCACAGTGAAAAGGAAGCCTGTAAAATGATTTTAGGAATTCACTTTGGAAACTTTCGACACATCAATAAAATTATTTAATTATTATTCCAAGTGACAGATATGACGTTTTTTTAATTTTTAATAATACACCGAATCCAAATAATAGTATATAATAATATTCAAAGAATACCTAAAGTTTGAAAAATTCAATTTATTTATATTCAGCGTGATCTACAATACAAAATAAAGTTTTTAATTAATTTCTATTAAATGATCTCGAAAATACATTTATGTAAAATTACTTTTGAAACAATTCGGAATCTTTGTAATTTTAGAACAGCCTTCCTGGAAAGGGAATGGTCAAAAGAACTTACTTCAATAAGACCTCAAGCCCTTAACTCATTTACCTGTCACTAATTTAATTTCCTCAGAAGTTGTCGCACCTGTGAAGAAAGGCAGTTCCCCAATTCTCACCAACCTCCTGGTCAGCCAATTCTCACCAACCTTTACCTGGTAGCCAATTGTTCGAAATCGTTACGAGGGAGTACACACCCAGTCCTTTTGAGGGCCGAAGTAAAGTGCATTTACACACTCAAAAAAAATTCCATTGAGTCAAGAAATATTTTGTATTCTGATAGCCATTTTTTTTTTTAAACATCTATTATTGATATTCAAAAACAAGTAAATTTGAATAAAATGATTACAATGGTATGTCAACAACATGTAAAGAACTATTACTATAATCACTTCAATAAAAGTTCTACATTAGAAGGTCTCTTGGCTATCTTCATTTCAGAATCCTCGGAGGATTATCGGTAAATGATTGTTAACCCTGGAGTAGTCGCGTGGTTGAAAGTTACATGAATGGTCGCATGGTTGACTATTGTCACCCACAGAATGATTTTGTTTTTGGTATCCTATAATTTAATTAATTACTTAATTATTAAATCTTTCTGCCTACATGAATGTTAGAAAAGTTTTATAAATAATAACAATCATGAAAAACTTAAAAAATTTATTGTAAAAGCAAACAAAAGCATTTTTAAGTAAAAATAATAGTCACAAATTTACTGTAAGTAGATTCTATTATAAAGCTAACACAACTTACACTGTAATAAATATCATAAATTTATTACAAAATACAAATATTTTAAAAACAATTTAGGCAAAAATCATTAAATGAGCATGTTATAAAAATGTTACGATTTCAGGCTTAGACGTTTCTTCTTCGTCGATATTATTGTCATGATATAAAGTTGAGATTAGGAGAACTGCCCGATTCCTTTTTAGATAGTAAAAACTAGTTGGCCTTCTTGAAAACCAAACATTGACAAGAATGCAAAAAGGTGTTTGTCTGGCTGAAATTTCTTGGGATTTCAGCTTTGTTTTTCCGGAGGAATTTGAGGAAGTTATTATTTACAAATTCAAACACCTCTCTGATTGGAGCAAATTTATCAATTTTTCTACGTGAAGCTCTATCATGCATGTTATCAAATCGTAAACATCTCTTAGTAACATAGAAAAGCAAATCTTTGCCTATTCAATGAAAGATAACATGAATCCATACCGTTTTCCTTGGAATTGTCCCAAGATTTTTGAACATTAATCCTGGACATCACGTAACTCCCTATCAAATATAATAGACCAAATAAAGCTGGAATTTCAACTTCATCTGTTGTCCTGGCATCTCTATCTCGTGAATATTTACTTTTCTAATTGTTTATGTAAATATTTGTTGAATTTACATTGGAAGGTGGGGGGGGGGATACAAAATAGATTAAAAATAATTGGTAAATATCTATCTCATGAAATTAATTATTAAAGAAAAAATTACTTACCGGTTAAATAACTTAAAAGGTCGCGTGGGGGACAATTGTCAACCAAACTAGTTTGAAATGGAATACTTTTTTTAGTTGAAGGGTAAACTGAACGACAACAATGTAGATTTCAACAATAGGGTTTTCTTGAAAGAAACTGGAAGGGTCGTAATGATGGGGGTTATGGAAAGGGAATAACCCTTAAATAATGGCAGGTGGGTGACAACTGTCAACCGCGCGACTACTCCAGAGTTAAATTGGGAGACGAGTGGATTCGAGTGAGTATGGAGTTTACTATGGAATGATAGGTATCTGATTTGGGCCAATTCAGCAACATTTGAACATTAAGATCTTCATGGATGTTTGTTTGTGACATAATAAGGAGCAATGAGGATTATAAGGATTTTGGATTGTAAGGATTGCATCCTAGAAGAAATGAAAGGTTTATTGGAGCCCGAAAGCTTAACTTCGTACTGCCAAATGAGTACAATTACTATCATGTAAATAAGTCTTTTGTAATTTATTGGAAGCTTTGAAGCTTTTCTAGTAAATGTTGGAGTAGTCATAAAGTGCTTGAATATATCATAGGGCGTATAAAAAAAAAAAATGACCTTTTTATCAAATTCCAGAGTTCAAAAGTCTGTAAATATCTTAATGCTATTTATTATTTACCAATACTTAATAATCCATTTAGAGCATTCTCTAAGCTTGTTCACTAACAATGGACTTCTTCAAAAAAAGCCTCAGTTCAGTTATTTATTTCAAAGAAGAATCATGACAGTGTCCTACGAAATTCTGATGACAAATTTCGAAAAGACGAAGACATTACTGGAAAAAAAAATTCACAGTCACTGAAGCAACTCTTGAAATTATTAAATATGAAGGATAAGGTGTCCTTGAAGAGTGCACTGCGCGGCGTTTGTTTGAAAAATTTAAAAGTGAAGATACGACGTTGGAAAGGAAGAAGGGCTCCGGGCGGCCATTGATGGATATTGATGAGGTTCTGAAGGATGCTGTTGAGTCAAATCTGTCCACAAGTACTCGCGAACTTGCCAGGGACTGTGGTGTGTCGAAAGATACTGTTAGTCGCCATCTTCTCTTCTTGGGGAAGGTGTAAACCTGTAGGCTGGCCCCCCACGAACTTACTCCTCAACAGTAATCCTCCTCAGTAAGTTCATGGGTTTGAACTCCTGCCTCATCCACCATATATTCCAGACTTCGCAGATTCGGATTACTACTTGTTTCGATCCATGGCCCATTTTCTTCAAGGGAAAACATTTGATAATTTTGTGGAAGTTGAAAATGTCCAAGAGTTCTTTCACAGCCATCCCAAGGAATAGTATCAGGTGGCATCGAGAAATTGGCTAGCAGAAGACCCTCTTGGGGCACAACCAACTTCTATAAAGTGATTTCACCCAAAATGTTTGTAAAAAATGTAAACAATATAAAGAATTCGAAATTCCTACTAGGAGCGATATTAAACATACAGAATCCATGTATACCAGTACAATAATCTATTAATTTTAGTTTCCCAGCTATAAACATCAAAACATGACCTTTTATTAATCGATTTATTGATGAAAAACAATGCTCCTAATATTTGTGCAGTTACTGTTTTTTATTCCGCTCAGCAATCTATACTTGTCTTCTGTTTAGATCTCAGGATTTCCTCCTCGAAAAATTGGACATGAATATCTTCTACATATCAATGAAAAAGATAATGTTTTTCAAAATCTAAAAGTTCTAATTATCAATAAAATTGTGATGAATATTATTTAACGTTACAGTTTTTTTTTTTTTTTATTTTATTTTTTTATTTAGTTTTTTTTTAAGTTTTTTTTTTAACCCTTTTGATTTAAGGATTCGATACAAGGGTTATATTACGGTTGTATTAAAAAAAAATAATCACTATGTATCGAGTTTATTTGTTTTAAAATTTTTTATTCCGTTCAGCAATAAAAAAAAAAAAAAAAAAAGAAAGTAATAATTCAATAAATAAATTAAGCAACAGCAAGTAGGATCATGATATTTTTTTTAGTTGTCATTCTATTAGCCATTTTTCGTTTGGTTATTATCTTGTAATGAGAAGGTAGAAACATCATTCTGAATCAAAAGGGAAGTTGTTCAGACTTGCTAATGGGATTGAGATGAGCCTAAAGTTTGAGATATATGCTAAAATGAAAGATGTCAGTGACAACATCTGTTTTAACAAATATACTAACGCGGAGATATGCGTAGCTATGTTCCTGTTAGTATCATGGTTTGAAAGGTTAGACTTTATCCGAGATATTTGTTACAACAATACTCATGCTTCATTGGCCTCCGTCGTAGTCCCTAGCTGCTGGATTAACTATTGTTTTGTCTTTGAAAGTGCTTGGAGAATCAATAATGTTCTAAACAAGTATCAATGAATTAGGTTTACATTATTTTCCAACCTAATTATTAAACATTAAACATGTTCTACAGGATAGGAGATCATAAAAATAGACTTAGATGAGCTATAAAAATTATAAATGTTTGTTACAGTTGATAGTTAATGCCTGATATTATAGAATAATTAAGAAATTTCTATAAAATTAGTGAGATTTAATAGGACATTTATCTTGGCCATATTAAAAATGAAATTATCGCACAATTTAATGATAGAAGCTAAAATGTAGTCTTTCAATACACCAACACAGAAAGCAGCAAATAAAATCAGAATTCTTGGAACAGTTTCGATCACATATTCTTGTAATTCAGCTCAGATTTCAAAGCATAACAAGAGGAAATATTACAGTGAAACCTCATTGTCTGTTATATCAGACTCTATGTAAGCCTGATATAACAGATAAATAATGGTGGATTTGTCTGTTTCACGGGAGGAGGGAGAAGGGTGTATACAGTGAGAAGACATATAGAAGTGCATATTAAACAATAATTACCTATGAGCACTAATACAAGTTAGAATAAACTATACGTTTACAACGTTTGCAGTTTATTACATCCGGACGTCTGAGATGGGCAGGGCATGTTGCTAGTATGAGTGTTACTAAAATCCCCCAATGATCTAGATAAAAAAATATTAGGACGCAGAAAAAAAGTGGAAATACCTCGCCTGCGGTGGGCGGATTGTGTGACAGGTGAAAATGCTAAGAATAAGAAACAAGACAGAGAAGTTTGGCGGCTCAGACTAATGGAGGTCTTGACTCTTCACGAGTTGTTACGCCAACAAACAACAATCGTTTAAACGTTAAACGTTGTTATGTGTATAGTTGCCAAAGTTCACAAATGGTTAGTTTGTTTGATTCTTATTAGATCATGACAGATAGGGGATATATATTGATAAATTCTGTTATCAAAGTTTATTAAGAGAAGTTTTAGAAGAAATGGAAGGCAAAAATAGATCCAAATGAATATGGGAGAGAAAATGGATGACTAGGAGAAATGAGCTAGGTAGCTAGTACAATTCTTTTTAAAGAATTAGTAAGAGAAATGAAAATGAACATTTTTGTCATTGTGAATGTCAGAAGAATCTTTTAACTACGTTCAATCCAAAGTTGAACGCTTGCTTAGTAAAAAATATACTGTGATACGATCAGCCTCATCACCAAAATTAAAACCAGACATTGTTTTATATTTTCTTGCAACTAGCAATAATTTTCGAAGCCCCCTATCATTTAACGCTGCTGCTACTAAATACTTGTTCGGCTAATTAAATGATCTACTGCACTAAACGTTTGTCGAACACGCGTCAAAATTAACTAAATACTTAAATAAAAACTTTCTGACTAAACATATGTGAATGGGCTATAGACCCATTAAGAGAGTCATAGGTTCAGTACTTCGGCAAGGATATACTGTTACTAGATGTGGCTATATACGTACTCCGGGCGGCAGATTTCAGGGGACGCCAAATTTCGAAAAGTTTGTAAAAAAAAAAATAATAAGTTGTTTTCAAAATAATAATGTCACAATCAATATTGTTTAATTTTATTTTATTTTTTTGCACTGTTTATAAACTTCGTTATACTTAATTACGGAGGCATTGGATTTTAATTGTAGCGGAGGGAAGAGGGAGGGATAAGATGGGGGCTGCAAACTGATCTTTGCCCTTCCTGAGACATCTCCTAGTTCCGGCCCTGTTTTATACTGTAACAATGCATAATTATTATGATACCGATAGTGTGAACCTATGTTCCTCGCTGAATAACTAAGCTTACATTTCTAGAAGTTCTATATTACGGCTATTTCCACTTTTTTTTCTCTTTCACATTTTTATTCACACCTGTTATGGGAGTAAACAATAAGTGAATTAGCTCGTATTGTACTAGTACCGGCCTTATAGGCGTGTGAGAGGCTAGGACTTAACAGCACATCCTCGTGGCATAGATTAAAAAAGAATTTTTATTCGAGCAAATCTTCTTTTAAACCTCATTTAATTTAAGAGAGTATTTCCAGGAATTTCAGTCGTCATTACTGTCATTACTAACATGTCCCATGTTAATACAAAAACTCTTTAATATTAAATACCTGTTGAAACCTTATGAATTGTTGAGTTCTATAAAATATTATTCTAAAAAAATAGAAAAATGTATTTTTTATAAAGAACCTTTATGTTTAGGGAAAACTACCATTACTGGGCTGGATGGGAACAAGGAACGAAGACATAATTTTACCACTGAGAAGGTAAAATATAATCAGTGCTTGCAGTTAATGGTGGTAATTCGTCCACCTAATTTCCAATATTTTCCCTGAGTCTTCAGAATTAAATCAACTATAATATTCATCATCCTAGACACTTGGATATAGGATGCTTCAACAATCGGTTTTGGCTTTTTTCTGTCAACCATCAGTTCCTGATTCCATGAGTGCATGTATCAACAGCAACTCCATCTATCCATCTCAACTTCGCCCTCCCCACTCTCCTTTTTCCTGATTGTTCAATACAAAGCAGTTTTTTGGAGTAAGTATTTTTTACAATTATAATCTTCAGAAATATATAAAAAAAGTTTTTTCAAAGTGAGAGTTATTGATATAAAAACGTAATGAAGTAACTTCATACCGTGATCATTACACTGTTTAAGTACTAATTACCTGCGCTTCAAATTGTAAATTTTATGATCAGCGATTTGCTAACAGCTAAAAAAAAAAAAAAATAATCTTTTATTTTCCGAAGAATCATAAAATTCTATGTAAAATAATAGATTGGTCATAAAAGATCCATTACATTCCTTCTTGAATCATGTCTAAACACGTTGACCTGTTTTAGTTATAACCCCACTCGGCTGTTCCATAAAGATAAGTTAGCTACGGAATCTCATATAACGGGTTCTCGGAACTAGATAAAGTTTCATATTGCTTTTCGATTATGGGTACGCAACGTGAAATTATTAGATATTATAAAGTATTTTTGAAGAAAGAATCATTACTTCATAGGATTAAAAAAAAATAGGTTTTTATTTATGATTAGTATATTTTCATAAATCGTTTTAAAAATTATTTACTTAATAATCCATACCATTATATTCTTTCATTGTCATTATTATCACATGCCAATAGCCTCAAGGAAATATAATTATGAATTACTTAATTAAAATTTATATAAGAAATTTTAATTTAAAATATATATATATATATATATATATATATATATATATATATATATATATATATATATATATATATATATATATATATATATATATATTTATTGATAATTATAACTTTATACAATGAAGTGAAAATAATGATATTCGCGTGGTCTCTAAGGCCGTTTCATGAAAAAAACAAAACAATATGGATTATTTTTAGTTAGAAGGTTTTCTCCCAAAAGAAGTTAAAATACAAGGCCTATATATAAGGCCTCTTTCTAATTCAGCCAGACCTTTACTTGAATAGATCAGCAGTGAAAAGTTGTGAAAAATAGACTTGACTGGATTTCGAATTCTACGATTTAAGTATTATACTAGAAATTGTATTTCATAGATTTTCTAATGCCCCCTATTAGTGCAAATATGATTATCAGAAAAATAGATCTTAACAAAACCTTTTAGTAGCATGAATCCAAAGAGAAATTTTGCACAAGTAAATCTCATAAGTACCTTAGGAATGAATTCACAAAAAAAAAAAAAAAAAAAAAAAAAAAAAAAAAAAAAAAAAAAAAAAAAAAAAAAAAAAAATAATATATATATATATATATATATTTATTTTTTTTATTAACGAGAACCACTTCACAATTTTATATATATATTTTTAAATTTCTTTGAAAGCGTCTAATGATAGAACATTTAATTCATCAGCAATGAGCTCACAGAAAAACAATAGCTATGAAAAAAAAATTAAATTATATATATGTGTATATATATATACATTAAAACTGAATATTGAATTGAATGGTAATAAATTGCACAACATATATTATATATATATATATATATATATATATATATATATATATATATCTATATATATATATATGTGTGTGTGTGTATATATATAGAAGAATTAATAAAAATGTAAACCAATGAACTTGGTAATACGTGTAGTATGCCTAAAAACAGGCATGGCGCATGTAAATACGCCAAATAAATTCTCCTCTTATGGGGTTACCATAAAAGAAAAAAGAGAAAAAAAAAAAAAAAAAAAAAAAAAATGTATATATATATATATATATATATATATATATATATATATATATCAAAAGTTTGAGACCACCCTGAAACGATACCAGTAAATTTAAAAGTTTGATGTTAAGTGAAAAATAAATGGATTTAAATATTCATCTACCTTTAAGAGAAGAAATTAAAATTAAGTTTTCAATACATAATTTAAAACAAACTGTATTTTCCATATTAATTCCAACAATTTCGTTTGCCGACAGAATAACCTTGGATTAAAAAATTTGAAATTTGAATTAAAAATTGAGAAACGAAAATCTCCCATTCATATTAAATGAAGGCAGCGGGAATTTTTGTTGAGCCATTTCAAATTTAATTAGATATTTATGAACTAAGTTCCTTTTTTTTTTTTCCTGAGTGGAATAGCTCGTAATTGATTTATTACGGAGAAAATCTCAAAAGTGAAACAAAGTGTTTTTACTTATATAAAAAAACATCAACATAAAATTAGATAGAAAAAAAGAGAGGCGGAACGATATTAAAGATATTAAACTTTTAAATTTACATACTTTGGCTCAGGGTGGTCTCAAACTTTTGACCGGCAGTGTATATATATATATATATATATATATATATATACATTAAAACTGAATATTGAATTGAATGGTAATAAATTGCACAACATATATTATGACTGGACACCATAAAATACTAAAGTAATATACATTATTATTAATGAAAATAACTGAGAAGCATTTTCAAAATTATTCTTTCTATTCGAAAAAACATTTACACCAGAATAATATTCAGTCAGTCAGGAAAATAATTAAAACGCTGTCCCGGAAAACTGAAACATGAAGAAGTCATAAGAGGACTCAATATTGAGAAATCAAATTGAATAAAAAATGTAATCTAATTTAGGAAACTAATTTTAATTAAGTATTTCTCTCTTCAACGATTTTCATTAGACTTCATTGCTGCTTTTCAGCGATACACTTTTTCCTTGATTTGGATGAAGAAAAAAGTTTTTAAAATATAATTTTATAAATAGGACTTTATTTCCTTCTTCGATTCAATTAAATATTGTTTGAAATCCATTAACAAATAGTATTTATGATAAGAATGTATATATTTTTTAATACATTAAAAAGAAAATTATGCCAATATCACCTTCACTAAAAATTCAATTTATGTATTAATCAAACAATTAAAAAGCCATGTCATATCTATAGTTACAACCTTACTAACTACGGTTCAAGGTAAACTAGACTCTTGATCACATTAGTTGAGAGAATACACGAGAGGGAGTATAAATTGATATTTTTAAAAATAAAGAATGTTTTCAATGTATATCTGTCAGTAAGATAAGTATATTTATGCCTTTATATTCAGGATATCAATCAAGTTATATTGTAAGGCTGGAAACAAGTCGGAATCCACCATTAATTCCAATCTTAAAAAAATAATTAATTTTTCTTAAAATTATAGTACAACCGGAAAACCGATTAGTTCATATCTGTCTGGAGCGACTCACAGAGGAACGAATCAACGAATTTTGGACGACATTGGACCAATTCTCTAATAACTAAATTTGTCTTTTATTTGGATCTTAAATTATACTTTATACTTCTTTTGAACAAAATCCGTAGATAAATTAATGTTAAAATCAAATCTTATAGGAAAAATTCTGCATTGAAATATATATTTTTTTTAAACTCATATTTAAAAAAAATCCATTGTTTAAGGTAATGCTTTAAATTAACCGTGCAACTACTGGAAAACAACTCATCCATAATAAGATATTTTAGGCAAATAAAACTCGGGATTATTTCAAACGTCTGGGATTTTTCGATGAAAATTAGGAGAAAAAACTCAAATGTAAATTGCGAAAATCGCCTAAAATCGCCCAAAAAAACTACCTTCACAGTAAATAACTAGAATGCTTGAAGTTTTTTTTCCATTAGTTGGATTTTGCTCTTAGGCGCTCTTTTCCGAGAAAATGATTTTTTTCTTTTCTTTTCTAGGTCTTGAGAATTAATTTTAAAAGATTTCTGTTGATATTGGCGCTACTTTTCGCAAGTTTTCTTTGTTTACCTACTTTTGTCTTTTGTTTGTCTGTTTACATTCATTTTCCTCATATAAAATGCTCAGTTTGTGTGTGTTATTTTAACGACATAGGTGCAATGGTTCCTAAAACAAATTTTCAAGTTTTTCAATTTTTCCAATTTAATCATATAAGTTTTAAAGATTATGACCTGGCATTGGAAACATGGATTAATTCGTTTGGACTGGAACAAATTTCAAATACCGCAAAGCTCTGCTTACGGGAAAAATTAAGAAAATTCAGTAGTAGTTTGAACTCTCGCTGGATTTCGTCCCATAGGAAGATCAATAGTTTTTTGGAGAAGCATGAAAACTGGTTGAATTTGGATTTCATTGTTCCTGAAGATGTTATCCAGAACCTACCTTCATCATCATCATCAACAAGCGCAAGTATACCATCTCGTTCTCAATCATTCGAGCAATTATCTGATTGACAAAGACGGAGAAAAACGAAAAGTTTTAGAAAATGTTCAGAGGATATGTTCGCTTTTGTCATGAAAAAAAGGTTCAAATCTGATGCCGTAGATTACATTGTTAATTTTATTAGGGAGCATCCAGAACATGTACTAAGTGTCAAAAAATTTTGTGAAAACCTTTAAAATCCAAAGGACCAAGAGAACGAAAAGGCATTAGCATTATATACAGCCGCTGATTTTACTAATATTCAGTACAATGCCGTCAGAAATAATGCAAAAGCATTAGGATATACATCACTTTACCCCAGCTACTATCAGATCCAAAAATTAAAAAAAGATTGTTATCCCCCAGAAGAATCCATATCGGTTAGTGACACTGGAGCAAATATCGTATTGCAAAATTTACTTGACCATACTTCTCGGATTTTACAAGTCGTGGGTGGTGAAATAGGGAATGATAACTTTCGTAGTTTAACGTTAAACATTAAGTGGGGATGTGATGGGGCGGGTAACCAATCACAATATAAACAACGTTATTCTTCATCTGAAACTTTCAGCGAAGATTCGGTCATTTTGATTGCCTGTTTAGTACCGATTAATTTGATAAATTCAGAGAATTGTCAAATAGTCTGGCAAAATGAATGTCCGTCATCGACCAGATTTTGTAGGCCTATCTCATTTAATTATACGAAAGAAACAGATGAAACTGTAACGTCTTTAGTTCGAGACATTCAGAAACAAATTGATAATTTACTTCCCTATATAAATGACAAAATCTCTATCAATTATAGAATGTTATTAACTATGGTTGATGGCAAAATATGTAATATTTTTAACTGAAACTTCTTCAGCTATGAGGTGTTTTTTGTGCAATGCAACACCTAAAGAAATGAACAATTTAAAAATTATTACAAACAAGGAAATAGTTAATGATGAGTATTACTCATTTGGCTTGTCCCCTTTGCATTGTTTGATCAGGTGTTTTGAGTGCTTAATTCACATCTCTTACCGATTAGATTTCAAGTCCTGGAGTGCAAAAACAACAGAGCAAAAGGAGTTACTTGCAAGGAAAAAAAAAATCAAGTTCAACATGATTTTAAAATTCAGTTAGGACTTTGTGTAGACCACGTAAGACAAGGTTTTGGTACAAGCAATGATGGAAATACTGCAAGGAAATTTTTTGCCTCCCCAGAAACTTCATCAGCTATAACAGGGGTTGACGAAAATCTAATTAGACGCTTTGCAATTATATTACAAGCTATTTCTTCTGGGTCAATTATAAAACTTGATAACTTTGAAGCCTACACGAGAGACAGCACGGTTATATGTATCTCTGTATGGCTGGTATTATATGCCAGTCACCGTGCACCAACTGCTCGTGCACGGAACACTGATAGCCAAAAATGCTATAATACCTATAGGACAATTGTCAGAAGATGCTCAAGAAGCGAATCACAAGTTATTCCGAAATTTCAGACTGTTTCTTGCCAGAAAGTCATCGAGGCAATCAAACAATCGAGATGTTTTAAATAATTTATTAATAAATTCGGATCCCTTAATTTCGACTCTCAGACCGAGAATAATAAACATTAAACGTGATTTATTACCAGGAGCACAATCACTTATTGTTACTTAGAATATAGGAAAAACAATCTTAATTAAAATTATGTTGTTATGAGTTTAATTCTGATCGTTATTTAAATAAACAATTGTATATAGACACCTACATATATTATAATTTTGATGTATCAATTAGTCCTAGGATATTAACTGACAAAAGTAATTATCAATTGTTATATTTTTTTTTTTAATAATTAAATATTTTAGTTTGTTACGTTTTATTTTGTAATTTTATTTAATACATATGTATTTATCATTCCATAGAATATTTATTGCATATATTCTCGTAGTATATAGGTACAATAAATGGTAAGTAAATGATGATAAATTATCCAACATCGAAATATCAAATCAGGAATTCTTACATGTTTCCTCTTACGATCTGATCATGATTAGCCTATCATTTAATAGTCCATTCAAAAAGCTTCAAAACGGTAACAATAGCATTATTCTAGGAGAAGCAGAAGCGGAGATATTAACGAATGTCCATTCCGCCCTAACGTTCGTTCCACTGTGCGACTGTTAGCCTTACATACTGATGATTTTAATTATAACTAAGTTATTTACATATCACTATAATCATTTTCTTTAAATTTGCTTATTTTATAATATAGTTGTATAAATCCATTAAAATAAATAAAGAAACTGCCTAGCTAAAATAAAACAATAACCACATATGGTAATATTCATTATTTTGTAATGGTTTTTACATATTTACGAATTTTTCGATTCTCAAAAACCACTATCCAATATAAGTACCATAACAATCTACAAATCATTTATTCTGTGCAGATATTAGCCCAGCCCTCAATCCATTTAATAACCCGTTATATAAGAAAATTTCAAATTTTACTAACCCTCCAGTAGAAAATTACTGAAAGTCTTACATTAACATAACCAAAATTAGATCTATTGGTTAGATAAGATTAGTCAAGGATGACTACCTAAAAGTATTTTTTTAAAACACTAGTTAAATAATAAAATCCACCATACAAAAATAAAATTGTAATCTATACATATCAAACAGTGTGAAACATAAAAAATAAATTTAAAAACAAAGCAATTTCATCCTGATTGGGAAAACAATGGACCATGGATATGCTTATCCATAATCTACTGCATTTTTCAATTTTCCTTTTAGAATTAAAAAGTCGAATAACTTAAATTAATGATTAAATTAAATTATAAATCAATGCTTATTTGCTATAAACAAAGTAAAGAGAAAATAGGAGTCTCAAACGTGACTTTTTCTATTCAAATCAATATAGCTCCTGAACGGTTGGTTCAAGCGACAATAAAATATTGTCCATTAGGTTTCTAATAAGGAAACTATCGGTGAAGTTTCGCTCCGAGTAACAGGGCCTGAGCGTGCCAAAAAATGTCCCAACACTTAAAAATGTAGGCAAAAAGTGCCTTTTTTAATTTAAAACAATATAGCTCCTTTATGGTAGGTCCTAGCGACAAATGATATACACTCGAATGCAAAAAAACCGGCGCACCTTGATTTTCATTAAAAAAATATTAACTAACGAAATAATGTGGTGATTGGACCAGCACATAGATAGGCCAGGGCATAAGTGATAACATTACAATAATCCTTTGCAGTAATACTCGCTAGAAATAACAAATAAGGGCCCAAGTTTGCAGATTAACATATTCCCAGTTGGTCTTCAGTTCTCTAGAAGAGTGTAATGAACATCCGTGTGTAGTTTTTCTATTTTTTTTTTTTTCTTTGTCCCACGCTAATCCAATTCTACCCAATATGGATGCGCGGTAGGATGTGAACACTAGTTTATCAAAAACAGTTAGGGTACTTAAAATATAATACTGCTTTTTAAAGTGGAATTTATAGTAACAAATTATTAATTTTAAAATTGAATGCAAATTTTCTTTTCTAGAAAAAAAAAAAAGGCTGCGATACGCGGCCAGTACTCCCGGGGTACCGGAAACAAATGTTTGGCGGGCGATGTAGAGGTACCGAGTGAAGAGTGGCTACTCGAGGAGGTCGGGATCAGGTCGGACGAGAGTAACATGCCAATCTGACAATTGATTAATTAAAATGGAGACTCTAAGGAATCACTTCCAGACATTTGTTATGACTTGCCACCGGTTTCGTGTTGCTCGAGGTGTGAATGTCTCTGTGCATACAATAAGTAGGCGCCTGGCTGAAATGAATCTACACTCTAATGATCCTGCTACCGGCAGGCTCACATAGCAGCTCGACACCGTATTGCTTGAGAAAATGTGGACTAAAGCTGATTAGGCCTCTGTTCTCATTTCAGACAAGTCTAGAATTGGCCTACATGCTTCAGATGGTCGAGCTAGAGTCTGGAGGAAATGAGGAGAAAGCTACGCAAATGTTATAGGTACAGTACAGTTCGGAGGAGTGTCGGTGATGGTCTGGGGAGGGATTTGTTTAGAAGCAAACACAGACCTCCATGTGTTCCAAAGGCCACCCCTCAATGCAGAAATTTATAAGAGATATCCTTGAAGAGTATGTAGTCGCTTTTGCACCGTTCATTGGCCCTAATTTTATGTTTATGCATGATAATGCAAGGCCACACGTCGCCAATCTTGTTAGTGACTTCCTTGATGAGGTCAGTATAAGAATTTTGGAGTGGCCAGCTCGCAATCCAACAGCAATATAACCCTCCAGAAGATGAGAACTGCCGTAGAATAACAATGGGAGCAGATTTCTTAAGATCGAGTGGCAAATCTTATAAGGAGCATCCCTGCAAGGACGCAGGCTGTTATTCAAGCAATAGGAGGAAACACTCGATATTAAAGGCCATGAATTATGTGTTTCTTGCATATAGTAAACGAAGTTTAGAGGTGTTTTTTTTATTATAAAATCAATAAATGTTTACTTTTTTGTTTGATAATTTTTTTTGCTTTAAATTGCATGTTTTATTACTTGTCCTTTTGTGCCATATAAACAGAAGATATCCGCTACATATATAAAACAAATTGGCAATTTTTATTAAGTTGTGAAAGAGAAAAAACAAATAATATGCGAACATTCAAGGTGCGCCGGTTTTTTTGCACTTGAGTGTGTATAAAAAAGTATTTTCCTTTAAATTTCTGAAATAAGCCTCCTGACATATGTTTGGTCAGAGCAACACCCACAGAGGTAGATCCTGTCAAATTGCTATATTTTCGACTGAAAAAAAAGAATATTGGAATGTTAAACACATGATAACAGTAGAGAAAAAAAATTGTAAAATTATATAGTCCATACTGATGAATATTTATCACTAGAAAATATCTTAGAATACGATATTATAGATAATATAAATAATGTTTTTCTGTTTCTCTTAAACTCTTGAAAAAATAATTTTTATTGTTTTTGATTTTTTTTAACATAAATGAAAATTGATTATATGGATAGATTGATAAATAACCACGAGAAAATGTTAATTTGTTTTTTATTGTTACTTTTGTATTATCATTAGTATCATTGTTATTAGTATTAATTAGGAACTATTATAAACTCCCCGTCAAAAGTATCGCAACACTTTGAAATATTTCAAATTAAAAAAAAGTTTTTGTTTTTTTTATAATAAAGAAAGGTTCTGAAGTCTAAAATAAACATTCCTAAACTAGACAAAAACAATTTTTATTAAAATAAATTACAACATTTCTACTAATAAACAAAAAAATTAGAACATATTTAATAAGACATATTGCCCCCTCTGAATGACTGGCTGGAATGACTGCTAGTCTAGGCATACTTGTAAATAACGAAACGAATAATAAACATGGACTGAAGGAAATTTGAAAAAAATTGATCTAAAATTCCATCGTTTGTTATTAACGGGAAAAACATTGATGTGTTTAATCCTTAATGTCTCACGTTTAATAAATAATATTAATACGAATATAAACCAAGTATAGAGAAAGGTGAAAACCAGGAAAATTATGGGTGTTGCAATACTTTTGACGGATAGTTTATAATAGTAAAAGGGAATAGTTTTTTTTTTTTTTTTTTTTTTTTTTTACATATATATTTATATATATATATATATATATATATATATATATATATATATATATATATTTAAAATATAAAATACTACAGAAAAATAAATCTACAACCATAATAGTAGGAGATTATGAGATACAAGAATAATAGTTACGAGAGGGGAGGAAGAGGTAAGGTAAACGACTATTTTTGAAATGTTTATTGCAGAAACTGGTCTTGAAAGAAATCGTTGAGGTAAAATATGGCATTATTTAGGGCGGTGGGTCATAACTAAGCAGATCGCAAGCGTTCCAATACGGTCCTCCTCCTAGCTTATCGCATTCCTTCATTATCGGAAGGTTCTTCATATTATAGCTAAGGTATAAAGTACAATATCTGTGTACAAGAAGTTCACATCAAGTTCACAAATATCGTGATAAGTAGGGACCTCGAAACAGTTGGAAATTAAAATTTCCTTGTAGAGCGAATCAATTGCATTTTTAAAACATTTTCAATGAAGTGAAATATTTTCTCAAAGAAACAGGCTGAAAAGGAAAATCAACGACAAAAAACTGAACTCTTTTATTCATGCAAGGAAAAAAGTTATATCAAATGTTATTGCTATTAATTATTGTCCTTCCAATACCAATTTTTCCAATGACGCGTATTTAAATAAATATTTATACAAACTGTTTTTATAATAATACATAAAATATTTTTACAATAATAAAAATATGAAAAATTGATTTAAGATGAAATATGAAACATGCCCACCTGTTTTTCTTGACAACACACCAATTCCTCAAACAGACACTGTACACTACCTTGGTCTGACGTTTGACTGAAGAATGACATGGCGTCGACATATCAAGAAAATAAGGAAAACGCTCAACCAAAGACTAAGACTTTTATATTCAATCCTATCTAAACTCTACAACTTAAACAAAAAGTGAACATTTATACTTACTGAAACCTATTTGGACATAAGTTTCTCAGATATACGGTACAGCTAAAAAGACACATATTAACAAACTCCAAAACTTGCAGGCAAAAACATTCAGGACTATCACATAAGCACCATGTTACGTAAGCAACATAACTTTACATACTGACCTAAGTTAACAGTTAACAGAACAAATACGAACCTACTACTAGTTATACATCTATAAACTACATGGCCAAACAGATATTCCCGCCAACACTCAGAGAAGGCTAAAAAAGAGCTGGATGAAAGACCACATCGAATAAAATAAAATAAAAATGAAGACTGGAGGTGCCGCTGGGTTCTGCTCTCTCTAATGCCTTTCAAGCCATTTACTTTCTTACAACACATTCACTGGTTGTCTAATCTTAATTGAAGGTGTGAATAAATATACAAAGTAAAAAAAAAAAAAAAAGATGAAATGTAAACAATTGTTTATCGAATGGATTTTTAAGTTAATTGATATATACAATGATCGAAGAGAAAATAAAATGAACCAAAATAAATAAATAAATGACTAAAATAAAAAAAGAGAGAGAAGAATATAAAGAAATTAGAAGCAGGTAGAATAATTATAGCTCTGAGTAGTCAACGTAATCCAAAAATGTAGTAACTCCACAAAACATCCGTCTCCGCTCAGTAGGACTTCGGCTATCAGTTTGTGTGCGTATCATTTCAATTTTGTTACAGTTATAAATAAGATAGTCTTCACTGTTTCCGTCGCAATAACAAATGCTTTGAATCTATATAAGTAACATTTTACTTCACCTTATCCAGTAAAAATGGAATATTTTGTATATCAATTTATTTTTTTTATTTTTTTTCTACCGTCGATAGTTTTAATCAATTTAGTCTAGTTGTTCCTTTCAAAATGTGCTTGACTACACTAATCGGTTCCTTATTAAATAAAATCACTGCCCTTGAGTAAGGCAGATATTCTTCAGCATATGACATTAAAAATTATCCTATGAATTAAAAAAAAAAAAAATTGGTCTTGAGTGAAGACTGCAATCTATATTATATAATTACAAAAAACAGTTTATCGACCACAAGAAAAGGCTTTGATTGAGAAAGGTAACTTCAATTTTACTGTTTTATTATAATTTTTCAAGATTGCCTTTGGAAGTAGATCTTTGAACGCAAACGAACATTTAAGTGAAAAATATATTATTTTAATATAATTTCCTAAGATAGCTGCCGATTATGTAATATTTTCGTAAGCGGATTGTTATGTGAAGATATTTAAGCAGTTGTCATAAACCAAAAGAATACAATATACAATATACTATTATATTTCATTTTTTCGAATGACTAAAAATGATAAATTTATTAGTATACTAGCTGAAAGTACCCTTCTCCGCTACGGTTTAATATCATTAGGATTAAGGACAACTTAAATCAGTAAAGGTAAGCTTAACGTTGATTATTTTTACTTAAATAAACCCAAAGAATTCCATTATTAGAATAATTTCAATAAGTAAATTTGACAATTTGCAAAAGTTAATTTTTTATTATTTTGATAGTCCTTCAGTGAAGCTTCGAGGCAGCACTACCATCTTACCCAGATCTGATACCAGACCATTAGCTTTTCTTATGGCATACTTTAAGTGAATATAGTCTCAACTTCTTAACTTTTTTGATTTTTTCGAATAAATTTTAGTCTTTCTGTTTCTATTTTTGCGTACATATCAAGCATAAATTGGTTGAGGACATTTCGAAATTAAAGTAAATAAGGTTCTTCACTTTTTCGCTTCATCTCAACATTTAGGCGTAAAAATCAGCTGCAGGCACAGTTTTCTTAAGTGGTGTATTGATGTTTGGGTCATGCTGAGGGATGTTAATACTGTACCCATCTTCTCCATGGCAGAAGATGAGACGATACTGAAGAAAATCATACACTTGATAGAACTCACTGATTCTTATCAGTTTTTTGTCCCCGCTGTGGAGAACAATGTATCGCTTTTCAAACACCTGGCCAACAATATTCTGTGATATATACCTGTCCTCACACTTTAAATGTTGACATTATATCTCTCTCTTTTATTTCTTTTGCTCGAAATGACGTCATTCGGAAACAACTGTTCTATTTCCAAATATTATTTAGAAAATGCCTAGCCTCAGGATGTTCGTAAGTAAGGAAGCTGTGCAAGAGTTCAGGATATTCTTGAAAGGGAAGAAGTTGTACTCGTCCTTCCATTTTACAGCATAACACCAATTTAAAGTAGACAGTGATCAAATGTCGACGGTTTTGTCTTTTGCATATTCAGTTTTTGGGTTATATTGGCTGTATTTTTTCCATTGAACATCTTTCATCGTGTTTTATTACAGCTACACGTTTAACATGAGGATTATTTTCTGATCATTTTTTTTTTTAAGACTTTTTATGGATGTGTTTTCGTATACTTCTGTACAGTCCCTCTAAGTACAGTTGGGTGATTCTCAGAATATGTGTATACAGCATACCCTTTAACTTCGGGTTGGCTTTCTTTATGTTTATTAACCACTTTTCTGCTAATTTCAGGATGATTTGTCATGTAATTCTTAACAGCTTCGCTGTTGACCTCTACATGTGCTTGAATATGTTTTGCAGCCGAGTTACTTAGTTGTTTAATGCGAACTGAATCTGTGAATCATTTTCTACGTTGTTTACTTTTAGATTGATGTGTTTACTTCAATGTTGCAATAGCCTCATCTGAACTGAGAAAAAGGTATATTCTAGGTTCAGGGAATGAAATTCAGAAACGCTAGGTACAACTTGTAAAATACAACTTGAGCCTGGTTGAGAAAAGCCGATTATCTTGTGACCGAAAAACTGAAGAGTAGTTGGGGACGAAGCTACTGGTGAAGCAATGTTGGTGGGCTGCTCTTAAGGAACGTCTACATCGAACTGGCCTTACATGTCATCACCAGAGAGCATAAGTCTTTTAACCCCCTCATTAACGTAAGTCTTTTAATAGCTTCTCGTCACAAAACAACTCAAACTTGAAAGGGTCCACCTCTGCAGCCACCATGAGTTCACAGAAAGTACCATATTATAAGGTTTCGACATCGATCGTATTTTTGTTTGTTTACAACTATAAGGAACTTAATTTGTGGTCAAAGTGTGCGGCTTAAACATCTAACCTATTTTTTTACTTAGCTTATCTCCTAATACCGTAGGACAATTAATCTATTATTATTCACCCAATAAAAATTGTAATCGCATTTTTCGCGAATCAGCTGCGATCCAGGGCGATTTTTTTTAATTCCTTTCTTAGCGAGCACCTACGGCCCTAGAGGAAGCTACATATCGAATTTCATTCCAATCCGTTCGGTGGTTTCTGAGATTTCGTGTTAAATGAGTGAGGGGTATTTGACAAATATATAGCACATAATAACCGGATCACTATTAGTAACATAAACTATCCATAGTTTAATTTAAACTATATTAGAATATCATAGTTAATATAACTAGATAGAATTAAAATGAGGTTTTAGATAACACCATGCTTATTAAGGCCATTACCGTCCACTTAATATTAGTTGTGCTAAATACTGTACCTAATGAGCCTCTCTTACCATTTTATTATACTATTTGTACAACATTAAAATTGTATATTAGAAGACATTAAATAAGGGCATTCTATTTATAATAAGATAATATTTTTTCAGGCGTCGTGTTTGGCAAGGTTTATTGAATACTGTTTTATAAGCTATAAGAATTGTAGGATATAAACCATGGGTTACAAACTCACAATATTTCAATTAAATATTGAAAAACTTACTATCGTATTCTTTATTGGATAAATAAAGATATCTATAATCGTAATCAATATATAAAACGTTACCTTCATGAAAAAATACTGAAATCTAAGAACTAATTTTTATAACTGAAATATTAGACATCTTAACACTTTTAAAAATTAAAATAAAGTTTTGAGGATCTCAAAAAATTAATACAGAAATAGAAGATCTTACAATAAGGACAGATCATCGTCCCAACAGATGGACATTGTAAGTAATAGTGATGATAAATATTCATTTATAATAATTGGGAGCGAGCTATTAATAAAGATTTCTTTAACAGCTAAGCAATTTTTGTTTACCAGCTAGATATTAGAGAAAAAAAAAATTATAATTTCAGCCAAAAGAAAATCAATTAATTATATAAAAATCGAGAAATTACTGAGAAATATTTAACATTATCTCAGTTTACATGCATATGATAGTAAAAGATGCATATGATGTCAAAAATAACGATTTTTACCAATATTGCTTGTTAATATTTAACTAATTGTAAGATTTTTTATGGAGCTCTTTGCTCTGCATTATTTTGTCTTTTAGGCCGCTCATGTTGAAATATCTTTTTATCATGAGACATCTCATTAAGAGATGGGATACCTATTCTTCATTTGGTACCTTTGTGCCTCCACTTCATAAAGAATTCATGCCTCAGTTCACTCTGTGATAGACTTCACGGTTTGGTTGGTTTATCTGAATTAATGATAATCTAGATGTTGATTAGCCAAGTTTTAAAGGCACAGTATGTACTCAGGACAAACAGTGACTAAGCTTTATCCTTAAACTTTGAGTATTTCCAGGTAAGACTGGCACTTAGAGGTTTACTGTTAATAAATTTTTGTTTAGATAAATATATGATTCCATTCTGTTTTTTGTACAAGTTGTATATTGAGTACGGGTATCGTGGCCAACGGTAATACAAGGTGATGCTGTCAGCTATCACGCTCAACTTCGAGTTTTCCCCCTAATTAAGGGAACCCACCTTTATAGAGACCCTGTGTGCAACAGGAGCATCTCCAGATTCCGAAGTTGATCTGCGGCTGAAGAAACAGAAATTAAATTTTCTGCCTTCAACCGGGTTCGATTCCGGATCCCGAAGCATAGCAGTTAAGCGCCTTCTTCACTGAGCTACCCCTCTCGATTATTATTTCTTATTTTCTTCAAAAATGTGGATCACTAAAGGATTATAAAAAACCTTAATTTTTGATAGCAGGATGAGACATTTGTATTAAAGTATCGTATGGATACCTTAGCGTCTATAGGCCGTAAGCCTCTTTGAAGCCCTTAAAGTAAGACCATTAAATCCAGCAAAGTGTCTTCTTTCTAAGGAGACACATTTTTTACGTCTATGGATACGGCGCAAAAAGTGGTAAAAACCTATTATTTAAGTGAATCGGTAAAAATATTCTCTTGTAACTATTTATATATAAGTTACCAATTTACTGATTTAATCACAAATACTTTAATTTTTACACTAGTAACAAGCCCTTCAAAACTAATTACTAAATAATGTTTGAGAACCGTAGGTTTAGGTTTAAACCTATAACTAGATAAATTATGATATAGGATATTACAGTACTGTTCTATAATCCTATACATATGGACCAGACGAGTGACGGACTAAATAAAATGGCTTTTATATTCTAATAAATAATTCAATTATTTATAAGGGAACAGCTGTTGCTATCAAAAGTGATAGCCACGTATATTTTGAGCTCCGAGATACTTGAGTATTTTTGAGCAGGTTAATGACAAAATCGTTTATGAAAACAAAAATGAAACCACCCCCGCCCCAGCGGAGAACAGTTTCGACCATCACACCCGAGTTATTGAAGCTGGAACAACAATCCCGTCAGCAACAACCTCCTGATCAAGGTGAGCCTTCTTTCAGTAAATCTACAATATCAAATTTCCCTTCGCCCCAGTCGACAGTGACCATGATGACGGTTGGGAGTCAACCACACAGCCATCCAAAAGAGCCAAGAAATCGCGTACAACGACCCTCCCCCAAGTACCGACTCACAATAGTTTTTGATGCCTTACAGACAGATATGGACGAGGACCCAAATAATGACGAAACAGAAACCAAACCAAAAATACCACCAATATTTCTCCTTAGCTACGAACCATACAAACATATATAGTAAGAGAAATAAAAAGAAAATGTAATCAATGAATTTCTAACCAAACAGTGTAACCGAAAACTCAAAATAACCTTGACAACAACACATGACTTTAGATCCTTGACAAAATATCATGACACACACCACAAAAAATACAACTCGTACGTGAACCCAGAGGAAAGAAATCTTTCCGTTATTATCCGAGGTGTGCCTTACTCGCTTACAAACGAAGAAATTCAGGAATTACTGACCCCCACTCACCCCGTTATTAAAGTCCTTAGGCTTAATAACAGGTACAGACAGCCAACCCCTCTTTGTGCCGTAGAACTGGTGAATAATGAGGCGGGTATGAATATTTTATCTCTCAAGTCACTGTTCCACACCATTGTAACGGTGGAACCCCGTAAAATCTCTACCCAGGTAGCTCAATGTGGAAGGTGCCTTAGAGTAGGCCACACTAAAAATTACTGCAGGCTGGACCCACGATGTGGGAAGTGTTCTGAGGGCCACCTCACATCCAGCTGCACTAACAACCCTCAGGTTATAACCTGCGTGAACTGTGGTGAAAATCACAGCCGGAGGTACAGGGGCTGAATTGCCTTCACACAATACAGAGCCAGGAATATAAACAAACCTACGGCGATGAAACCTTCACACACACACACAAACCACCCACTTCCAACACAAACGTACAATACCATACCACTCAACCTCCACAAAATACACAACATAAATTCCCCAGTTCTTCTACTAGATCCATACAAACACAAATACACAAATACAAACTATTCCAGTGAATAATAATAATGCTCGATCCAAAACTAGCAAATGTGCCCAGGATGAACCTATTACTGCTCCACGTTTCCCTGTGCCCCCAAGGCTCTCCAACATATTTCAGCGCAGATCATCTCTTAATCAATAGACCACTCAGCCAACCAATCACGAAAATACTAGCGATCTTGACAATCTAAACTTAGCTAACATTCTTACTAACCTCTTAAAACCGGTATTACCAAAAATTAAACAATTTTTTATGCAGTTAATTTCCCAGATGTTTATAAATGAAAATGGAGAATTTTAATAACCAACTGACTCACCCATTAACACTACTCAACTGGAATGCTAACGGTGTTAAAAAACGCCAAAACACACTAGACTTTTTGGCACGCTACAAAATAGACATAGCATTTATCACAGACACCCACCTCAAAGCCGATGACAGTTTTCGAATTAGAAATTACACAATATATAGAACTGACACTGAGAATAGATTTGGAGGAGTAGCACTTATTATTAGGAAAGACCTGGAGCAATCTGAGAAAATTCTACCCCAACTTCAAAATTTAGACGCAGTAGCGGCTAGACTGAAACTAACTGATAATACATTATTGAATATTGTTTCGGCCTATCAAAGACCTAGCAAACGACTGACAGACACAGATTTCGAACTGATATTTACTGGGCAGCCAACATTATTACTTTGGTTGCCGGACCCGAAACTCAAATAGGACCAAACTTCTAAAAATCACTAATAAACTTGGTCTCCAAATAAGTTCTCTAGAAGAGCCCACGTTTTATTGAACCCAGTACGGCTACCGCCCAGACATATTAGACATTGGTCTCGTCAGTAACTTTGCCACCCCTGTTCATCAAACTCCCGTAACGGAATTGGACTCGGACCACCTCCCTGTGATCTGTTATCTTGGCGCCCGAGCCCAACCACCACCCTCTCTTCCTCGGCTCATCACGGGAAAGGTGGACTGGGGGATCTTCGCCAAGGAAATGAGTTCCCTTCCCATCCCCACACACTACTACACGACTGACGACATAGACGCAACCATATTCCTACTCACACAACACATATGAAATTCCATAAACACAGCGACTTCACGTACGTACCCTCACTCACACAAACAATATAAGACCCCACAACACATACTCGACCTTATACACCACAAAAACCACATTCGACGTCAATAGCAACGCTACAGACTACCGGATCACAAACGTGAGATGAACCGACTCTCTAGGCAAATTAGACTAGAACTAGACAAAGAGCGGTTCCAAGAATACAACAGCTACCTGGAGAGTTTCGTGCCAGGAGACCAACGGCTTCGGAGAGAAACCAAACGGTTGACTGGACAAACCACACAGATTCCCCCTCTAACATTCGGAACAGACACTGCAACGACTGATGACGAAAAGTGTGCAACATTCGCTGAACATCTTTCTCATAAGTTCAGAGACTTTGACAGACAAGATGAACTAACTGACAACGAAGTAGACACATACCTCACGACACCTACCACAACAGTAGAATCCCTTATCCCCTTCGTCTCTCCAATTGAGCTGGAATTTCTCATTTCTCATACGAAGACTGCTAAGGAAAAAAGCTCCAGGAGATGATCTGATACCTAACTTAGTTCTCAAACGGCTGCCTAGGAAAACGATTGCGCTGCTCACCAGCATATACAACGCCTGTCTCCGGTTTGGTTACAATCCTCACGCCTGGAAGAACGCCATAGTAATCCTTTTTCCCATAGGAAGCCCAAGCACGAACCAGACAGTTATCGTCCAATAAGTCTTCTCAATACACTGGGGAAATTACTGGAGAAGATTATTGAGAAGCGTCTCCGCTCACATTTAGAAGACAACGATGTAATCCCACAACATCAGTTTGGCTTCAAGCCCCACCACTCGGCAACAAACCAAGTCCAACGAGTCGTCGAAGCAATTTACCGTGGCTTTGAGGCAAAAAAATATAACACGGGAGTATTCCTAGATGTGACAGCAGAGTTCGACACGGTGTGGCACCGTGGTTTACTGCACAAGCCGAAGAAGACTTGGCCTCCGCTCTACCTTTTCAGCATCATAAAATCATTTTTGACTAACAGGACGTTCCAGGTAAGAATAAACAATTCTATCAGCGAGAGAAAAGTTATCCTTGCCGGAGTACCCCAAGGGGCCATACTCAGTCCTTTTTTATTCAATCTGTATTCCTCAGATATTCCCCAATTTGATGAGGACACAATTATGGCTCAATTCGCTGATGACACAGCACTCCTGTCCCAAGATAACGACCTTCACGAAGCCATCAGGAAACTTCAGAGTGGCCCCAACGGTCTCTCGATGTGGTTCCGGAAGTGGAAACTTCAGCTAAACCCATCGATGACAGAAGCGAAAATCTTCACCTTACGTCGTTTTAACATCACTGACCTGATTACACTTCGACTCGATAACCCCCCAGTCCCCTGGAATCCTAAAGACCAGGCAGTGTGTTACCTAGGAGTACACCTTGACACCAGACTGACTTGGAGATTACAAACTAACTACATCTTACAACAAGCTAACGCAAGACTTAAACTTCTGTACCCTCTTTTAAACAGAAAATCATTACTTCGACACAGAACTGCTATCTTAGTATACAAAACCATGTTGCGGCCCCTACTGACATACTCCTGTCCTGTCTGGTACAACACTTCAAAATCAACCAAAAAGAGACTACAGACATTTCAAAACAGAATACTGCGCACCCTGGTTTATAAGGAATTCCCAGCTTCACCGGGAACTGGGAGTTGATCGACTCGAAGAGGTCTTTAACAGGCTCACAAGGCGACACCATGAGCTTCTCCACGTCGCATCTGGAGCTGTGGAGTATAAACTTGGAAACTCCATATCAAGAAGACTAAAGCCTAGGGCTTACCAAGATTTACTTGGATTATAACATTTTCCTTTCTTCAAACAATTCGTGGATAACATTTATTGTTGAACCGAAATTTAAATAAAGTTTGTAATTATTTATAATTGGGTGTATCAAAAAATTACCGTCTTTTAAACAAATATTTGTATTATTATTTCTTTGATATAAAATAAAATTAATACTCAAAGTATAGTCTATTGTAATCTACCGTCATTACCCATCTACCAGCCAATTGCTCAATGCCACTCTGATACCATTCCTTGGGATGGCTGTCAAAGAACTCTTGGACAGCATTTTCACCTTTCATAAAATTATCAATTTTTTCCCTTGAAGAATATGAGCCATGGATCGAAACAAGTAGTAATCCGAAGGTGCGAGTACTGGACTATATGGTGGATGAGGCAGGAATTCAAACCTATGAAGTTCTGTAAACTTTTTTCAAGTTTTGTAAAATTGTTGAGGTATAAGTTCGTGAGGGACTAGTCTACAGGTCTTTTTCACCCTTTGCATGGAGAGAAGATGGCGACTAACAGTATCTTTTCAGACACCACACTCTCTTCAGCTTCCCCAACTTCCTTCAGAACCTCATCAATATCCATTAACGGCCGCCCGGAGCCCTTCTTCCTTTCCAACGTCGAAACTCCACTTCTAAATTTTTTAAACCAACGCTGCGAAGTGCGATCTTCAAGGACACCTTATCCTTCATATTTAATAATTTCACGAGTTGCTTCAGCGGCTGTGAAATTGTTTTTCCAGTAATGTCTTAAAATGACTAGAATTTCGTAGGATACTGTCATGTTTCTTCTTTGAAATAAATAACTGAACTGAGGCTTTTTTTGAATAAGTCCAGCGTTAGTAAACAAGCTTAGAGAATATTAGAGTCCATGTAAAGGGACTATTAAGTATTGGTAAATAATAAATATCATCATTTACAGACTTTTGAACTCTGGAATTTGATAAAACAGTCATTTTTATACGCCCCAGTATTATTAAAAAATATTTAAATATTATTCTTATAAAAAATAGGTATATAAATTTAATTTACGGAAACGACATTTGCCCAACAAATCTAATTTTATACCAGGAGCCTAAGGATCATTTCTGTGAAATAACGTTTTGTTTTACAGTAGACTAGAGGTATTAGTTTTCATCGTAGACCTATTTTGGATCCAATTCTGTAATTATAGACTTAACATTATCTTAGAAGGGTTTATAATTAGAATCTTAGGGCAGTTTTTTGTTTTGTCCTGTAATAGCCCGAAATCTTATCACTAGCCTTAAATTTTTCTTTTCTAGTGGTTTTATGGCCATCTACCTAACACTCGCCGGTACTGGCGTGTCGAGGAGGGATTTTCGGAGTCGAACTATCGAAGGGTCAGATTATCGAGATTGGTGAGTACTAAAATAAATCCAACTGTGTTCAAGATATCTAACTTTTTGAGAACTTATTGTAACTAACTAGAAATTAATCATCTTAGATTACAAAAAGAAATACTCTATACGTAATAAAATTTTATAACTCTTTATATATATATATATATATATATATATATATATATATATATATATATATATATATATATATATATATATATATATATATATATATAATATATATATATATAAGTTAAATAGTATGAGAAATAAAACTTAAAAAAAAAGAATAAAAAGGGCTCAATAAAGACACGTGATGACTGTTAGATAACAACTAACTTTATTGCTCTTATGCGGCTGCTTATATACAGTTTACATTGTTTGTTTATTCTATTAAGGATTAACTCTAATACTGTATGGCTTCGGACCTTGACTGCCCCTCCCCAGTTTATGACTAATTCTCATAAACTTTATACCATGATCGCTTAATACCAATTGGGTATCAAGGAGTCCATAGTCTAATTCCCACTTGGTCAAAGGCCGAAGCACACAGATAACTTTTAATAAACACTATAATCCTAACCTGGTACAAGATTCACTAATCCTATTTGGTACGAAGTACAACTGATCAAATTAAAAACAACCTTTTATACTAATTCTTAATCCTAACATAAAAATGACCTTTATACAATAATACCTAAAATTAATACTACTTCTTAAACCTAACTTACAACAACGATACACACACATAAAAATAACACAAAATTCTTTTTACAATAAAATAGCACACGCTCACAAAATTAAAAATACATTGTCCTTATAACTACTATTCTCTATATACACTATTTCTATTATATACACGCTAAAATTAAAAAAAAAAAATTACACTCTTCGAACAAAACAAAATGCTCCCTCTCAATTTCTCTAGTACAAAACAAATAAAATAATAAAAAAAAATATCTTTTCACAAAAAATCAAAAACAAAACCAAAAAAAAAAACAATTTTCTTATCCGTTGCTCACAACGGAACACTCCAAATTATGTAATAATTTGTTCCTCAATCGGGAGCTTAATTTGCTCTATATGCACATTCCTCCGCTTTCGCGGTTCCTTAATACTCTCTAGCGTGAGCACGTTGTGCTCTCTTATAGCTATCACTGGGAATGGCCCCTCGTAGCGACAGATCTCTTTGCCGCGGTTGCTACTCTTCTTACGATATACCACCATTCCGATTTTAATCCTTCCAGTGACATCGCGCACCCTCACATTCTCCCGCTCAACCCGCTTTTGCTTTCTCGGACTATGCGCTCCCGCGCCTTCTCCCACAGTTTCCCAAATGCCCAACGACGATTGGAGATGGAATTCACCAGTTCTTCCTCCACTACCGTTTCCCGAAAATCGCGCCTTCGCTCTCGAAGCCCAAAAACAAGTTCTACCGGCGAGTATCCCGTTACGGTGTGAATAGAGTTATTGTACGCGGCGATCGCCTTCACCATTGCGACATCCGGCTCTAAACCCTTATCCACTTGGTAAATCCGTAGATGTTCACTGAGGGTTCCGTGGAGTCTTTCGATACCCCCTCTGCCCTTGGGATGCCCTGGGGTATTTAAATGCCACCTGATCCCGAGTTCCTTGGCCTCTGCCCTAACCTGTGCATTGTCGAACTCGAGACCTCCGTCCGACGAAATTCTATCTGGAATTCCATAAACCCTGAACCACGACCGTAACGCTTCTAACACTGACTCCGCCGACTTATTCTGCACCAAGTGAGCCTGCGCGATTTTGCTAAAAACGTCCAGGATGGTAACCCACCTATAACCCCTCCACGTAAACGTATCCACCTGAAGATCCGCTAGTGGGAATGCTACCGTGGGCGTCTCCTCTTGAACCCACCCCGGGGGATGCCGGTCGTATTTCGTGGTGAGGCATACCTCGCACGACCCAATGACCTCTTGAATCGTCCGCTTCATGCCCCACCAGAAATACCTCCGTTTCAGCGCCCTGAGAGTTTCTTGTGTACCCCGGTGATTGGTTTTCCCCTGGTGATATGAAAGGGTTACCTCTTTCTGGCGCTCACCATCTTGAATTACCTCTACCGATCTCGCGCACTTGATAAAAGTACGATCGATCCCTATTTTCTCTTCTCTCCACAGTCGCTTTACCCTATCCCATATGGTCGCGTTTCCAATATATAGGTGGTACGTCTTTCTCGGCTTAGTCACCCCATTTAATAATTTCACCATGGGTTCTTCCCTGATCCCCGGTTCTGTCCAGATGGTTGTAATATTACATCTCCCATACTTTGAAAAGTCCGCTTTCGGGAGACCCTCAGTCCTGGTTTTCCAGATGATCTGTTCCTTCTTATCGTTAATTATATCATCTATTTCTTCCATATCCGTGGGTCTCTCGTCCGCGGAACTTTCGTCTTCTTGGGACTCATTTCCCTCTTCTTGGGGCTCATCACGTTCTTCATGGGGCTCATTATTTGCACTCTGTGTATCTTTGCCACCCTCACCCTCTGGAGTCCATTCTCTTAGAAATTGCCGGATATCCCCTGACGGCCCCGGCTCGTTTTCCTCCACCGCATTCACCATAACCGCGCGCGACAACCAATCGGCCACTACGTTCTCCTTACCCGGTTTATAAACTACCTCGAGGTTGTATTGGCTGAGGAACTCCTTCCACCTTGTCACTCTCGCAGAGGTTTCTTTCAACTTCCCTACCCACTGTAGGGGTCTATGATCGGTGTGCACTCGAAACCTCCTCCCGAAAACGTACGGCCGGAAGTGATCCACATCCCATACAATCCCGAGTAGCTCATGCTCCAGCGCGCTGTACCTCGATTCGGCGTCGGTCAACCGTCTGCTAGCATATGCTACGGGCCTATCTCCCTTCTCGCCCTCTTGTGACAAAACCGCCCCCAGCGCATATTCACTCGCGTCCGTTGTTATGGTGAACATCTTCTCAAAATCCGGAAACGCGAGTATTGGCTCCTTTTGTAACTCCTCCATACATTTCCGAATATTATTTTCCATCTCCGGAGAAATACAAATTTTTCGGCCCTTCTTCAACAGGTTATTGATGGGAACTAAAAACCGCGCCATTTCGGGTACGAATCGACGATAATAATTAAGGGACCCCATTAATCGCCGGATTCCTTTCACGTCACGTGGGATCGCCATTTTCGCGATAGCCTCCACCTTTCCTTTGTCCGGTCTTACCCCCTCCTTTGAAATGGTGTGTCCCAAAAAATTTATTTCGCCCTCCCCTAGCCGCGATTTTTCTACCGAAAGTTTCAACCCGAACTGCCGGATCCTCTCGAAAACCGCCTTTAAATTTTCCACATGTTCCCGCTCGGACTTACTAAATACTAGGAGGTCGTCCATATAAATTTGGCACGAATTCTCATCAACCCCTCTCAAAAGTTCGTCCGTTAGTTTTTGAAACGTGATGGGCGCGTTCTTAAGCCCAAACGGCATCCTAGTAAACTCATAATGTCCGCGCTCGAATGTAAAAGCGGTTTTACATTGATCCCTCGGGTCCATTTTAATCTGATGATATCCCGCCTTCAGATCGAGGGTGCTAAATATCACCGCCCCGCTTAGCCTATCCAATATATCATCAAACCTCGGGATTGGATATTTTTCATCCCTCGTATTTTCGTTTAACTTGCGGTAATCAATAACGACCCGATATTTTTCTTCTCCGGATAGACTCTTCTTCTTTACGGCCCACAGCGGACTATTATATGGAGAAGTGCTATCTACCACTATTCCCTGTTCCCGCAGACTCTTGATTTCCTCCCGGATGTGTGTCCTCAGTGCTTGCGAGTACCTCCTCTCCTTCACGTACGACACGCGCTCCTCCTTCAGCGGGATCTCATGGACCGTCCTCCCGGTAACCCCTAACTTATCCCCTTCCTTGAAGAATATGTCCCCAAATTCTCTCATTAGCGCCCCCTCCAATCTTTCTCCCTGTTTACTACTCCGATTTGCTCACTACACCCCCCTTTTTCACTGCGCAACATCTATATTTCCTCCGCCCGATTTTAACTGTCCAAATACCCTTATTATTTCGGATCCTTCCCCCTACTCTTTCCAGTAAATCACATCCTAGGATCCCATCGTACGATTTGGACATGCCCTCCATGATGTGCACGCTCAACTCCCCTCCATCATCGGACCACCTGTCCATCCCGATTTTCACCTCTCCCTCTATCTTACAGGGGCCACCCAGAGTGATTAAATTACAAGAACATACCTTAATCTGGAGTGCCCCGTTGCCGCAACTCAAGCTGTCAGCCGCTCTCCGGCTCAGAATGGTGCTGGAGCTCCCTGTGTCCACAAGGCACCTCACTCCTCTCTCCACCCTGATGATAGGCAGGCCGCCGCTCCTCGCCCTCACTCCATATACCTCTAGTATGCGGCCGCCTCTCTGCTGACACCCTCCTCAGGCTGCCACGCGTCCGGTCGTCCCAGCTCGTCTCCGTCCGCTGCTTCTCCTCCGGCTCCCAGCAGCTCTGGCTCCTTCCTCTCCGCTACCTCCTGGTTCGTCCCTCTCCGTCTCCGATGATCCAGACTCCTCCGATATCCTGGAGGAAGACTCGGATGGCCTCCTCTGTCCTCTCCATACTCGGTTTATTTCCATTGGCTCTCCCTTTGGAAATCTCCGATGCATGTAGGGGCACTGCCTTGCTATGTGCCCCTCGTTCCCGCACTCAAAGCATTTGGTGCGGGGACAATTTGCCACAAGGTGTCCTGTTTTGCCACACCCATGGCAACGCCGGTCTTCTTTCTTGTTGGAGTTGGCTGCTCTCCTTGGACCTCGCCCTCTCTGCTCCGCTGGCCTTGACCGTGGCTCCATCTCCCTTCTTCTCCATGGCGCGCCACCAGGTCTCCTGTATTCCACCTTTGTCCAGCCGCTCGTGTCCTCCTTCTCCGCTCGGAATTCCTCCTCTCGGGCGCTCGAGTCCATTTGCTCCTGGGCACACTCTATGAAGCTCTTTTCCCGGGGAAAGTTTTCCCTCTTTCCCGTTTCTCTGGCCAACTGAATCTTTAGGATTGTGCCCACAAACGCCATTTTAGCCTCCACCTCTGCTGCGCTTGCTGTTTCTCTTAGCTTGTCTGTGACCCTGTTGAATTTGGCCAACAGTTCCCCTGCATACTTGCCGCAGCTCTGGCGTGGATGCCTCGTCTCCCTGAAGAGTTGAAACAAGTCCTCTTCAGGAGTCCACCTGCCACCACCATACGCTTTCTTGAGCCGCTCCTTAATTACCTCCCAGGGTGTCTCTTCATCCGCCTGGATTCAAGACGCTCCTTTTTACCCTGCAAATTAGGTCTGCTCGTAAAGACTCTGCGTCGTGGCCGTCCAACAGGTCTTCTGCCCTCTTGGCCTCTATCCTCGCCAACACTCTATCAACACTCTTAATAAAGTGGTTGAGCTCACCTGTTTCTCCGGTAAACCTCTCTATATCAGAGACCGCTTTTCTGAGGTCCTGAGCAGTGGCTGTTCTGACCTTGAGCCAGGCGAGTGTGTTGGCATGGGCCTCAGCCATCGTCTCTCTTGGAAGTGGTGGCAATCCGTTGTTCACCTGTAGAATGGGTGGCCTCAGGATGCTGTTTTCTTCCATCCGCACTCTTCTGACCGGAAAAGAAGAAAAAGAAAAAAAAATTCTCCTACCTCGGTCCTCTGCTCCTCGTAGTCCCGGGTTTCGGCACCAGTTAAATAGTATGAGAAATAAAACTTAAAAAAAAAAGAATAAAAAGGGCTCAATAAAGACACGTGATGACTGTTAGATAACAACTAACTTTATTGCTCTTATGCGGCTGCTTATATACAGTTTACATTGTTTGTTTATTCTATTAAGGAATAACTCTAATACTGTATGGCTTCGGACCTTGACTTATATATATATATATATATATATATATATATATATATATATATATATATATATATATATATATATACCAAAATTATTTAAAGCCTAGTTTTTCGTTTTTTAGTTTCTACACTCACGTGAGTACTCTAGTGGAAGGTAACTATCAAAAATTGAACACATAAATATGAAGCTAGATAAAATTACTATCTCTTCTACCAGTGGGTATAACAAAAGATAAGTTAAATAAAACATAAATTAGAACAGCGTCGATTAGTGTTCAGTGCCTGTTAAAGCAGTGGGGTAGTGAGCTGTCTACAACAAAACCAATTAAACAGCAATACTCAGGCTAATAGGATTTCCAAGTTGGTTCCAACAGCAGCAATGTTCTCACGAAAAGGAATAGAAATTCTGGTTCATTCACACTTGGGTTAAAGCGCATTGATGAGGCAGAAATAGTAGAAGTAAATGTTCCAAACAGTAGTTTTCATTTATTATAGTTGCATTAAAAAAATTCATCTCGAAGTTTTTTTTTTTAATAATTTTAAATAAAAATCCAGATACCTATCATTTCATGGGAAACTCCGTAACCATTCAAATTATCTAATATCTCAACTTGCTTCCCATCCTATTCCAGATAACCCTCCGAGGTGTCTAAACAGTAAATGGCCTTGGGACGTTTAATATAAAACTTTTATTGGTGTGGTACCAATGGCTAGTTACTTTACAATTGGCATATCATTATAAGTTGTAAATTTCAATAATAGGATTAAAACAATAAAAATACTATAAGAACAAATTGTGGAGAATTTATGGACAAAAAATATCACAAGGAAGCTACAAACTGAGATCGAAGAATGAAATATATGGAAGGATAGAGGACTTAAGAAACTTTCCAGGTTTTTTTTTTTGTTAACTCGAAAACGTTATTTAAAGTGGCCATTTTTATTTCGCTCCACGATCCTGAATCTGTGGTCATAATGGTTTACAAGAACATTCATAACTTTTAAAGTATTTGGTTTAAAAGGATAAAACAAAAATTACCTTGTTTATGATTTTACCAAAAAAAAAAAAAAATAATAATAATAAAATAAAGATTCAGTAGTTTATTTACTATCTTTATTTATGTTTATTATCAGTAAACAACCAATTGAATGTAAAATCGAACGAATTTAAACTTTTTTTATTTTTTTTTAAGCAGAAAAACAGTCAATTCCAATCTTATACATATGTACATCTTATTTGTTAATATATGATGGTAGTATAACCACAAATAATATTGATTGTATTATGTATATGTATATAATAGCCTTGAAGGGCTTGGAGAAAAAAATTCTGAACCTTACACAAATAGTAGCTCTTATTTACATTTTACAAAGAATAAAAAAAATACAATGGATTAGATTGATTTTAGAATTCTTGACTTACAAGGCAGGATTTCGCTTAGAATACGTACTATAACGTTAATGTTAAAACAGAAATTTTTATAATGAAAAGATGTAACGTTACAATGATATCCATTGAACCTTATTAAATTTTAAATTTTCACATATAAAATACATACACAATTCGACAAATAACTCACTGGACACAAATAAAATATTTTTAAATATATTATAAAACACAAACAACTTAAACATCCGACTAGTAGAAATATTTGGAATGCGCGTGACCCGCCACCACATCTTAGCGAGGCAACGTCAACATGTCCGGACTATTTACAAACAGCGAGGCCACTCAAAGCCAAAAGGAATTCCGATTAAATAAACCTGGCAGCTAAATATGTCAGTGTCGAGGGCAAACGTCAAACAAACTACAAAGAAGCAATGACCCAAAAGTCGAAATAGGAATGTTTTGGAAAATGTTCAAAAACCAAAGGTCAAATGATTGAAGTTTAGGATGTATTTATAATAATATTTATAAACTTAAGCAATCAAGATACCAACGCAGAAGAAAAAATATTCTAGCTACTTAACTTCACTAAATAAGTAAAAAGTATACAAATGAAGGACAGGAAATCTGCATAGAAATAATGGAAAACCAAGATAGGTAGATTATGCTCATATTTCAAAACCTATTGGGAAATAAATAAAATAAGAAACTTGTATGATGATTGTAATGGATCTTCAGAAAGAAAACGGGGGTGTATAACAAATCCGTAAAACCCGCAGTCCCTTGATGCACCGCAGGTCAAGGGGCACGCTTCAGGATAAAATTACAAAAAAAATATTTTTTAAAAATAAAAAAATAAATTGAGTAAAAAATTATTATGTACCACCAAATTATTATTAAACTACACTTTTTGATAAATGTCATTTAATTGTAATATTATTTGAAACTGAAACGCAAGAAGACGTTGTTTAACGCAACAACGCACTCGTGGGTTGTTTAACCTTTCTTCGATAAAAACAACTCAAAATGTATATTATTTCTGGTTTTAAGAGGTATAAACAATATATATTAATTCTCCAATAAATACGAATTCTCCAGTGAAGCCATGCAAAAGTTCAGGATGGAATCGGATTAGGTGGTAACACTTAAAGGGAATGATGATGGTAAAGGTATACCTGGGGTATAGCCCCTCCCCCCCACTAGTTTGCTATGGTCAAGACAATTTTATCATGCAATTCACAGGATAACGCGACTAATGTAAGGTTAACAACAGAAATGTCCAAAACCTCAATCTTCTTGAATAATAGTAGTAATAACATCTCGAAAATCCCCCCTCAACTTCTACCTCAACTCAAAAGTAAATCGTTACCTGTCAAGATGACACATAACTGACGGTAAACGTTCGCAAATGACGTTTCAAATAAGCCACACCGTCAAGAGATAAAGTGAGAAAAATGGAATCGAACTAGCATAAGAGTTAGATGAGGCTGCCTTGTGAAATAGTTTCCTGCCAATAATATAAGAAAAGCTGCCTATATTGGACGTTAAGGAAATATATTTAACTGGCATAAACTTTTGGAATCAATAATGTCAAATGTAAAAAAATAATAATAAAAACATGACTGTACATTGACAAAGCTTATTTGAAACGATTTCATCTATTCAATAAAGCAAAGCATCACTGTGACATACACAATGTACATTTCGTCGAATCCTTATACGTCAGTTACTTTTATTTTTTGTAAAACAACATTAAGTAAAGACATGCCAACATCGAACTTTGTATCCAATAACCACACATTTGCTGAGAAATCGATTCTGTATTCTCGGTATCAATATCTCGGCTCGAACATTGTTTATGAAACAAATTGCATCTATAAAATACAAACTGCAGAGTTGAAAAAAAAAGATGTGTTAAAAAAACAACAAAGTCTTTAACTAGAGTTAGTTTTTCGACTTCATTAGTTTGAAATTGTAACTTTACTTCTTCATTTTCTGAAAATGAACACATATCTGCAACCACCCCATTGCAATCTTCTATACCTAGATACCAAATAATATTAATATACTATATTATCACGTTGCAGCGGAATCATCAGATAGAAATTTGATTCTATTTTCTATTTTCATATTTTACTACAGTTTAATTGTTTATCTCTGGCTAAGATTTGTTCACGTTGCATAATGAATTCGGATATTCGGGAAAGCAGTGACATCCAAGATCAGGAGCTTCGACTAGTTAAGGAGGAAAGGGATAGGACTTAGATTTTCATATGTTCTTGTTTTCTACAGCCATCTTGAGGAAGATTACCAAAGGATTACCAAAATCGTAAATGTTTAATGGCATGGCTAGCCATTATGTTATATCCCTACGAGAATCATATGGATCCCTCAGCGTCTGTAGGCAGTAAGCCTCTTTGAGTAAGGCCATTAAATCCAGCAAAACATCTCTTTCCAAAGGGCCTCATTTCTTAGGTCTCAGGTTACGGCATACAGTGGTTGAAATGCGATAAAAACCTATAATGTTTATACTTTACTACAGTTTAATTGTTTTCACGATACAAGTCGATGCAGAAACATAACTTTTCATTTCTCTGACGAAGATTGCTCTTTTGGTGCCGAGTAATTTACTTGATATACACTGAGATTTAATGAAATGAGTTTTTCATAAAACAAAATATCAAATCATTCTGCAGGAACTATTCTGCTGGTGGAACCCATCGTTTGCATGCAGGTCCAGTAACATAAACTGTTGATCTAGGATGGCTGCTTAGGAAGTTGGCCCTTGGGAGATAGCTGCATACAACACATGAAGTTATCCAGTAAGCGTACTATTTATGACTGCTTTATAAAGTTGTACCTTCACTAAGCAGAAAGTAATACAAAGAACGCAAGAGATATTTGATATACATTATTTAGAATAGTTATATTAGCCTAAACTAGTAACCCCCTCCCCTCCCCCCGGCGTGGCTTCGCCCGGTTTTTATAAGTAAAGAGCTTAATTAATTTGAACTAATGATTAAAGTTTTTAATTGTTTATCAATACAAATCTTGTATTCAAGTATGCAATTGAGAATTATTTTTTCAATGATATTTTCAGGCGTAGCAGTAATTTTTTACCTAGTTAAAATTTCTCTGATTAGGTATTTGAAGACTGCGTCAAAGCATTATTAGACATCCAGTTTTCACTTTTAATGTATGAACTGGTAATCCAGATAAACATAAACTATTAAGAAACTCTTGCGGATAATGGATTGTATTATCAGTGCTTACTACTAAGTGACTCCAAAATCATATTTTTACACACAATATTAAAAAGCAAAGGATGGGAATTTTGATTGGGTAGTAATTTTTTATTCGGTAGAAATAATTTAATTGATTTAACCTCGTTGGATTTAATTTTCTTTCCTTGAATTATGAAAAATCATTCAGCTATAATTTGTTAAAGATTAATTAAGTAGTATTGCCATTGTGAACTCTATTGCGGAATTGTGCTACCGACATATCGGTCGATTTTTAAACTTCAATGGAATCCACATGTCAGACCGCATATTTAGATCTTTATCAATAGTTTTTATTGAATATAAGTTAATTTTATCATCAATTTCAACTCCTACATAACACCGTAACACTGGAACTACTCATGTGGAATGGCGCTCGCCAAGTATTGGTCAATATTCAGACTTCACTGTTATTGACTCATCACTTTTTTAATAAAAAAAAATTGGAAAATCAATAGAGTTTATTATTAATCTTCCTGGAACTATAAATATAGTATTGTTAAAATTTGGTACAGATTAGTTCAATAGTTTTTTTTGGTTAGTGATCACAAATGAAAAATGGCGTGGCCTTTTATATACTAGTATAAACCCTAGTGCACCTGTATACTTACATACATACATACATATATATATATATATATATATATATATATATATATATCTATATATATATATACTTGAGTAAATAAATTTCATTACTTTATAGAAAAATAACTTTATTTATAGGAAAATCTTACCAAAAATGAGATAATTGTTTATGATCATTAATGAGTAATTAAATAATTATCATTTTCAACTAATCCGCCAAAAACTTAGCCTAAAAGGCACATACTTCTAAGGCCTTAATTAAATTACTGTGCTTAGGGGAAGATAAATATTTAATGAGCTGTTCTAAAGACTTCAAACTCATCTTAATTAGTCTTTGATGGTGCCTCAATATACAGGCATATCGACTTACCTCTTTTACTAACAATTAAATTATTCTGTTAAACTTCAGAAAATATATATTTTTTTTTTTTTCAATTTTAGGATTTATTGAATTATTTATTCATATGTACAACAAGTAAATTTGAGGACAGTTATTAACCATAAAATTAACTTATAAAGAACTACTCAATAGTAGAACTTCAATAAAAGTTCCAGATAAAGAAAAGGTGTCTTGTCTTGGTAATCTTCTTTTCAAAAACAACGGAGGAATAGCGAAAACGCTTTTGACAACATTTCAAACTTGTATGGAGAAGCTGAGAAATGTCGAATTTAACACGAGGCCTTTGTAGTTTCATTCTGTGATCTTGTTTGAATAAGATGATTGGTATTACTAGATATGTTTTGATGAAATTTATTTTTGAATGAAGTACCCTGTTTATATTAACTCTTTCAATCTGGTTGTAGCGTGTGTTATTTTTATATTACAGACTTAAGAATTTAAAATTCAAATGATATAAAGTGTTTATAAATGCAGAGAATATTTCCTAAGATATTCGAGTTTTGAATCTGGTTTATTCGTGTTAACTGTGCATTTTTTACAATACTCCTATTAATGTAATTAATTTTATTTGACGGCTTCCAAGTTATATAGTGCTTAGCTGGCTGAAGTTGGCACATGTCTGTCGCGGATAAAATCGGCGGCCCAATACAAGGGTTAGCTGTACATAAGTCAAGGTATGAATTTATTGTATCCAGTAGGTACTTTACTTTTATAAGTAAACACCTGTTTACATTAGTATTCACACTTTTTGTCAGTTAAATTACGCTGACATGATCAATAATATGTTTTGTATAATCATAGTCAACAAGTATACAAGTGGTCAAATATTTGATATTTGTATACAAACACAGAGCTCATATAAAAATATCAAATATTTTTCACATAATTCTCCAAGCCTAATCGATTTTTTAAGTTGTTGAAAAGTAAAGGAAATATGACTTAACCACTTACTCACTGGGGTGTTAGATTTTTTTCTAAAACTACCAAAGTTTCAATAGTCTTAAGAAACTTCAACTAACTTAAAGTACTTTTTTGGTATAGCAGTATTATTTAATATCTGCCTTATGTGGCAGTCTTCATAAAACAATCTTAATTTTTTTTTATTTTTTTTTTCTTATAAACGATATATAGGTTTGTGGTTATTTATGACCTTACATACAGACTTAGGTATCCGGTCTATCATGAACCACATTAAAGAGAACAACAAACGAATTTTTGACAAATTAAATGTACATTATAATCAGAAATATACATAATATTGCAACAACTATAATTCTTAATGTGGCACGGCGTGTTAAATAGTAGCAGGATGAGAGACCTCCTAGAGTAAATTTATAAACAGCTGAAAGTCGGAAGTTTCACCATGCCAACATATGCCATTATAATTGTTTTCATGAAATTACATTTGCTGAGTGTTATGTGTTATAGGTGAAAATATTATGACTTTATACAGGGTGTCCAAAAAAAGTATCGGATATTTGTTACTTTGATAAAACAAAAACTACTTAAAATAAAAAAAAAAGTTTATTGCTAATTATTACAATATAAAGTAGAAAATTATTTGGAAAAGATGATGTTATCTAAATGGTGACCGTTTGATGCTGGCACTCTTCTAATCGGGAACGAAGATTGGCGATCACATGCTGACACATAGCTCTCGATATTGCTGCCATTTCTGACCTGATGCTTTACTTCAATTGCGTGAGGTTCGTCGGATTATTCTCATAGAGCTTTCTTTTAAGTTCCCCATGCAAAATAATCAAGTGGACTAAGGTCGGGGCTTCTGGGAGGCCAGTTGATGTTACCCCTACGCGAAATGACCTAATTAGGGAATAATTCGTTAACAGCTTCCATTGCTTGATTTTAATCTTGTTGAAAACACGTTCTCGAGTTTTCGGGAGTCCAAAATTAGTATCGGGTATTTGTTACTTCTATATAACAAAAAATACTTCAACAATTTTGATAACGTAATCTTCAGTGATAAAGCAAACTTTTTTCTGAATAGTCACGACAATAAACAGAATTTTCGGAACTGGGTAGAGGAAAATCCGAGACGAAAGCATGAACGTCGCCTGCACAGCCAAAAAGTCGTTGTTTGGGCCGCTATGTCTGCTAGAGGCATAATACGTCCTTATTTTTATGAAGATCGACGAAGCCGACCACTTAATGTGAATAGTAAACATTATTGGGGTATGCTGCGAAACGTTTTGTGTCTAAAGTTACAGGAATTTCAAGGTTTCAACTCAAGAACATGGTTTCAACAAGATGGGGCCACTTGCCATGCATCAAATCCAGCAATGGAAGCTGTTAACGAATTATTCCCTAATAAGGTGATTTTGCGTAGGGGTAGCATCAATTGGTCTTCCAGAAGCACCGACCTTAGTCCACTTGACTATTTTGCATAGGGATACCTTAGAAGTAAGGTCTATAAGAATAATCCGACGAACCTGACGCAATTGAAACAAAACATCAGATCAGAAATGGCAGCAATATCGAGAGCTATGTGTCAGCATGTGATCGCCAATCATCGTTCCCGATTAGAAGAGTGCCAGCATGATAATGGTCACCATTTAGATAACATTATCTTTTCCAAATAATTTTCTACTTTATATTGTAATAATTAGCAATCATCTTTTTTTTTTGTTTTTTTTAAAGTATTTTTTGTTTTATTGAAGTAACAAATACCCGATACTCTTTTTTGGACACTCTGTATATATATATATATATATATATATATATATATATATATATATATATATATATATATATATATATATATATATATATACATATGCATGGAAGTGAACTAATGTTTATTTTCTGAAATGGATATGCAGATTCTGTTTTGATTCTCTAGTTAAGGTATATAGTCGTATGCTGAATAAATGTTTAAACTCTACAACTGAATTAAAATCTATTATTATTCTTCATATTATTGAATTATAAACATTTTAAGATGATAAAACATTGAAATATATAAAACTAAAAAAAATTGGTCAAGGGAAATATGAAAATCATTAGAAACATATATTCTACCACAGACTAAAGTTTATAATAAACCGTTCCACTGTTATTGGGATTCCGTTTTAAAAAAAACCCAGCTGTCACTTGCAAATGCCCTTCGTCCTCTAACTAAAACCTCGACAACGCCTGTCAAAATAATAGCAATGGAAAAAATATTCATTTCTTTAACATCCAGATGTCGAAGATAATTTTACATTGTATAAAAGTTACGAGAGCCGATCCTTGGGAAAACGTATTTCTAATTAAATTTTAAACGTTATATTTAAGAGCTTTTAATTGCTGTATATTTTTCACCTATATTTTCTCATTGCTCAATAATAATGTGTATTGCACAATATTCAAAAATCTTTTAGCTTTATATATAGAGATAAAACTAAAAAGAATAAATGTTTATTAATAATAATAAAAATTCCATCAATATATAATATTGATGCCACATAGAAGTTGGTGGTGCTATAATATAAAAAAAAAAAAAAAAAAAAAAACTAATATCATTCTAGTTTTATTAATTAATTTAAATAAAAACCCAATAAATACATAATCCAAACTATTATCCTTATAAAAAATATTTTTATTTATTTATTTATAAAAATAACTAAATTCTATGCTCAGAACTGCCGGCACTATATTCCCTCCACCTTCGTCATGCAGAACTTCAGTCAAAATAGAATTTCCAAGATCGGCAAAGAAGATAGATCTTTAAATGCCTAATAGAAAAAAGAGATCCTACATTATTTATCCTTGATGGCGGAGGTTAAAAAAAAAAAAAAAATAATATATATATTATATATTGATATTTTGTTATTTCAATTCCCTAATGCGAGAATTTTCAATTATACATATTATGTGAATGGATATTTTGTCAAATGTTTCTTATTGCGTTAATGTAAGGCAGATTGTAATATTATTTCAATAAAACACTTCTTTTAAAATTCATTAGTTCATAATTAAAATAATATGAGAAAGTTTATTAGAAATTCGATGTTTTGTTATTTTTTTACTTCCCTGATGTGACAAAGTTTAGCAGTAGTTAGCAACATTGTTTTCATTATTAATTTAGTTTGTTTTAGCAACTAAATATAATGAAAAGCAATTCTTCTTAGATTATATGTTTCTACTTTGATAGATAACATAATAATAATACATTGTTAAAATTTCAGTCGCAAAAAATATGATATAAATTATGAATAAAAATAATAATTTTATTTTTTAATTGATTATGAAATCAAATTGTTTTAAATAATTAGTTCCTATGGAGAAAATTAAGTAATTCTCCGTCCCCAAAACCAGAGGTCTAGAACTTGCAGATGATTTAAACATGAAATCAAGATTAAACGAGTATAAATATAGACTCTAAGAAGACCAGAGGAAATGACTAGAATTTACAAAATATTGGAGCGATTCCAAGAGGTCTTAACAGGTGGAGTGGCTATTTTCAGTAATTTTACACTATCACTATTACCTAAAAACATTATTTCAACTTTGTATAAAGCTATTTAAATAAATAAAAGTGTTTTCGTACAAACGCTATTATCTGATATGGATGATAAGTGAGAACTATTAATTGCGGTTAAGAAAAAAAAAACCTTATAGTGCAGATTGCGCGCTAGCCAGTCATAAAACAATAAGAACAGGCTTGCTCAAAATTGATGTAGATCCAGATACAACAGGCATTGTATCTACTTTTTAAAAAGGCGAGAAAAAACTATTATATATAAATATATGTGTGTGATACGTCCAACCCACACACCATACCATTGTCACCATAATTTTCAAGCATAGGTATGATTCCTGATGGAATCGTTCCTAAAAGGAATATTGGTAAAGATCGTAATAGAAACCAAAATGAAACCACTTAAATCTTCTAAAATATATAAGTAGCTCAAAGTTATTATAACAGGTAATGTTTAGAAAGTTTTTTTTTTTTTTTTTCAAACCGTTAGTACAGCCACACCGAACCGTCTCATCACCAACAGGAACGCCAAAACGATTGCTGAAATTATTTTAAAAATTAAATTATAGGTTTCTGTTCATTTTAGTATGTAACGCCACTTTACGATATGAATAGCCAATAAACGAAATTACGATACAGAAATATGACTCCTTAAAATTATAGGAAACAAAAAGAGAAGAATTTGAAGAGATTTGTGTTAGTTTGAGATAAGTAGAAAAACAGAGGTATGAAAAAAAATAATACTTTTTTTTAAAATATAATTTACAAATTTATTATAAAATAGTTAAAGTGGATAATTATTATCATATTATAATTAATATCATGATATTAGAATGACTTGGAAATGAAAAAAAACTAGAAATTATCTCGGAACCTATTCAGAAGACAATGATTATCAAAATCATGTAGGGTGTTTTCAGGAACCTAGAATGGTGTTTTTTGTGAGAAGGCAGGTATAGATAATCTCGCTTGTGATAGATTGTTTAGAGTATTTTATGAAAGATTGGATAAAGGAGAAGCTCGATGTTTTCGTCGCCAAAGCTCAACTACTTCCATGTCATCACATTCATTCCTAAATATGAACTCCGAATCAGTTATTTTGGTTAAAATGAATTTCAGTATAGAGTAAGAGGTTATAGATTAAAAAATAAATTAGAATTACATTGTGAATCGTGAAATAAATTCATCGAATTCTTAGTCAAATATTTAACAGTTCAAAGACCCAATATCCCACACAGAAAATTCCAAGCCTACACCGAGCATTGTATGAAAATTCTTCTGTGCGAAGAATTTAAGAATGGATGATTAGATCAATCCTTTCTTAAATATTTTCAATATATTTCAAATATTTATCAATTAATTTTTATTTTGCTTTTACAAAAACATTATGAATATATATATATATATATATATATATATATATATATATATATATATATATATATATATATTATATATATATTTATATTTGTGAGGGAGAGATGAATATGGTTGTCATTAAAACTATTAAACTATTTTCTTTGAAAGCAGGACTTCTAATATCTGCGTTGTGAAATATTGGTTAATTTATGCTTATAAATAAGGACTTTAAGTATCAATTTTGAAGAATATAGTATGTTTGAATATCTTTTAGGGATTATAGAAAACGAAAATAATGCCTTACTAAAAGTGTACAATTTTGACTTGGCGACTTCTTCATGACAGCCAGGGATATATAAATTGTTTTAAGGGATGTATAAAGTATTTTAATGTGTTTAGTTCACTTTTAATAAATCTTTTGCTGTCTTTAAAAGAAAAAAGAAAAACAGATGAACATAATTCCCAAAACGTACTTTCCGAATTCCACACAAATAAAGAAACGAACTAAACTTAAAACCCATACATATATCGTCCCTGAAATGAAAAAAGGTGCAAAGTAACAATTCGACAAATAAGGTGATCCAGAAAACAAAAATGTCAATGTATACCATTAAATAACATTATAATATTTTGTAAATTATTAAAATGATTCTCTTTTTGCAACCAATATATCCAGTCATAAACAGCAAAATGAGACAAGTGGTTTCTTGAATCCTTTTTGTTCATTACATACAAAAACTTGAAATATAAAACAGTAATTTTCTTAAGTACTCAGTTTGCAGTTGTCCCCTTTTTACATAGTCCAAGAGCCGAGGCCAAATTTCATGACTTATTTGAAGAAAACTTTTAGACATACAGCCATTAAATGTCCACCCTCAGCAATCAATTTGCACTTGTCTGCCAACTCAAAGCGAGGGCGTTTCAAAATGGCGACCTCCGAAAGGGGTAGCAAATATCAAAATATGGTATTATTTGAAGATGATTTATTTAAAGCAAACAAGAAACTGCAAACCCCTAGGTGCCAAAAAACGTTGTCTTCCAAAATTTGGAGGGGGCGTCGCCCCGGCAGACAAAATTCAAAATCCGCGTTTTTTCAGTCCAAAAGTGGACCATTTGAAGACGATTTATTTCAAGCACACAAGAAACTGCATTGTCACTAGATGACGAAAAACGTTGTCTGCCAAATTTGGAGGGGGCGTCGCACCGGCAGACAAAATTCAAAATCCGCGTTTTTTTTTGCCACATTTGAGTCCAAAAGTGGACAATTTGAAGACGATTTATTTGAAGCACACAAGAAACTGCATACTTTCTACATGACAAAAAACGTTGTCTGCTAAAATTTGGAGGGGGCTAAGCACCGGCAGACAAAATTCAAAATCCGCGTTTTTTCAGTCTAAAAGTGGACAATTTGAAGACGATTTATTTGAAGCACAAAAGAAACGGCCTACTCCCTAGATGACAAAAAACGTTGTCTGCCAAAATTTGGAGGGGGCTAAGCACCGGCAGACAAAATTCAAAATCCTTGTGGGGGGAAGGAGTTGAAAATCGTATTTCTTAGAGGTTCGGAAATCGTTACTTTTAGTATATTTTGTGTTCTATTATACGTTACTCAAGCAAATCAACTTTGCAACAAATTTGGTAATAGTCATTTTGTTCTCAGATTAATAGTTTTAGAGCGGTTTGGCCACCAAAAATTTACTAACTTCACGTAAATCGCACTTCGTGAAAAGAAGCAGTTGGTACTTTTCCGTTGTCGGTTATAACTCTAATCCAAAATTTATTTTTTTCAACTGATAGCTGATTAAATTTCGTGTCAGACATCATATATAAAATTTATTTATATAATATAATATATTTTATCTATATAATGTATATAAAGTTATGTAAAATACCCATGCCAGCATGCTAAAAATCCGTACTATTGTACCCATTGAACACCAAAACTATTCGTCCGATCCAAAATTTATTTTTCTCAACTGATAGCTGACTGAATTTGCAATCAGACCCCATATATAAAATTTTGATTAAGCTCTGTAAAATAACCGTGCCAGCACGCTAAAAACAAGTGCTGTTGGTAAATACAAATTATTTAGATTATTTTTCGATATTAGTCCAAAACAATTTTTACTTAAAACCAAAATTTACTTTTTTCAACTGAAAGTTGACTAAATTTGATATCACATTTTATACATGAATATTTAATTGAAATCCATGCCAGCAGGCTAAATGTGTATGTTTTGGTAAAAACATAACAATTTTACATGCTACAGTGGGCTGGCGTGGGTATTTTGCGGGATTCATTCATCATTATTTAATTTGATTTGATTGTAAATTTAGTAAGCTTTCAATTGAAAAAAATAAATTTTGGATCGGAAACATAGTTTTGGGGTAATAACAAAAAATGTGCCAAAAAACTTGGATTTCACAATATTACGAGGTTTTAGTGTGCTGGCATTGGTAGTTTACGGGACTTTATATCAATTTAATATATGGGTCTGATTGCAAATTTAGTCAGCTATCAGTTGAGAAAAATAAATTTTGGATAAAACAAATAGTTTGGGGGTTATAGCGAATGTGCCAAAAAACTTGGATTTCACAATATTACGAGGTTTTAGTGTGCTGGCATTGGTATTTTACATGACTTTATAATAATTTAATATATGGGTCTGATTGAAAATTTAGTCAGCTATCAGTTGAGAAAAATAAATTTTGGATAAAACAAATAGTTTGGGGGTTATAGCGAATGTGCCAAAAAACTTGGATTTCACAATATTACGGGGTTTTAGTGTGCTGGCATTGGTATTTTACATGACTTCATATTAATTTAATATATAGGTCTGATTGCAAATTTAGTCAGCTATCAGTTGAGAAAAATAAATTTTGGATAGAACGAATAGTTTTAAGGTTTTAACGGAAATTTGCCACAAAACGCTGGCGTGGGCATTTTACATGACTTTAAATAAATTTTATTTATATGGTTTGGTAAGAAATTTAGCCAGCTATCAGTTGAAAAAAAATACATTTTGAATTTGACAAATAGTTTTGGCGTCATAGCGAAAAATGTGCCAAAAAAAAGTAGACTTTACAATAGCACGGGTTTTTAGCATGCTGGCATCGGTATTTTACATAACTTTATATAAATTTCATATATGTAGTATGGTAGGAAATTTAGCCAGTTACTTACCACAAGTTAGCCAATCATCGGTGACCAAACCGTTTGAAAACTATAGATGAGCAAAAGAAATAAATAGTGCCAAATTTCTTGCAAATTTGATTTGCTTCAATAATGTAAAGAGCCCAAAATATTCTAAAAGGGAACGGTTTCCGAGTTATTCGATCAAACGACTAAGATCATACGATTTTTCAAGAACGTACGTTTTCGAAGAACTACATGTTTTCCAGGTATTTCGTTCGAGGGTAGTACATATTTCATAACTTTATAAGTTGAAATATTATTCATTTTTAAATTATATCGCCGGTATTTATATTATTACAGTTCATATGTATTAATTGGTATTTTTAACATTAAAATTTTAAAACATGATTATTTTATATTAAAATAATTATATTGTACCATACGTAGGAAGCAATATGATATAATTTCCTCAAATTATTCTACAGAAAAACTACTTATAAATCAAATAAAAAAGGGAATCATGTTCAAAAAGTTCACTGTTGGACGAAAAGGATGTTAGTTATGAACAATGTCAGACGGTGTGACACCTTCACAAGGATTTTGAATTTTGTCTGCCGGTGCGAGGCCCCCTCCAAATTCTAGCAGACAACGTTTTTTGTCATCTAGGGAGCATGCAGTTTCTTGAATGCTTCAAATAAATCGTCTTCAAATGGTCCACTTTTGGACTGAAAAAACGAGGATTTTGAATTTTGTCTGCTGATGCGACGCCTCCTCCAAATTTTGGCAGACAACGTTTTTTGGCACCTAGGGGGTTTGCAGTTTCTTGAATGCTTCAAATAAATCGCCTTCAAATGGTCCACTTTTGGACTGAAAAAACGAGGATTTTGAATTTTGTCTGCCGGTGCGACGCCCCCTCCAAATTTTGGCAGACAACGTTTTTTGGCACCTAGGGGGTTTGCAGTTTCTTGTTTGCTTTAAATAAATCATCTTCAAATAATACCATATTTTGATATTTGCTACCCCCTTTCGGTGGTCGCCATTTCGAAAAGCCCCCGCTTTGAGTTGGCAGACAAGTGCAAATTGATTGCTGAGAAAGGACATTTTATGGCTATATGTCTAAAATTTTTCTTCAAATAAGTCACGAAATTTGGCCTCTGCTCTTGGACTAACAGCTTATAGAGGACCTTTACACAACCCAAATTTTCAATTATCCCCGTTTTGACAAAAATGTTACTTTGCACCTTTTTACTATTCAAGGACAATATGAAAACAAATTTCTCATTATGTACCATTTATTGAAACTTAAATTAATTAAACAAAAAGATAAAATGAAAAATTAGGGAATACTTACTTTCCTACAATTTTCTGATATGCAAATACTGCCTAATATTTAATCCATAATAAACTACTTTTCAATGTTAACATTTGAAATAATTGTGTTCCTATGTAAGTTGTTAAATAAATTAAAGTAACGACTTCGAACCTCTGCTCCCGCCCAAAATATGTTTATATTTTAAACTAAACTTATGTTGAAAGGAATGTTAATAATACCTGATAAACTTTCTCACGCTAGGAAATTGAAATAACAAAATATCAATATATAAAATACTAAATATATGTTGAAAGTTATGTTATTAAACTCCATATTCGGGAATATTAATATGTAAAAAAAAATTTTGGTGTTTATGTTTATTTATAACTGATGTTGTCTTCTGTTACATTTTCTTACATTTGAAAATATGAAATAGGAAAATATCAATTTAAAACACTAATCAATAAAGTTCTACTTAAAAGTATAGAAATAGAAGTTTATAGGTGAAGTTATATGAAATAGCTATCGATAAATGTGAAAGTCAGAGTTTGCTAGTTAGTTACTTAGTGCTGTTTATAAAGGGCGTAAAAGATCTATGCCTATAGGATATTTTAAATAGATTAAAAGAAAGAAAAAATCAGAATAAAGCATCGGAATCGATCTGAAAGTGTGATGCGGGTGAAGCAGTGGTTCGATTCCGTGACTTAATTTAACTAAAACAATAAAATAAACGGGAATAAAATCGGCCGGGTAGACGATTTTTTTAGCCAGTGGCGGGAGACATAATATGTTCTTTCTGATTCACCCACCCTGGGTTAGAAAAGACGTATGACGTGAGAGTTATAAAAAAAAAAAATCACGATATATCGGTATTTTTGGTGAAATATATATTTTGATCGATATTCAGAGCTCAATAAAGCGACCAAGTTCTTATGTTAGGCTTGTTCCATCTAAATAATGTATTACATATAGCATTAGTACATTTGTAACGTTACAGTAAAAATATAATAAGGGACAATTATAAAAGGTTTCTAAGACTAATAAACAGTTAAATATTATATTAGAAGGAATATAAGGTCATGGATATTTTATAAAAACTTAGCCACTCTTGCATTTATTGCACACGGCTCCTCGATCTGATCGTGGACGGTGTAGACCACAGAGCTCCACCAAAATACACCAAAGGACCTTCCGCTGAACTTGGAAGCTGCGGTATGCGGGGTACGGTGCCAAGCACGCAGGCAGTGTAAACAACTCTCGTTCCATTCACAGCTATTTCTAACTCTCAAAGCTGAACCTAATTCTTATCACCTAGATTACAATTAGCAAACAGAGCATTTTACGAAACAAATGTTGTTAAAACACAATTAACCGAAAGATAATTTTTATAAAATAGCTAATTTAACTGTAGGTGTTAGTTTTTCACCATAGAAAATTTCAAAAAATTCCATTCTACAAACAGCATTTGATATAAAAATAATTAACGGTATAATCTCTGTAAAAACTGTCAGATATAGGTCACATCACAAAAGAATTAGGTACTATTCCTGTCATAAAATATATTTCATTAAAATATGCATAAAGATGTATTATGGATATATGATTAATAAATAATATTAAAAATTATTATAGAAGGAAAACTAAAAGATAGGCGGCACCCTACGATTTATTAATTTCAATTATAAGCATTAAAAGGGTCAGGTTGAGTGACAGCTTAGGAGTCTTACTTTCGGCATTAGACCATCTTAGACCCTTTGATCCCTCGCCGGCAGTACCTAGGAAAGAAGTTTACTAACATAGAAATAATATATTCAAAGAAAGAAGAGGAAGATCGGTTCCTATCGACTAACACGATTGTCAAATCAGTCTTTACAATTTTCTCTCCAAATCCAATTTTTTCAATATTTTCCTCTTGCTGAGAAAACTATTAGATCTACGAGCATCTTTCATGTCTCAAATTAAAAATAATAAAATTTTTTTTAAATGATTCCCCGAAGATGTTTTTGTGAAACCAGTATTTTTCTCCCTTTGCGGCCTAGAACTCTAACAAAAAAATGTGATTTTGTGAATAATCACCATTTTTGAAGAGCTGTATTTTCGCAACCAATTAATCTAAAGCTCTGCGGTCAGGCTTTAATTGTCACAATTTTAGTGCTCTTTAATATCGTAAATATGCTTTGTCAAGCAAATTTACATAATATACGGGATATAAGTGAAAGATAAAAATGATGCTAAAATTTCGCGGTTTTTCGAGTACAACAACAATCGTTCCATGTTTTCAGGGTAGCAAACTTGGATTTTAACTACGCTTATGAGTCACAACTACATATTGAAAAATGGTAGATACGTGATTTTTTGTAAACTTTCCTTTAATTTTTTTTTTTTTTGTCTAAATCAACTGGTCTACAATTTTCGTAAAATGGTAGTGCCGTAACGGGTCACCGCCTCGCCTTCTCAAGCTACGTTTTTAATTAAATGAATAACCTTCTCTACAGTTTTTTTTTTTTTTAATGAATAACTTTCAATAATGTTAATCTATTTACTTATAAATATGGCTGTTCAATACTTCAATATATTTAATTATATTTAGCAAGTTAAAACATACACGAGGTCTTATGAAAATTCATAAGTGCTCAGTTACCCTAATCCACATTTACATTATGAAAGTTTCAAAACCAATTCTATCCTTCCCAATATTTGTCAGTAGGTATCGATCCCTCACCACCATTATTCAAACGACTCTCGAGGAGGGGTTCTAAGAAAGCCGATTCCTTTGGCAAATTAAAAACCATAAATATTCTAAGGTGGAAAAGAGCCACCGGAAGGGTGGTTTTGTGGTGGATTAATGACGTCATAAAAGGCGAGGCGTCCTATCCGGAGTTGTGGAGGTGGCCAATATATCACCTTTCCGTATGTTCCATCTTTATCTTTTCCCATCCCTCAACCGCTTTTCAGCCAGCTTTTACCACTTCCTGTTAGTTCCCTTAATCCAGCTCTCATGCAAATCCCTTGGTTATACTTGATTTTTACAAAAGAGAACTTCACGAATAGTGTGAATTTGAGACACTGATATACAGTAGAACCTCACTAGTCCGACCACTAAGGGACAAAGGAGTAGGGCGGAACGACCTATAGAGCGGATTCACCGGATATTCTTTTGAATCACGTGCTTTTTATAGTCAAATATGTACTGTACTTAAATTTAAAGTTATATGTTAATATTTTAAAAAGATAAAAGAAGTAGAAACAAACGTTATATAAACCAATAGAGTAATATGTTTGCATAGAAATGTTTTAGCCATCTATTTATGCTTAGTAGCATTGACCATGATAACTCTGTATTTTGTTTGATTCACAGTTGACTAAGTCATTTTTTATTTTTTTTGAAATAAAGTACTTCACAAACTTCATTGCTAGGGAAGTACAGAGCAGAGAATTCCGAAAATTTGAAAGTCTGTATCTTAAGTCACCGTTCAAAAAACTAAGCTTATATTCTTCAAATTCTATTAAATTTATTCTAGTCTAATTTTGAATATAACAAGCTTTCCTTTAGAACCAACCGTGCAGCAAATATTAAGGGAAACGAAGTTCCAACAACATAACTCACAACAGGAACATATAACCTTTAGCACACCAAAATGTATAATTTTACTGAACTATTAAAGAATCAGCGAAAATAGCGATCCCACAACCATTGAACTCAGCCCGCGAGAGGGTCGGATTACCCGGAGAGTCGAAATTGTGGGAGTCGTATTAGTGAGGTTCTACAGTTACATGATAACAATCATATTCATATTATAGTATACTATGTTTTTTACCTCCGAAATGTATTTTCCGTTTTAAGGTAAAAAAACATCCTCCATGCTGCTTACTTTATCTTCAACACTGTTATCAATAAATATCTTAATGTACCATAGGTTTTTGACCATCTAAACCAGATACCTATCCTTTCATACCTAACTTCATAAACATTCAAATCCATTGGATTAGTATCGCTGCTACTTGCTTTACATTCCATTGCTGATAACCCTCAGGGGAGCCTAAAAAGAAGATGGCCGCGAGATCTTCTAATATAGAACCTTTAATTTATAGAACTTTTTAATTGCTATCATTGACATATCATTTTTAGCATTATCAACACATTTGCTTGATGTATTTGATATTATATTGCATAAAGTTGTAAATTTGAATAAATAGCTATAAAAAAAGGGGGAGGGTAAAATACTCGTTTCATGTCATATTACTACACATTCACAAATAAAAAAAAAAAAAAAATAATATATATATATATATATATATATATATATATATATATATATATATATATATATATATATATATATATATATATAATAGCGTCTTTAGTTTAAGCGGTGTCTAAATATCATACAGATCGATAATTCATCATTAGATTGATAATCATCAACCCAATAAAAAATTAGAATATCAATCTTGCGATTAAGGAAATTTAATTTTTTTTTTTTAATAAATCTATAAAATAAATTATGAAAAACATTTGTATTAACCAAAATACCATTTATTCCTCTCAATATGTTTCAGGAAACGTGTTGGCTCCTTATAATTTTAAATACTTGTCATTACCCATTTCTGATTTGTATCGACTTTCGATCTATATCGGCTAAACGCCTTGTGTGAAGGGTTGTTCAGGCAGAGACTCATAAGCTCCAACCATTTCATGAAGACAAAACTATTCATAACGATGATTTTTAGATGTGGCCATTCTAGGCTTGAGCTCTTCCACTTTCCCTGAGGTGGTTAGCACCGTTCGATTTGCTAACTCTTATTTTCTTTGAGTACTCAAATTTTCATCCATCAAAGCTCACAGGAAAAAAAATTCTACAACAAACCTCCTAGTCTTCAAGGCTTTATTTTCCCTCACGAAATGTTTTATAACATTGTTGAACTGTGCCGTAATGCTATAAAATTATCACACTTATTAATTCTGCCTCTTTGCGCCATGTTTTGACAGTCTGAACCTCTGTAAGGAGATTATCCGAAAACCACTAGTCAGCTTGTGATTAAGAACCGCATTATTTTAAACTAGTAAATTCTAAAGAAGTAAAAATAAATAAATTTTCAGGAAAACAATAATAAGTATAAAAAAAAAAAAAAAAAAAAAAAAAGATACAAAATATTCTACAAAATGTAAAATGTTTATTACGTTTAAGGCATATTTAAAGTAAATAAGAAAGCGAAATTTTTTCCGGACATCCAATGCTCTCGAATGGAAGACAAATGTTTTCTGTCAATTTAGGTCTGAGTTAATGAGATTCTTCGGCCTTTCAGTTATTTTACCAACCTAATATTTTCAAATGAAGACGTGTTTAAAATGTGAAACGGAACTTTAACTTTAAAATTTCAAGAGTAAGCATGTTATTTTTTAAATGTTTTTAGTTAATGGGAGATTAACTTCTTCTTTATCATGGATTGTTATTCTTTGTGTGAATGTTGGTATAAACATTACCAAATGTTAAATATCATAAAACATTGTAAATATATTAACAAATCCTAGTTTAGGAATGTTTATTATAGACTTCAGTACCTTTCTTCATTACTAAAAAAATACGTTTTTATAAAACACAAATATTTCAAAGTTTTGCGATACTTTTGACGTGGAGTTTATATTCCTCATATAAAAATTATTTTGAATAGAAAACAAATTAACACAGTATATGTCCGTTTGTGTTTTCAAATCAAATACCGACTATCATTTCGTGGATTGAAAGAAATTTAAATGGTGGATCGGGATGGTTTTGTGTGAAAAAGTAAAATTTATTTCATTTTCTTTGTTTGAAATGGATATTTTCATCTTTAATATAACGTTAAAGAGGCGCTAAAATGAAACCAAGCTTATATTAAAGGGCTTCTTCATTTTACACAGTACGCCTTCCAGGAACACATTCTCTAAATAGGCGGAACACAAATGAAAGACTTTTTCCCTGATCAAAACCATTTAAATATTTACTTCGTGAAAAATTAATTCCGTTATTCAATTTACTCCGACGTGAGTTCATATTTATTCTTTGTTCACATATGAAATAAAATTAAGCTAGTTAGAATATGATTTTTACTATCAAAGAACCTATTCTTTTTCAGTATTTTTTTATTATGTAGGAGTGTTGAATCCATTAAGCAAAGATATTTTTTGGTGATGAATAAATTTAAAACATTAATGATAGATTGGTCTAGAGTACTAATGATCGGAGTTGGGCAGGCCAGAACCAAAATATTTTTCTTTGAAGCAGATCATTCCTAGACTACAGCTCTATTTTATAACCTTGGAAAACACATTATGATACCCGATTAAGATACACTGAATAGGTGAGTAGGTTCATTATTCTTACGCCCAGGCATGAAAGACTTATTGAACGCCTAAGAATTGATCAATGAAGTTTAACTCACGTTTACTTGATGGCAGAGAAAGATTCTCCTCGATTTCAAATCTGCAAAGTTGTTGTCGATTGCAAATCTCCCCAGAGAGAGATGTTTTTGAAGAGTGCAATCAGCAAAGAAGAGATATGGAAAAATATGGTGTACATCGCAGCCTTGGAAATCCCTTATAGGGTAAACCAGGCAGTTATTGACACCCTTAAGGAAATATGAAATATTAATACTAAAATTACAGAAAGAACAGTCCATTAAAGTTGAAATTTACAGTCTTTTTTTTTTTTTATTACTATACTTTAAGGTAAGCAAGAAAGTTCACACCAAACGTTATTCCTGGGATTTATTTTCTTGATATTGAAATAAATAAAGTAAAATCAGTTATTGAAACCCTAAGGATATCTTTCAAATACTGGCAGAATTGAAAATCCTTTTACACAGTTGAGTTGAAGGATTTAAAAGGATTTTTTGCTTATTTTTTTTGGCTAGATACTTTTTTTTCTAATTTTTAAGATAAGGTGTCAATAACTGTCTAGTTTATGTAGCATAACCTAATAACCAATCAAATATATAATCAAATAACAGTGAAGTTTGAAAATTAATCTATAGGTAGTGAGCGCCATTCTACTTGTGAGGTTACGAAGCTACGATGTTATATAGAGATATAATAAAATTAATTTACATATATGCAATTAGTTAAAATTAAAATTATAATGTATTTACTTAGAGATTGAGATAGATAGAACGATAGATAGAGAGATAGAAAGAGAGAGAGAGAGAGTGAGAGAGAAAGAGAGAGAGAGAGAGAGAGAGAGAGAGAGAGAGAGAGAGAGAGAGAGAGAGAGAGAGAGAGAGAGAGAGAGAGAGAGAGAGAGAGAGAGAGAGAGAGAGAGAGAGTGAGAGAGAGAGAGAGAGAATTTATTGTTGAAATATTTAAACAAAAGATACTTTCAGACCCTCAAATAGAGACCTTGTTGCAGTTAATTACAAACCATTTCATGTCGAACTACGTTCCACTCGTTTAGGCACCATCAGGGCAGAAAACCACAGAATCAGTTTATTGCAAAACAGATAATGAATCCCATCCCATTTTGGCAGACATTTGGATCGACATAGAAAAGTAACTCTTGCACAATTTAACATAGTATTTTTTTTGTCTATTTGACACATTGTCAGAGGTTTCTGATAACAGCGAATTTTCGGGAAATGGTGCTCAATAGGTGTATGGAAAATATCTCTATTTTCATTAAGTTTAAAGCGTTTTGTATTCTTAGTGACTGCTCAGTCGGTTTATCTTTTTAAATATCGGGATGAAAGATAATATGTAAAAGGAAGAAGATTCACCATACTACATCTCAAACCACACAGTTTATTCAGATTTACTTGTATTTACATAAACTTTATATACGATTTCATGAATATTGTAGCATACTCGTGAAATACATGGACACGACTGATATATCCGGAAACACCCTCAAAGGCTGAAAAAAAAAACTGGATGAGATATCTTCTAAAATAATTATTTTTTTTAAAATTCTTCCAGGAGTTACTATCAAGTGCTACGTTCCCTCATGCCTATCAGGCCAGAAACTACGTATATTATCATTTCATTCACTTCTATTTATAACAGATGTTAATAAAATAAATGAAAGCAAAAAAAAAAAAATAGCGGGATTAAAATGTCACAATCAAAGAATTTCAACAAAGTCTGTATATCAAGAGTATGTACACTATATTAATATACTTTGTCCTTTATATTGTAAACACAGTATATACATATTCTAATATTTGTATAGATACATATATGATGTCATTTTTAATGATATAAAGCTAAGCACTCTGTCTCTATTTACCACTCTGAAACTTTTGCAGTCTCTTTGCAGATGAGTACATGTGCTGTTAGCTAGTCTCAGGTCTCAATAAAGCAGAGCCAGCCTAATCACACATTTACATATTATTAAGGGTGGCGTTTGATGCTCTATGTTTTCAATAGGTAATCTAGTCTGCATGACTTTGTTTTCACTATCTTGAGCTCATGCTAGCAGTGGTGGGATAGTCTCATTACTCGTCTAGAATATTCGAATAAGATAATTCAGAAAATTAATTACTGCAACATAATCATTCGACATTTTTTACAATCAGCGATGTCACAGATCGTTTCTTAAACTACTGTGATATGAAAAATATAAAAAATGCGATTTTTATCTTCCATACGTTACAGCTGACTCGGCGATATGGACAGAACAAAATAAAAGGTGGAGCTTAAAATATTCTATATCGTATGTATTTATACAACTAACTTATCATCCAAGGTTTCCAACGAGACTACAAATGCAACATATTACATCCACACTAATTATAAACGTTTTTATAACTAATTACATGACTGACGAAACGGACAAAAAAAAAATATAGCTGAAACTGATACCAATATAACTGATGGTTAATTATTTAACAGTCTTATAATTATTATTACGTAAAAAATATTTCAATGGTTACTGGCGCTCTTAGAGCAGGTACATTTAGATAAGCACCAAATTAGAGTATAGCCTCGGTACCTTTGTCGGCTTGCTTATAGAACACCCTTTAAGAAGTTTTTTTTTTTTATATATACATTTATTGTAATTTATAACTGTACAGAATATATACATCAAATAAATGTATTGATAACAATTATAATAACATGTTAAAACTTGAAAAGAACTACTCAACAGTAGCACTTTATTAAAACTTATACACTAGAAGGTCTCTAGGCCATCTTCGTTAAATCAGCAACATTTGGAACATTAAGATCTTTATGGATAAGTTTATTGGTGACAAAATAAGGAGCATTGAGGATTTTACGAAGGATTTTAGATTGTAAGGATTGAATATGAGATGAATTGGATGGTTTAGTGGAGCCCCAAAGCTCAACTCCGTACGTCCAAATAGGTCTAATCACAGTCATGTATATGAGTCTTTTGTAATTAATTGGGAGCTTTGAACGTTTGTCTAGTTAATGTTGAAGTAGTCTGACTTAAAGAAGATGAGTAGAAAAAGGATGAAAACTTAATAGAGGAAATTATAAGGCTAGATGGGGCGGGTATACGCCTAGTTAATATGCATCTAAGAAATGTCTTTTGACGAAGGAAGTAGAAGCTGGAGATTTCGCAACTGAAAGTTTTGCTAGATAAAGGGGTTATGTAACAAAACACAGTTTTATTTAGAATTTATGTTTATTTTTTTTTTATTTTATTTTTTTTTTACATTTTCCTTTAGCTGGAAAATGTTAAATAGCCCTTTCATCTTCTTCACATTCCTTTTTCGATTTGTTATGAAATATTCAGATTGTTTTACCTAACTCTTCTGCACACAAATCCTCCTATATCTAATACATTTTATTTTAACAAAAACTGCTCTCAAAACAATCTTCACACAAATTTCAGAAATTGATATGGTGGAATAGCACCGGAAGAATAGAAAGTTTGATGATGGGATGGAATATCCCGAAACATGTCACACTGTGTGAAGATTTATAGTTTTAAGAGAAGTTTTTGCTAAAATTATGAGTATTAGATATATTAACATTAAATAATCCTTTATTGAAGAAATAAAATATAAATCCTTCATTTAATCAACTAGATTGTATTTTTTTTTTAATGTAACATAACCACTTCATCCACCAAACCATTCAGTTATAATATCATTAAATAAAATATTCCCAACAATCAGGATTAATCAATAAAACCTAATTACACATTAACTAGGATAGAATTGGTTACACGGTAGAATTAGAAAGAATCCAATATAGTCAGACCGGAGATCAATCAAAGGCTATTGTGTCGCTATGGACAAGACCTATAATTAGTAAAGGTAAAAAATTTAATAAACCTCCAATCTGTGTAACAACATAGCATGACATACCTGACTTAGCACGTCAAAGGCTCAAAAAGAGATGGATGTGAGACCTGATTACCTATTATCAATTGGCAAAGGGTCAGTATAACGTACAGCTGAGTGCTGGCTCCTTCATGCCATATAAATGTATGTATAAAAATGTGAATAAAAGAACTAAATGTTCAATTTATAAACTTAAAGTTAGTCTGTGAACGTGAAGTGTCCTTAATGTTAAGAAGCAGACTATGTTGAAGGAAGGATATAACATAAACCGTCGTTGAGCTAATCTCCTTGTAATTATCTTTTGTGGGAGCTTGGGTGTAAAGACCCAGCCTTTATCAGGAATGCTTTCCTGTAGGCTGGAAACCACCGCCTTAGAAGCTATTTATACATACTTTAATATATAATTTATTTTCTACTAATGAACATGCTTATACTTTGATATTATTTTTATCAATTGTAACTACTTAAGGCGCAGATTCGTTTCAGTATTTATTCACAGATACCTATCTATACTGTTGTATCTGTCATCCCAGTGATTAAGTGGTTAAGTCGAATTTTGATCGTAGTAGTTAAGCGACTAAAAAAAAAAATTGTTGCGGTTTTTTATCATGGTGAATTAATGTAGGTTTATCAAAAATGAGCATCTTACTTAAACACTTATTCACCATCAGGAAAAACATCCACGTCTTTTTTTTTTTACTCACTTGACTCATTTTGGTTTAAATTCGACTTACTCACTTGTATGACAAATATGAACAATGTATGACAAGCCATTTTTCGTTTGTGATGTCTATTTACGAAAACTGCTGAAACAATCTTTACCACATTTTAACCACACTACCTTTATACTTTCATAAATGTTTAGCAATAATAAAATCTACTGATTTTAAATTAATTTGTTACAAAAAAAGCGATTATATGTGGATAATAATTAAGTGGAAATGGCGAACGCCATTCTACATGAGAGGTTACAATGTTACGATGATTAAATAACTTTATATTCTATTAAATTAACAAAAAAATATATATATATACTATATATAGTGTGTGTGTGGTGCGAAATCCGTGCAAAGAATTTACAATGGTAAAACTACTGAACCCATACATACCATATTTTAACCATCTTATAACTCTAGAAAAGTTTACCAATAATAAAAATTTAAACGTACAATGTTCAGTGGGAGCAACGAGTTATACCTCACTATCATATACGTTCATGGTTAGAAATTATATCCAACCAGATGAAATCAACACAATTATTTTTGCCTAATATAAACTATTACCAAATCTGAAAATTGATTCTTTGGTTTTTTATATTGTGTGTAAAAATATGATTCATGAGAATTAAGTTGTAAGCTCTGATAAAGCAGTCCATTATCTGCAAAAGTTTCTTAATAGTCTCCGTCCGCTTGTATTACCAACTTATACATTAAAAAAGAAGGATCTCTAATTATATCTTTTACGTTATCTTCAAACAATAATTCATCGTAATTCTAACCGGGTTAAAAATTACTGCTATGCGTGAAAATATCATAAAAGAAATAATCTTTAATCGTATAGTTCAATACAAGGTTTACCATATATCGAGAAACAAGATTTATAACGATGAATAAATCTTAATTTTGAAAACTTTTCCTTTAATTCTTGATAATGTTTCGATCTAGGAAAGAGCTTTGTCTATGTCTGGTACGAGACTGCTTGGACAAGTTCAGTAAATTACTTCAGCGTATTTACTTTTCATTAACCGTCCCTAATTCACTGATAAAATATTCATGGTAAATCATAATTTTGGCTGTCCATCTTAGTAATAACTTCGCTGGTGCTCTTCAGCGTTGTATATTTTTTCCTATCCTTAATTAACGACGGAGATTCAAGAATAATAAAATAAAAAAAGATTTTATTTCACCTTAATCTCATCAAAACACCTAAAAGATAAAACACAAGTAGATAATAATAATTTTTATGTATTGTTTTGCATGCATATATTTTTGTATATCATTACTTTAGGTAACCTCATTAAGCAGGTCCTATGCCTAGGTATTCTTAGGGATGAAATGGAATAGAATTCCACTGCAAAAAACAATAAAATATTTATGTGCCAAATGAAAGTTATTTAAATCTATAACTAATCCCTATAGAATACGCGAAGATCGCTTTAGAGTTCCGCAAATCCTTTGAATTTCTTCCGTATCCGATCAATGAAAATTAGAAATTACTCAGAAAATTGGGTACTCCATTCTATTTTCGTCATTTTACATAAAATTAAAAAAATTATCACAATTCATTGAAAATAAAATACTTTTTGTAAAAATGTATTAAGACTTTTTTATAATTCATATTGGCAGATATCATATTCCAGCGTTTAGAGTTCCCAAAAAAAAGGACGCCTTCGAAAAATTCCTGCGGAGATTATCGCGCATTGAATGCCTAAAACGGTACCTGATGTACGCAGTGCCAAAATTGGATTTTCACACAACCCAGTTTTAGATGAACTGCGCCAAGGTATTCTCGACTTCGAGATATTTAGTACGTGCAATAAGCACATATCGCCGTTGCTGAGGAAGACATTGGAAAAGACAGCTATCATTACGCCTTTTGGCCTGTTTGAATGTTCTCAGGATGCCATTTCGGTTTGAAAAATGCAGCACAAACTTTAAACCAGCGTTTCGTGGGATAACATGTTGCGAGATCTGCCCATACGTTTTTTTAACCTGGACGATTTCTTAGGATTGCTTCGAAATCACAGGTCTTCAACATGAGCACGTCATCTCCAATACACAAGAAACCAACGGAATTAAGAGCAGCTCAATGAATATGATCTTTTTCCCTCACCTATGGGGAAAGACTCTCAAACGTGTTTTTGGACTGAACGATTCTCAGGACGATTTCTCGGCGGACAGGGTGGACGCAAAATGCAGCCTTTCCTGCAAAAGTTCAAATGATTCAGGATTACCCGAAACCCAGCAACATCAGTGAACTTCGCAGGTTTCTAGGTATGATAAACTTTTACAGGAGATGCGTCCCTCACGCTGCCGAAACAAAAAACTCCATTGAACCAACTCAACGATGCCGGAAGGGACCCGCTCGAAGTGTCAAGCACCACATCGGACTTTTAAAAAACCCCATTACTCTGCATGGCCGGAAAGACTCACTACGAGCTTTTGAAGCAGTGCAAACAGAGGTATTTTGCGTTAAGCTTTAGGCTCTCCCATCCTGGGTTTAATTTCAGGGGAAGTTATCCGCATTGCGTTTCAACTGTGATGCATCCAAAACATATGACCACCCAAAGGTATTGGTGTGCCCACCACGCTGAGCAAAAGAACGGTGAATCGCAACCCTTTGGATTTTTTTCAAAAGCGCAAATGCACAAAGAAAGATTATGCTACTTACGACAGTGCTTCGAAATCCTCGCGGGGATATCATCCGAAGGAATTTTTAAGAATGAATACGAAAATGAAGGTTTTTGGGCAGAATTAGGGGGACGCAAAATGGTATATTAATACGCCTCAAAAGTGCAAATCAGAGTGTACCCGAAACCCAGCAACATCAGTGAATCGCAGGTTTCTCAGGCTCATTTTCAGGAGGATGCCTCTAACCTCAGCGCCGAAAACACAAAAACCATTGAACCAACTTCTATTAGGAAGGCAAAACTCCGTCCATGGACGGAAAGACACTGAGCTTAGCAACAGAAGTCCTCGGTTGAAGCTTAAAACAAGTCCTCTTGTAAGAAGATTGGATCACACATTTGGTGCATAGAAGTCGGTTAATGGCAACGCATTTTTTTGTCAAAAGCTTTGTCAATTACACAAAGAAAACGACTCCTCGCGAACGAAAATACATTTTCGACCTTTCTAGAAGGCTGTTTAATTAATTTCCACATCATAACGGACCATCCCAGTAATACATGCTTTTCTGAGACAGCATGTCGATTAAGACTATTAGCATTTATCCGAATTCAGACACACTATCCCGAATCGAAGAAATTCAATCAGGATGAATCTCAGAAATAGCGGACGCACAGAAGAAGGACAGTAGCATAGAAGACCTCAAGAAAAAATACCACTAAACTAAAATCATCTTCATCCACCTATACAGCAGACTCAACGTTTACCCCTTTACAAATAGGACATTTCGCCGCGTCACTTTTGACCGTCTTCACTCATTGAGCCACCCAGGTATCAGAGCTAGTAGGAAGTTGCTCGCTAGTCGCTACTTCTGGCCGGAAATTAATCGGGATGTTGGTGAATGGGCAAAGACCTGCATTCCTTGCCAAAAGTCTAAAATTCACCGCCACACAGTGACTCCTCTGGGCAGTTATTTACCGGCACCCAGATTTCAACACGTGCACATCGACATAGTGGGGGACCACTGTTACCATCTGATGGAATGAATACCTTTTAACCATGGTAGACAGAGCGACCCACTGGCCAGAAGCATTCCACTCGCTGAGATCAGTGCTTCGGCTGTCGCTCAGGATTTTATGCCAATACACGAGGGAATCGACAGACCAAGGCAGACAATTTTGAGGCGGAACTTTTTCTTAGACTCTCAGCAATAATGGGGATTCGGAGGCCGAGAACTACCGCTTATCATCCACAATCCAATGGCTGTGTAGAGCGATGGCACCGGAGTTTGAAAACAGCAATAACGGCTCATCTTAGCTCTAACACGATGGAATTTTGCCATCCGTGTTTATGCTCGGAAAGCTAAGAGAAGATGTGGGAGCTAACTTGAAGCAGTATACAAACTTGTTTTGTGTTGCCCTCAGCAGTTTTTTCATACGGGAAGTTTACAATTCCAACATAAATTAGCAACTTGTGTTACGTATCAATGCTGTTCTAATAACACCTCCATATTCTGTCAGTCTTACTCGAAATGTATTGTCACGATCGGCAATAGAGAATTACTCACAAGCCTCTATATTGTCACACACCTACGGAAAGCACCTTATAAAACAAGCTCACCCCCACCTGGAAATAAATATAAATAAATAAAATAACCAGAAAAGCTTAAAATCACTACTCAGAAAGTTCTCGTAACCTAATAATAGAATGTTCAATATCCCTTCTGGTTGATAGCAACTTTATCATGACAAATAAGAAAACGATTATTATATTTCATATTCCATAAAGAATATTTTATTTTAATTCACATTTTATAATTAATCAGGTCCTTTTTCTTCACTTAATTTTTTGTATTAATATTGTACATTTTATTTTTGATGATTGTAATCATCAGTTTTATTTTAATAATGATTATTTGTTTTATTTTTATATTTTACTATTATTAATTTTGTGAGTTTGTATATATGGTATGAATGAATACATCATTAGCATATGTTACCTATTGTACACTGAGGCAGATTGTACTTGATCTATTTCCATAAAAGTTAACAATTTATTTTATATTTTATTTTTTATTTTTAAATTATACAATTATAAATATCAAACACAAACAATTAATAATGTTGGAAATAATTATTAAGTTTCATTATGTTATGTATAAAAATTAACAGAAAAAATGAATTTAATATCTCATTTAATTTCTCTACAGATCTAGTCAGTTTTATATACTTAAATATAAAAATATATGTATAGTTTGTATGTTTCCATCCAAACTTACTCTGCTAAGAATAGGTAGATCTACTAGAGTAAAAAGGCCCACATCTTCGATACAAGATCTTGAAGAGGAGCCTTCCCGCCCTGACATTTGACATTACCCTAAAAGCCTCCACCTGGAACTGGAACCGATCAGGTTAGAAGGCTATGAATCTCTGATAATCTTCTAAATTGTCTCCTTTTTCTGCTCTGCGAATACCCTCGTGAGATAAAAATACCCAAATTCAGTTTAAGATATTTCCTACTTATTTTTTCGAGTAAAATAAAATCTTACGCTCATAAAATTCACGATCATTCGTTTACTTACAATCATACGCTACTTTAGAAATTTATATATATATATATATATATATATATATATATATATATATATATATATATATATATATATATATATTAGTATATACTATATTGATATTTACAACTATATAAATAAATTATTGATATACAATAAGTAATTGTGCGGTAAATGATAACAGCTTCATGTCAATATCTAGTAAAGATCTACTCATAAGTTGTACTACAATAAAGGTTCTATAATAGAAAACCCCTAGGCTTTTAGAAACATCGGAGGTTTGATGGGAATCGAGCGAAAAGCAAAATGTGAGAATAGTGGATTTGAGTGGATATGCAACCAGATGATAAGTATCTAGGAAGGATAAGTATCTTGTCTGTGCCCAATCTACAACATCTGGGATATCTAACGTTAATCGCTATAGATAAGTTCATTTGCGATTTATAAGAAGCATTAAGGATCTTATGATTAAGGTTTTCGACAGTGAGAATTGGATGCCGTATGCCCAAATAGTTCTGATTTCTGTCATGTAAATGTCATTAGTTATTAATTGTGAGATTAGAACACTTGTCTTGTAGATTAGGAAGTCGAAAACGACTATCAGGTAATTTTTAGTACAACAAAACTGTTGGAATATGTAAAAATTCATATTATAATCGTCATTTGGGTAGCGAGACTTAAATGACAAAATACAGCTCTTTTTCTACTACTCTAACATTTATTAGACAAGCACTCAAAGCTCCTAACTAATAAACAAAGACTAGTCATTGGACTACGTCAATTAATTGTAATTTGTAATTTGTAATTACATTACAGTAATTGGAGCGAATTGGACATACGGATTGACCTATGGGGCTTCAATAAACCTTTCAATTGTGTCGTCTAGTTGCAAAACCGGCCAACTCCTCAATTTTGAGAAATACGTTTTTTCTGTTTTCTGAGTCCTAAGATACATTTTCCACCTATTGGAAGCAAAAAACCTCGCAAAAACCCGTCTAATCCTTGTTGAACCTGCGTTTGAAAATCACAGTGTGCTGCAAAACCGGCCAAATCCTTCCGTCAGTGAGTTTAAAAATCGGCCATCTCCACATCCGCTAGATCGCGCTTGTTCCAGATCAAGAAGACCTTTTATCAGGCAACTATCAGCCTGCTTCTGCTTTTCCTATAGTTAACATTGTTCAGAGCACATTGTTTTCGATCTTTATGGAGAAGTTTGTAGAAGAAGTTCCAGCTAATTTAGCTTGAAAGAGACCCTGCAATATGGAGAAGAAACAAACTCCTTTAGATCGGGATTTTGCCCGAATTAAGAAGAAGTTAAGGAAAATGAGACTCTCGTTCAGCTTTTTGACTCAGCAGAGTTTGACGGCATTCTCTCGGAAAGTGGAACGGTATTCAAGCCAGGAAGAATCCCAGTAATGCCCTCGTCAAACCCCCTCAACTACGGTACTTCAAAGTCACCCCAGCTAAGAGATTTTTCATAACTAAACAAAATAATAAGGTGCTATTTCGAGGGGAGGTTTTCTACAGATCGTTTGATTTTTTTACAAGAAGGAGGAAGCAGAGAAGTAGATGAGAGGGATGAAGAAGAATATTAGGAAAAATGTGTAAGCCTGTTGAAGACGATAGTGCCGCATGAAAATAAGTTTCTGAATGTTTATATTCCTAAATTAAGTTTTTCGGAACTTAATAACTTTAAAAACTATTATCGCCAGTTTTTTAGATGATTGAGTTACACCACAACATTTCAGAGTTTAATTTTTTCAAATAATATTCACTTCTTCAAGAAAGTTTTGTTCCTTTGCATCCCAAAAACCCAAAATTTACATTAAATTTAGTGATTTTTCAGTTCTAATTCGTTGCAAAACCGGCCAACTCCAAAATGAGTTGCAAAAGTGGCCAAATCCAAAATATAAAATTGAGTAACTCACCCCCTCCACTTGCCCCTTCCATTTCAAAAAGTGCTTTCAAACACACTACCCCTGTGCCACTAAAAAACGAAGAGATTTTGTTCCTACTTCGTTTTGGCATGATGTAACAGAAAATCAGCTTTCCTGAAAAATTTTGTTTTTTGGAGATGGCCGGTTTTGCAACTAGACGGCACAATTCTTCTCTTACCCAACCCTTCTGAACCGAAATCCTTCGTAAAATCTTCAATTCCTTATTATCATTATAGATCAGTTTACAACATTTCTCCTATTGCTTTGAAATTGGCTCATAAATGATACCCATCCTTGCATGATAAGCTTAGTACCACTCAAATCGACCTTGTCTTCCAGCTTGCCTAACGTTGGATTACCAGTAATCTTCCGAGCGTCTGAAAATAAGGTGGCCTACCTTCTAATGTAATGCATGAAGTGCTATTTATGTGTAGTTCCTTTACAAGTTAATGAAATGTAGTTGTTATCATTTTTCAGAACTCTTATTTTTTTATTTTTTATATAGTTATTGTTTTCCTTCTAGCAATAACTTTATACTTTATAATAATATATATACCGTATATAATGCACATGTACTTTTTATGATTTTTTTTTAATTTTTATTTAAGTTAGATATAAAAAATAAATAGAGAATAATAAGATATACAGAATTACTCAAAACTAAATGTATATAGTTACAAATGTCAATAAATATAAATTTTAAAAAAAATAGTAATAACACCATTTTTTTTTTTTTTTTTTTTTTTTACTTCATGCTGTTTGCTGGGTGGCTATTGTAGACTTGCAAGTGCTATTATTAGATTAATTTTCAAAAAAAGAAAATCTCAATTTAAAATATTAGTTGGAATTGATGACTAGTCAATATAACGTACTTAGTTTCGCATCATTCAGACCGCAACTATTCAGAATGAAGACAGTTTATTTTAACATTTATTTTACTTTGTTATAGATTGTTTTTTATTTGTGTTTGTATGAGTTCTTTTTCATTATTCTAGAGGAAATGTGTTCCAGAATAAAACAGTTTACATTGGACTTCAATAGACAAAAATGTTTCAATTTCAGATAGATAATAAAATAAGTATCATTTCAATTCTCATATTAAAAAAAAAAATTATTTAAATTTAAACACACGGAATAAATCTTGACCTTTCCACCCTGTTTAGAATGGGTTAGTAATCTTTAGGACAATCCGTCGTTCCTACCCTTGTTGCACTACATAAGAATGTTAAGAATCAAAAAAAAAAAACTAATTTGTCTTCTTATGGTAATAGTAAAAAACGTATGTTCAGTATCTATTTGTCCTCATACTCCCTGTTTAAATTATCTATTTCATTTGAACTTATGTTTATCGGCAATTAAGATCATATCCGGAGAACAGGAGCAAGTCGAAGGAAAAATGTCGCTAAAATGAAGAGGTTGTGTCAGGACCGGACGGATTGGCTCCGTTTGATTGAGGCTCCTCTACTCTAGAGATGACAGATAGAGGAAGGAAAAGTAGAAGAATAACCTAGGTTTAGGTTTTATTGATAAGAAGGCTATAAAAAGTAATAGTAACTTAGTTTTCTTCAGATATAAACCATAGTAAACTTCTTCGCAAAAATTTTAAAAGGGGATGGGAATCGACAGTTTTTCTCTGCATTTTAAAAACAGTAACCTTTACGTATTTTCAAATCACTATGTACAAACAATCCATTAGCTAACTACTGATTGTATAAATTTTTAATTATAACAATATTAATCGTAATTAAAATTGATTTAAAAATAGAATGCTCAGCAATACAAAAATCTTATAATGTAATAACTTGCAAAAGGCTGATTTTCATCCGCTTCATATAGACCAAAATCGCGATAATCGTTTCGGTATTTTTCCTAATTGATTACGATTTTTAATAGCTATTATTTATACTAAGAAATATGCAGATTAGATAGTAGAGTAAAAATATAGTACTTATGATCAGTGAACTCTTGGTAAAGGATAAGAATAAAAAGATGTCATTGATGCATTAAAACCTGTATCAGAAAAGAGGACACAAATATTCTTTTTTTTATATATATCAATTTATGTAACGAACTGACCTTTGGGAGATAAAGCTGATAATGAACGGAACCTGTTTCAGCTGATATCTGGAAACCTAAGTTGGTACTCCCGCCGCGCTGCACTCGCGTTTCCATTACAAAACCATACAAAAAATGTATGTCACGTACTCACCATTTGACCACGATTACATTTCAAAATAAACAGGAAAATACTATGAAATAGCGATAATGTGCTTAGTACTGAGAGAGTCAAAGTCGCTGTTGTTATTATGAATACCTGAACTGGCCTAAAATTTATGTCACATGTAAAAATCTAAAATTAAAGAAAATTCTACTCCGATCTTATAGGAAATTTATTGCTAAATCCGAAAATGTGATCAATATCAGTAGCACTTCAATAAAAATTCTACACTGGAAGATCTCTAGGCTATCTTCTTTTCATACCATTCGGAGGATTATCGGGAATGGAGTGGGAAGCAAGTTGAAAAACTAATGGATTTGAGTGGTTATGGAGCTTACTATGAAAGGATAGGTATCTGGTTTGGGCTAACTCAGCAACATATGGAACATTAAGGTCTTAATGGATAAGTTTATTGGTGACAAAGTAAGGGGCATTTAGGATTTTTCGAAGGATTTTGGATTGTAAGGATTGGATACGAGATGAATTGGATGGTTTAGTGGAGCCCCGAAGCTCAACTCCGTACGTCCAAATAGAACTAATCACAGTCATGTAAATAAGTATTTTGTAATTAATTGGGAGTTTAATGTTGAAACGGTAAATGTTGAAGTAGTCTGTAAAGACTAGCAGTTTCTTGTCGCTTTAGTCTTCAAATATTCTTAAATTTTATTTATCCAATAGTAAAATTTAATCAACTTCATTCGAATCGAATCAAAACGATCGTTTCTACAATTGGTAAGTTGAGGCTGCTTTTTAATTATTATTACACCTATAAATTTACTCTTACATTCGTTTTTAACAAATATTATAATATGAAATAGAAATAGCAGTGGTAGATTTGTATGGCTAATATGGCTAAGTCAATCAGAGGGAATAAGATATGTTTTATTGACAAATCTATATCTTTATTTTTATGTTGACGATTTAGGCAAACATATGATGGCCAATTTAAAAGGAAAATGAAACAAATTAAGAGTGTCACTCACAAGGAACAGTTGATGTTGCTTTACAAACCTTTACAAAGGTAAAGTGTTACCAACATCACCCCAGGGGCTCCATGGCCGAGTGAGTTGGGAGTCAAGGTCTCAGCGCGCTCGGTACTGAAGATCATGGGTTCGAATCCCACCTAGGTGGCATAAAATTAATTTCGAGACGGACCCACAAATGAACCTTAACCTTCCCACCCCGGCTAGAATATGTTGGTAACCTGTGGGATAACCCGTCCTTCCAACCCCGGTTGGAGTACATAAGGCCAAACAGCTGTCAAAAAAGGGCCTAATAAGGAAAGTTTTGATTTTTGGTACTACATGGTTTATTGGGGTGTGGAACACAAAACTAATGTTTGTCAACGAAATATGTTCCCCCCCCCCTCCCTAAAAATGGGCGTTTTTCGTTTTTTTTTTAAATTACTCAAAACTATAAGTTCAATTCGAAAATTAGCTATATACAAAAATAAAGAGGATACAACATTTTTTAATATATCAATTCTTTTCGCCCAGGGGGTCACCTGTGGAGTAATGGTTAGCATAGCAACCTACTAAACCCAAGATCGCGGGTTCGCAGCCCGGCAGATGACCTTAGGATTTTTCAAAGGGAGTAAAAAATCCTTAGCTATGCCGTCCTTCGGAAGGGACGTAAAATGGGGGTCCCGAGCCTGTGCGATAAAGATACCTGGATAGGCAAAATTTAGGACTCCCACCGTTGCATCGTCCGATTAGTCATAGTAGCATAAAGTGACGTTAAATGAAATAAACAAACAACAATTTTTTCACCGATCAGCCGTTTACTCGCTACAGCACTGTGAAAAGGATGACTCCCGGTAAGTCGCACTGATTCGCGAAAAAACGTACTCTATTGGCTATAACTCCGAAACGATTTGTCAGATCCAATTTTTTTTTTTTTTTTTTTTTTTTTTTTTTTTTTTTTATCTTAAAGCTGATTAAACTTACTATCAAAACTCATTTATCTATAATTTCTGATCAAGTCCCTTAAAACATTCATGCCAGCTCGCTGAGAACACCGTACTGTTGAAAAATTGTCGATTTCTCGGTACGTTTCTCCCTATAAATCCGAAAATATTTATCCGATCCCAAATGTTTTCTTCGTTTCAAAGCTGGTTAAATTTACTAATTATCAGAACTTATATATGACTATTTTTATTAAATCCCATAAAATAAACACGCCACCACTCTAAAAACCGGGTACTGTTGTGAAATCCAAGTTTTATGGCACATTTTGCTATAACTCCGAAACTATTTTTCCGGCCTCCGAGTTCTGTTTTTTGTCTTAACACTGGTTAATTTCACTATTAGTTCATATATATAAACATTTGATTAAATCCCATGAAATACCCATGCCAGCACACTTAATATGTTCAGTGAGATGAAGATTACTTTCAAATATTTGCCATTGTAGATATAAATAATTTAATTGATAAATAAAAAAAGGTTATTTATCACAATAATGGAAACTCATTATAATAATAAACAATTACTTTCCCTATAATTGGTTATATATAAACCACGCATTCACGAAAATTCAGATTTCATAAATGATAGATGATAGATGACATAAATGAAGGTTTACTCAAAAATAAACCCTATCGGAAGTTTTAGACAATATGTGGAGCATTGTAAAATTTATTTAAATTCTCCTATGGTCAGCATTAAAAAAAAATAAATGCAATTTATTTATGGGCTTGTAATAAAGCCCAGGAAGACATCTTTAATAAATTATGAGAAAAAATAAATAACTCGAGTTACTAACTTGTATACATCTCGCCTGGGACGTAGACTAAAGGGCTGGCAGACATTGAGATCAGAAATTTTCCTTCAGGATTGGATTTCTGACCGATGACCATGTCTGGAACTCTGTCGCAACCATTACTCGCAGCTGCCATCAAAGCAAACTGCAGAAGTAGTAGTGCCTGAAAAAATAATATTCAAATATAAAGTTATATATTTACGTAATGATTACACTGATATGAAATGTTCTCAAATTCATCTTTATTTAAATTAAAATCTTTGCGCTCAATATTATTAAGGGTGGTTTCAGCCAGCCAAAAAATTAAGGCAACAGGAAGATTATTTAACCATATATATCCTTTAATATGCAAAAAGAGTTGCCGCTAAACCTTTCTTTTTTCTTTTTTCTATGATGGCGTCTTATAGATTTTTGTACGGCCAACCCTATTGAGCAACCAGTTCCGAGGAAAACCGGGTCTCAACAAAACAAGGTTTGAAAAATAGTGTGCAGGAAAAGGACGAACTACCAAGAGCACTCCCCCGGAAAAAGGGGACATCTCATCAAGGTCAAGGACTCCCTACACATACAAAGGGTCATGGATCAGTTCACTTGTTGTTCCTAGACCTAAAGTGGCAAGGAAAAAAAAAAGGCAAGACGTACCAGATCTGAAGATGTTCATCAGGGAAGTAATGTTACCACTCTCTTTGAAAACCTCTTCTCATTTTCAAAACGTGAACAAACTATACTTTGGACGACATTTTGTAGATCAAAAGCTGATAAGTATTATGTAAAACTAACCCGAACACAGCATCAATATTTGACATGACCCGTTCTTTCCTTGATTTTGTGACCTTGACATGTATTATAAATTTTTAAAGATAGTATTATTTTGTAATTTCTTTTGATTTTTTTCTGAAGCGCTAAGAAAATTATATCAATTTTTGAAAGAAAAACAAAAAGTTTATGACAGTTGTATCGTTTTTGCAAAGAACTTACTTACCTGAAAAATGCTAAAAAGAGGGTTTAGCCTGTTCTTACCCTGTACTCTTCAACTGTATACAATAAAATAATAATACATTTAATGACATATTAATTATTTGTAAAGCAACTATCCATAGGTAGCACTTTATTAAATGTTCTATGCCTGAAGGTCTCGAGGCCATCTTCTTTTTAAATGCAAGAGATGGTTATCTTGAATAAAATGGGAAGCAAGTTGGGATACTACTCCATTTGAAAAGTTATGGAGCTTACGAAGAAAGGATAGATATCTGATTTGAGCTAAACCAGCAGCATAAGGTACATTTCTTTTAACTGAACAAGCAGAAGAAAGACATTCAGCCAACAGAAGCACCAGTACCAGTAGAGACACCAATCTTCTATTCGCAAAAAGGCAAAATAAGATCGCTTACTTCATGATCTTTTTTGGTGATGATGATTTTGATCCTTCATGATTTTGATGATTTACAGCAGCAAAGTGACCCACATCATTCAAGCTCATCTCTAAGATGAAAGACAATCAGCCGAAAGTAGTCTCTTCGATATTTAACAGCAGATCACTAGTTTTAAAATAGTCTGCAAGTTATAAAGATGTTTGTACAATAAAAAAAAAAAAATGTTTCGAGATTGACACCCCTCCATTGCTTATACAAGCTCAGAACCGCCAAATGCTATTGATATAACAGAAATAAGGTATTTTTTCAGGAATACGTCTGGAGGAGTCTTTTTTGTAGTATTTTCTTCCATATATAAATTTATATTTACATCTTCAACTGATCCAAAACAGAAGAAATAACTTCAGTTCATAATATTAAATATTAAATTAAATACACGACTCTTTAACGATGAGGCTAGTCTTTATCTTAGGTTCCACCCCTTCTTCTGTTTTGGATCAGTTGAAGATGTAAATATAAATTTATATATGGAAGAAAATAACTACTAAAATAACTCCTCCAGACGTATTCCTGAAAAAATACCTTATTTCTGTTATATCAATAGCATTTGGCGACTCTGAGCTTGTATAAGCAATGGCGGGGTGTCAATCACGAAACATCTTAGGGGTGGAATATCACGTAATATGTATATTAAAGTACTCAAAAACATTTCCAATAATTTCTAGGATTAATATATCGCAATAATTATGTAAGTTGGTAGTTCATGATGGTTTCGTCACCTTAATAAATGTAACTTTAGTTTTATTTATAACTTCAATAGAATCATAATTAATATTTTATTATTCAAATAACAATTATACTGAGCAAATGAACCGAATAGGATAGTAAAATAAAAAATTATAGAGAAAACGTACGATTTTTTTTATCTAGAACATTTTGATAAGTTCTTGTTTGAAAGTTTCTTTAGTTCCGAGTTGTGAACGTGATCAAACCCTGATATCTCCTAAAGCTACTTCCTCGGAAAACCATCGTTAAAACCAGTCTTCTTACCTTTTGGAGATTCAAGTTTCAGATCATAGGTATTATGGTTTTATTATAAATGTTTTTATATGAACCTCTATGGCGTTTAAATACATAGTTTATAACTTTAACAGAAAAAAAAAAAAAAAAAAAAAAAAAAAACAAAACAAACAAACCAAATATTTTTTCATGTAGTATAAATTATACACAAATGAATATAGAAATATTAAATAGATCTGTTTAGTAGCATAAATTTCATTTTACATTTATGATACATATATTTTATACAGTTTTATGTGTTTTGTTACATCATAAAATGTAAGAAACCTGTGCAAGTCTCTTTATTATAAAACTTTTATTATAAACCAATGGTAAAATAAGAATTCTCAAAATTGTTGCCACCTTTGAAGTATACCCTCTTTACTTTGTCACAAATAAACTTATCCATGATCTAGTCTAACATTTTGACGCTGAGTGTATTTCCTGTAATCATGAACATATTATTTGAACATTCAAGTCCTAACTGGAAACGTAACTTTACTAACATTAACCAACCGAAAATTAAAGTCCTATACCATTGAAGCCCTATACCAGCCTGGGTGGGAAGGTCAAGATTTAAATGAGTCTTTTGTGATTTATTGGAAGATTTGGACGTTCGTCTAATAAATGTTGTCTTTAAGTCATTAATACTCTAATCAAATTACATTTTTTGTCTTGCTAAAAGTGAAGTAGTAGGTTTCATGTTTTTATATGGTATAGATGGATTTTTGAAATATCAAAAATGTGACTAAATCTGACAGTTAAAAAATTTGGGAAAAAATAGGGGCAAAGAACCTTATAGTTTTAGCACTTTTTCATATTTTTGCAAAAAAAACATATGCAAAATGCTTCCAACTTTTAATAAATGTTACGTCTTAAGACATCCCTAAAAGTTAATTTGGTTTACGCGTTAAGCCATAAACTTTTTTAATAACACATTTTTCGATTGGAAGCATTTTTGTGTATGTTTCTTGCGAAAAATCTGGAAAACAAAATTTAAAAACAATAGTGTTTTTCTTTTTGTACCCCAAAAATATTCCCTTTGTTAAATTTAGTCACCACAGTTTTGATATTTTATTCTTAGGATCTATATGGAACATATATAAATATCAAATCTACTATTACCACTTTTTGCAAGACAGATCACCTTTTTGGGGATAATTTGATTGAACTTTAACGACGAGCAGTATTTTCCTAGTAATATTAAATTTGTTTCTAGTATGAAGATAAAAAACCAACCAGTCAAAGGGAGAACCTAAAGAACTAACATACGACTCTCTCGTCTCTTGACAATCTGCACTTGGCACTAATTTCTTTTAGAAGCTATTTTCATTTTGAAGTCATGCATTTTTTTTTTATAGTAATGTGATGTTACCAAAATTTGTACCGTTTGATACCAATTAATCGATTCTCTATGTCGTTAAATAAATTAGTATTACAAAAATAATAAATAGTAAGCGCTAAAAAAGCAAAACTAATTAATTTTAAAAAAATTAAAAAAATAAATTAGTAAACATAGTCCAATAACATAATGGTTATTTTGGATAGTATAATTTTATCATAAGAATGACAAAATCGTTCTGGTAATCTTATTTCTTTATTTCCCATTAGCAAACACATATATTCAAATTTTTAGCTAGCAGTAGTAATATTTGGTCTTTGAAGGGCGTTATTTTGAATTCTCTACCTTGGTGTAGTAATATAATATATAAAAAAATTCTTTCTTATTAAATATGAAAAAATATTGTTGTTTTTTCTGAAATTTGGCAAAATATCTGTGTACAATAATTAGGTATAAAAATGAGGTTTCACAAATATATAGCCAACGTCGGCGGTATAAATTGGTTCCTAGAAATCGACTTTGGATCATTGATTCTCAATACCGATTCAGTAATCAATGGATCCGAAAATCGATATTTGGAATCAGCACATCCTTGTTTTGTTTTTTATTAATCATATATAGAATCTACGTAGCAAAGTGATGATATTTTGATTTTTTTTGTATGTTTATTGAATTCATAGTGAAAGATTAAAATTCAAATTCTAACATTTTAACATTCAAAAGAATCTTCGAATTCCAATAGTACTAGCAAATAGTTCATCCATACTAATTGTACTGATCCTTCTGTACCATCATAGGTGCCTTAAGTGAAGAATTCATTTGATGTAGTAAGAGTGGGGTCTTAGAATTACGCTGCTTTGTGACTCTCATCTAATATTCCTCGAGACCCCTCCCCCTCCATCCCTTCACCTGATAGCATCCAATATTAAAGAGCCATCCAACCCTTCAGTAGCTTGTTCCATTTGTCCCTAGAGGAATAGTCTAAGAAATTTCGGTAGGGGGCAGCCAGCAGTTTGATTACTTCCTTTTGTCGAGCTAAGGTTTTTCCATTAACGTGCCTTTTCTACTAGCGGAAATCGTGTCTCAATCTCTTCTCGGATCCGACATTGTGTTTTAGTCAGTCCTACTTTGGGAATAGAACTTTAGTTCTTTAACGGCTGTACACTATTAAACAGCTAAACTGTGAACAATTCCCATAATATTGTTGTTTTTTTTCTTTATATCTATCCTCTCACATAATCTAACTATACTATTATATATAAGAAAATGAAATGAAATCAAAAAATAAACTTTATTCTGGGACTTAATGTCCCCTAATAATAAAAATAATGCACAGTTAAAATTACAATTGTCTGGCCTATTATTTACAAATTAGATTCTTCAGTAATTACATCATACATTTTTACATGAAATAAAATTAAATTAAATTTTAAAAAATAAAAATAAATTAATATATGAAATAATAATTATAACATAAAATACAATCCTATATATATATATATATAATATATATAAAATAATATATGAAAGAAAAGAAAAAAAAAAAAAAAAAAAGTTATTCTAAGTATTCAATTGATTATTGACATATTTGCGGAAGATTGATTGTCTAAAAGGTACAGGAACAAATTATTTTTAAAGGAAGTTATGGAAGCTGCTTTACGAATAGAAGTGGGTAGGGAATTCCAGAAGGAGGTTGCACGAATGATGAAGGATTTGTCAAAGGAATCGGTTTTATGTGAGGGGATATATAGGTTAAAAGGTTGGGACCTAGTGTTTAGAAGGTGGATAGAAGAACGCAGAGTTAATAAACTAAGAATATAGAAAGGTTTTTGGTTTTTAGACATTGGAATAGGAAATTACTCAGAAAGTATTACCGTCGGAATTTAGGAAAGAGCCACCCAATAAGCCCTTATTCGTTTTTGATCACTAACCGCGAAAAATACTGAAAGGCAATGTGTTATACAAAGCTTGACATTGATGATAAAATTTATTTATTTTCAATTATTTTGTGATTAAAAAAATATGAATATTAAATGTGACATGTACCAAATTTTAACTACATCAGTTTTATAGTATTGGGAAAGTTTAGCAAGAATAAAAATTTATATGTACAATGTTGAGGGCCAGAAACGAGGTTTTCCACAATGTCATAAACCTTTATGGTTAAAAATTAAAATCCAACCTCATAAAAAAATTATATCTGCAAAGCAAAAATTAAATGTCGATCCTTTGATATTTGATATTTTGTGTAAAAATATGATTCGTGGGCTTTTAGTTGTAAGCACTCAAATATACGCAACAGCTTATTAATATTCTCTATCCCTCTGGATAAACAACTCATTGATTGAAATTAAAAATTGTTAAAATTGAAACCTAATTATGCTTCTACCTAATCTTCAAACGCCTAAACAGTGTAATTTTAACCAGGTTAAAAATGACTGCTATGCATGAAAATTGCATGCTTTAATTCAAGATTTTTATTGATTAACATATAAAGCTTCAATTATTAGTTAAAATAATCATAGTTCTTTATTTATGAGAGGGCGAAGCCTCGACGGGGGATGTTAGTACTATTACATAAAAGGACAAGCAATGTTTCGTTTATGATCACTAAAGACCGGATTTTCGTGCAATTCCATCTTTTTTTTTGCAAACTCCAAATTCATTAAAACTTGGATAGAAATTCGAATCATGAAAACTACGTTATTTCTATACTACTTTTATATTGCATGAAATTGCACGTTTTGACGTTAATGCACGAAATAGCACGTTTTAAGGTTTTCCTGCATGAAATTGCACGTCTTAAGGCTTTATTTTTGAATTGAATTGAAAAAAAATCAGTCAACAAAGCGGATAAAATATAAATAAACACTATACGTTTTATAAAACAAGTGGAATAAAACAAACCATTTTTTTTTTTAACTGGTTTTAATATTTTTTTGTAGGAGTTTTCAATTCTCGAGTCCCCCATTTTCTGGGAATTTTTATGTTTTTCAACATCCCACCCCTTCCTATATCCGGTAGCCGTTTTTGTATTTCTTAGTTCTTTATTTTAATTTATTCTGCCACTATCAAGTTGTGCTATTCTATATAAAACATGCCTAAAGGGAAAAGTAGTGTTTGTTTCAAATTAAAGGGATGGATACAGCCGTACCCAGAACTAAAAACTAATGGATAATAATTTTTTGTGAATCTTGCTGCAAAAACGTAGGTGTTGATAGGAAATCGCAAGTAGAAGTCCACTGCCAAACAAGTAAGTTTTAGACTTAAATTATGAAATGGCATTTCCTGAATCCCAATCTAGAAAATATAATTTAATGAACTACCTACGTTTAATTTTAATTTTTCCTAAACAGTTAAATTGCACAATTTATGCTGACTTTTAAATCATTTATCTTGTTCTGTGTACCTACATTTTTTTACTTTATTATTTTATTGTATAGGCAGTCATAAACAAGCAGTTGAGGCCGCTAAGAAAAGATTTGATAACAGAAAGCTGTAGTGGCGCCAATAAGAAGAATTCTTTTAATCAGGAATTGTGTATGGCATTAGTCTCTTCCAATATTCCGCTATTCAAGCTTTCATGTCCGCAATTTACAAACTTTTTAGAAAAGTATACTGGACAGAAAATATCTGATGAGAGCACACTAAGAAAAAATTATCTAAATGTCTGCTATTAACAGACTTTAATGAAAATTAAAAATGAAATTTCCAATAATTTTATTTATATTTCAGTCGATGAAACGACTGATTCGAGAGGGAAATATATTTGTGCATTGGATATTTTGCACCCTCACTTAATTTCTTGTAAAGAATTGGAAAAAACTAATTTTGAGACGGTGTCAGGGTTTGTTAAATTTTTTCGGCCCCAACGGGTATCAAGATAAGGTTTTACTTTTAGTAACCGATGCAGCTCCTAATATGCTTAAAACTGGGAACGCTGAACCCATACATGGTTCACACAACATTTGTGGAGCATGTTCTTAATAGAGTTGCCGAGAAAATACGTGATGCTTTCCAAAATGTATATAAATTAATAACTTGTGGTAAAAAAATCTTCTTGAAAGCCCCTCAGCGAGTGGCTTTATATAGGAATGTAATGAATTGCCCCTTGCCCCCAGAAGCAGTTCTTACCAGGTGGGGAACCTGGATAGATGCTGCCCTTTTTTATTCCAAACATTTGGATAGGTATGCAGAGCTAATAGAACATTTGGAAGAAGATGCTCTTGTTATCACCAACCACTAAAGGCAGGGGAACCGCTGATGCTTTGTTGAGGATACGTCATGACGTAGCTGAGAGGGCAGATCGGTACGTCATGTTACTCCTCTTTGACATATCCTCTGCCTTTGATAGTGTGTGGTGGCCAAGCGTACTTTACCAGCTCCAGAGATACGATACTCATAGCAATTTGTATGCGCTGGTAATGAGCTACCTCCAGGACCGACGTGTTAAAATACGCGGAAACTTTTATGAGTATGAAGATGTAGTCGAGAGGGGCTGTCCTCAGGGCTCTGTCCTTGGTCCGGCCCTGTGGAAGTTAGTCTTCAATGATATGTTGGCTATACTCGAGGAAGAACGGTTCCCCGCGATTGCCTATGTCGACGATCTGGCTGTCGTGGTGTCTGCCAACAGTACAGTCCAATTGAAGCAAGAAGCTGAAAGATGTGCTGGCCTAGTTAGTAGATGGTGTAGTAAATAGAAAATGAAAATGGCGGCTGCGAAAACACAGGCCATTCTTCTGAAAGGAAATAAGTGTAGGCCTAACCCTATTATTAGAATTGAAGGAGAAAGAATACGTCCAACTGAGACTGTCACCTACCTGGGTGTGAAAATAAGAAGAAATTTTGATGTAACGCCTCATTTGGTATACCTTGCCAATAGGACGGCCTTATCATTGAACTGTCTCAGTAGGTTAGGGGGCGCCTTGTGGGGCCTCAGATACTAAGCTACGATGGCGATATATAAAGGAGTGATACTTGGTATCCTACGGTATGCATCTCCCGCCTGGTACCAAAATATCTCACGCATACAGATGAGTAGGCTGGCAACAATTCAGCGTAATTCTCTGCTGCGAGTCACCAGGGCGTACCGATCAGTGTCTCATGAGGGGGTCTAGGTCTTAGCAGGAGGGGTACCTCTTGATCTTGTACTGCAAGAAGATGGTTTTAAATTTAAAATGAAAAGGGAAGGCTCGATGGGACTACCAAATAATCTCCGGTCTCTGATCGACGCAAATCCAAGGAAATGGTTGGAGATAATCCGAGAGTACACGATAGAAGAATGGAACAGGCGGTGGGTAACAACCCCGAAAGGGGCTACTCTTAGAAAATATTTCCCCACTGTCAGGTCACGTCTTCAAGCAACTTGGGTACTCCCGGATTACTGGATCTCACAGTTTCTCACAGGGCACGGGGGCTTTCGAGCCAAGCTCCAGAAACATGGTAAAAATATTGACCCGCTTTGTCCCAGCTGTGGTGTACCGGAGACCGCTGAACATGTGGTAATTTCATGCACTGCCTTTGAGGCATTGAGAGCCAAGCTACAGAGAGAAACAGGGCTGTATGTTCTAACGGAGAGTGATTTTCCTCAACTAGTATCAGCTGACAACTACCCGTATTACAAAAGTTTTGTGTATGGTTGGAAAACTGAAGTGGAGGTAGAGCACTTCAACCTAGGAAGAAGGGGCCACGCCCCAGAAAGAACCCTGGACAGGAATGATGCTGACGACAACCCCATCACCGAATAAAGCCTATATAAACGTAAATGTAAAGCTATAAAATTAAAAAAAAAAAAAAAAAAATTGATATAGGTATGTTGTTATTTTAAATTAGTATGTTATAGTTATTTTGTAGTTATTATTATTATGTATTATAGTATGTTATAGTTAGTATGTAGTTAATTTTAATATAGTATGTTGTATTAAATATAGGTTGTTGTATTAGATATAAGGTATATTGTATTAAACACAAGTATGTAGTTATGTAAAGCGTTTAATGTATTTTAAATATTAAATGTTACTTTAAACGTGTAGTGTAATCTTGAAATGTTAAATGTTAAATGTAATATTGAAATGTTCTGTTAAATGTTTAAGAAAATTTATTCTTGCAATGTTAAAAGTAATATTGAAATGTTATGTTGAACTGTTAAAACCAGCAGTGATGGCTACAAGCCATCCCTGCAAAACCCGTGTAGCCGAGAGGCAAGGAAGGGAAATAAATAAATAAAAAGTTATCACCAAATTAAAAAACATTGTAAAAAACAATTCAGTTAAGTCCGAATTGGCATTCATAAGGTCCCATTTTGGCCCAATACCCATTGCAATAAAGAGTTTAGAGGCCAAAAATCAATCGTTAGATGAACAAATTAGTATCGTACAAAGTGTTGAAGAGACACTCAAAAAAGTAAATAACGACAAACGGGAATTAATTTATGAAAAATTTCAAACTGTATTTGAAAAAAATCTTGGATTTAAAATTTTACAAACATTTTTTAAGTGGCAAACGTTCAGATGTAGATGTGGCACCAAACATTTTAAGTTCCTATAAAAATGCCCAATCACCAGTATTGATGTAGAAAGAGTTTTTTCTCTTTTAAAACATATCCTCGATGACAGGAAGTATAAATTGACAGAAAAAAAAAATTAGAAATGTATAGTGCAGTAAATTTTAACGAAAAAAAATTTATTTCTTTTTGTCTAAATAATTGATTCTTGTCCTATAATATGTTCCTGCTCTTTTCGTATTTTATAATTTAAAAGATAGATTTAAAATATATTCTTTTAAAACATAATATTATGTATCTACTTGATGGTAATAAATAGAATTTTGTATTATGTTTTGTTTTACTATGGCATATAATTATTGTTCCTAAGAGTGTTTTTATTTAAATATTTTAATACAAAATATAGTTTAAATAAAGGAAAATTATTAATTTCATTATATTCAATATTTTACTTTATTTTATGTCTACTTGGGTGCTAATAAAAAATAAAAACCAAAATCTTTTTATTTAGTACACCTTTTTACACGTTTCGATTTTTTTTTATTGCACGTTTTGATTTTTTTTATTTCACGTTTTTGCACGTTTTAATGGTTTATACTGCACGAAAATCCGGTCTTTAATGATCACTAATGAAACAACCTGCACTAAATCTTACCACATAATCTAAATATAGTCCCAGGAAGGTTTAGAAATAATAAAATCTGCTGATTTTCAATTAATGTGTTTAAATAAAAACGATGATCCGTGGATAACAGTGAAGTTTGAACATTGATGGATAGGTAGCGAGCGCCATTCTACATAAGAAATTACAAAATTACTCCGTCATATAGAGCTTAAAAATTATATTAAAATTTACTTATATTCAATTTAATTATTAAAAGATATTTAAATAATTGGTGCGACACGTAGATCTTAGAAAATCGACCGATATTTGATAAGTACCATTCCGCGATAGAGCTTACGATAGTTAAACTACTGAACCCATCTATACCAAATTTTACTACATCATCCTTATAGTTTAAGTATCTGGGTGCTATTGTCACTGAAGACAACAGTATCAAAGAAGAAATAAAATCAAGAATAATAGCAGGAAACAGGTGCTTATTGGTCTTTAGTAAAAAAATTTCAAAGTAGAAACATATCCTGCAATCTCAAAATAAGAGTATATCGAACAATCCTTCAGCCGGTTGTTATGTACGGGAGTGAGATATGGATCCTGACATCACACGACGAAAAATTATTAAACAGGTGGGAAAGAAAACCCTTCGCAAAATATATGGTCCAACCAAGTATGGACTGAATCTCTGGCGAATGAGAACAAATGAGGAACTGAGAACTCTATATGCTGCTCCAGATATTGTAGCCAACATAAAAAGAGGCAGAATTAGATGGCTGGGGCATTTAGAATGGAGGCAAGTAGGCCCCCTAAAATGATGCTGGAGTGGCAAGTAGGGTGGAATGAGAAGGAGAGGAAGGCCTCGACTTCGTTGGCTGGAAGATGTAGAAGACGATCTTCGGACTCTGGGTGTGAGAGGATGGAAAAGGGCTGCCAGGAGGCATCCTGAAAAGGATTGTTGAGGAGGCCAGGGTTCTACAAGGACCATTAGCGCCATAAGATGATGATGATGATCCTTATAGTTTCTAGGAAGAATAAACTATTATAAAATTTATGATAGTAAACAAAATAAATGTACAATATTAAATGGCGGAAACGAGGTTTTGCACTTTGTCGTATACGTTTATTGTAAGTATAATAAACGAATAAAAATTATTCGAAATAAAAATTTCGTTCCTTTTTTACACTGTATGTAAAATTATGATCCATGGGCCTTTAGTTGTAAGCACTGATAATGCAGTTTCTTAACAATCTCCGTCTATCTGGATTACCAACCCATAGTTTGCTTATAAATATGCTTTTACTTAATATTCAATAACCTAATCTGTACAATTTCAACTAGGTTACGAATTACTGCTATGCGTGAAAACATCATTGAAGAAATAATGCTCAATTGCATCCTTCAATACAAGATTTTTATTGACAAACAAATTAGCTTATTCATTTCCTTAAATTATAAAAGTTCTTAACTTATGAGAGCGGACTAGGCCGCGACGGGTAATACGGTAGTACGGGCTATTTTATAAAGCTATAGGTCTTAAGTCTATAATAATCTGTTCTATTTAAGAAACTTGACAGTCATTATTTACTGTATACCATAAATAGTAATTATTAAAATGTGTACACGTAATATCGATTTCGTGTAATGTTATCTTTCCTGGCTGGGGGGGGAAGGGTGTAGGGATTCATTACTAAATTAATTCTACCCTAGGCCAAAAAGAGAGTAAACGCAGAAAAAAATCCAGCATTTGATACAGGAATTAATTTGTATTGTGCTTTAATGCTGAACAGCCGAAGAATTATAACCCATTTCCGTAACTCAAAAAAGCTTCTTTTCTTTTTTTTTAAAGCTAAAAAAATAGATATTTTTGTATGTTAATTTAATCTACCTTTTTTGAATTATAATTCAATACTTGTTGTACATCAAGCGATTAGTGGTGTCTAACTTTTATGTACAATTATTGTCAATATACATTATAGTATTTGCTGAATATAAACCATTAAAAAAGAGAAAAACCTAATAAACTAAATAACTAAGTTGAAGCAAGATCCACTGGTATAAATCCGTTGGTCTATTAACTTGCTTCCCATTTTATTCCTGACAACGCTTCGAGGCGTCTGAAAGGAAGATGGAGTCGGGACCTTCTCATATAGAACTTTTATTGAAGTGCTACCAGACTTGTTATAGTAAACGTTGCAATCGCATCTACTAGAGGTATTTTTTTTAAATATTAACTCCCCGTCAAAAGTATTGCAACACTTTGAAATATTAAAATTTTATATAGAACGTATATATTAAGCATTTCTAAACTAAACATAAACAATTTTTATTAAAATAAATTACAATATTTCTTCCAATGAACAAAAAATTTAGAAAAATTACTTTTTAAAATTTTTATTTTTTTTTTTAATTTTAAATTTTAACTTTTTTTTCTTTCTTTTTTTTTATATACAATAATTGAAATTTACAACTGTACAGAATATATTCATCAAGTAAATGTATTGACAAATATTATAATAACCTGTTAAAACGAAAAAAACTACTCATCAGTAGCTCTTTATAAAAACTTCTACACTAAAAGGTCTCTAGGCTATCTTCGTTTCAGACGCAGAGGATTATCAGGAATGGAGTGGGAAGCAAGTTGAGAAACTAACGGATTTGAGTGGTTATGGAGTTTATGGAGGTGTGGGCTAAATCAGCAACATATGGAACATTAAGATCTTTATGGATAAGTTTATTGGTGACAAAGTAAGGAGCATTGAGGATTTTACGAAGGATTTTGGATTGTAAGGATTGAATACGAGATGAATTGGATGGTTTAGTGGAGCCCCAAAGCTCAACTCCGTAAGTCCAAATAGGCCTAATCACAGTCATGTATATGAGTCTTTTGTAATTAATTGGGAGTGTCAAATTCAAGTGTCTAATTCTTAATGTCTCACGTTTGATAAATAATATTAAAATGAATATAAACCAAGTGTGGATTAAGATAAAAACCAGGGAAATCTCGAGAATTATTGGTGTTGCAATACTTTTGACGGTGAGTTTATATACAACTGTAAATTTCAATAAATAGATTAAGAAAAAAATTAGCATACTTCTTCAATTTTGAATATATTTTTGGAACGCTACAATTTTTCAATGAGGCAGGTTTAAAATATTGAACTAGGATTGCAAAAATATTAAAATCAAATAAGAAACACAGACTGTATATATTTTTAGTTGTTTGATCATTCATTTTTCTCCAAGTGATAGAGCCGTCAGAAAATCTTTCGAAAGGCTCTTTATAACCAAGTACCCACCTGTTGGATTGGAGCAAAAATAACGCGTTTTTATATGTAACAAAAAAAAAATACTATAATTTTGTGTGTTATAATGTTGAGTGCCCACCACTAAATTCTCTTGCAATGCCCCGAGTATTTTTGCAAGGGTTTTCTTCTAGCAAAGTCCTCATATGGTTGTGTTCAACAACAACAGGCCTGTCGCGACCTTCCTTGACTTCGAAGTCAAAATCTCCAAGATAAAATTTTTGAAATCATAGCTGCACTGATCATTCACTGATGCTTCCTTCACCCCAATACAACATTAATGTTACGCGTGGTGACCGATCTTCGATCAAGTTTGATCTCATAAAAATAAATTTGGCATAATCCTACACATGTTAAATATCAGAAGTCCTTACTTAGATAAAATGTAACACAAACTTGTCTTGGGGGAAAAACAACATTAATAACCATTCTTTATGATCGATTAACTAGACTGAAGGATTTTCTTGGTAAACTTGGCAAGCATTTGCCTAAAAAAATGAGTATTCAAAGCCTGCATTATTTTCGCACCAGCCGTATAATAAACGTATATATCCTAAACGCTAATCTTAAATTTCTTCCTTCTTAGTCTCATTAATTAACTGAACAAGTTGGTAAAGCAACAAAACATCACTGAAACTTGGTAGAGACATTTCCTAATTTCATTCTTTAAAGTAGTTATTCAACATCTAAAATATTATAACAGTATAACAATATTTCATTAATATTTAAACAAATAGTTTCTTAAGATGGATTCTATCGCTTTTAATGTATTGGTAATATATTAAGGAGAGAAGAGAAGTTCGGAAAAGAAATTAAAATTATTCAATTATGAGTCTCTCTAAGGTTTTAAAATAAAGGTAAACGGAAGATGTTATCTAAAGTCAGACTAACAAGTTGGGTGACATATTCTTGTCACTTCTGTAGTTTTTTTGTCGGTGTCAGTGTGTTGAATACAGGGTTTGTCGAGTATTGAAGGTTGTCAATAAATCTGACATGCCTTCGTAAGATAAAACCTGTCACCTTCGGTTAGTATACTGATGTCTGGAGTACGTCATGTTGTCCTCGGTAATGTATAGCGCTGAACTACCCTTTTCAATACCTAAGCTGAAACTGTAGTAATCTTTTTTCTGCTGTTGGTGAGAGTTTTAAAAACACAGCAGCTCAATAATGGAGAGCCGGTCTTAGCGCTTGCATATCATTAATACAAGGCGGAAGGATGGAACCGCCGACCTCAATAGATGATTAGCCTCTAGTACTTGGTTCAATTCGTCTTGGGACTTCGATGGTAGTGACCGGTTAGAGTTAGGGATAAGCCGAAGATATAACTAATAACAAAGATGTATGGTCACTTTAAATTGTGGAGTCGATTTTTGATTGTTAAAATACTTAAGGATGATACCATCATCCATGATTCCAAGAGTTATTATTAAAAAATAACAAAATGAATTTTTGTTGTCCTAATTTGTTTTCCATCGCTGGTTTTGTAACTTCCTTGAATGTCCCAATCTTAAGTTTGTAACTTCTTCGTTAGTAAATGAATTACTTCTGCTTCATTTTTCACCCTAAAATACCCACTTCCCTTGATTGGAAGGCACTGCTATTAAAATAACTTTAAGTTAATAAGTTTGCCCCGGTAAAAAACGTTTCAAAATTAATTCAGGACTAAAATCATATAAAGGCAGTAAGATTTTGAAACGGATATTTTCGTATTAAAAAGTGGTTAAATTAGTGTTTCCTACATCATCCATCGCATTTCATTTTGCCATCCTTGCAGCGCACTAGAGCCCGAGAAGTCGTCACAGCCTTCTTACTGATTTGTAACTTTAATGTAAGTAATTCCATTTATATATATTATTAGATTTTCTCCTAATTATAATCATTTCAAAGCACACTTAAAACCTTGTCTAGCATTTGTAAAATTAATATTTTTTTTTTAACCATTTTTGAAATAATGTATTTTCACATGACATTAGTAACATCCATGTTAAAAACAATGTAACCGTGGTTACAGTATTTCGATAGATGTTAATATTAGATATTTTCAAATGCCCATTTAGATATTTTCAAATGCCCATTTAGATATTGCAAAATGCCCATTCTCTAAGATTCACCAATAGATTACATGGTAAAAATCTGCTTAATTTTTTTTTTTTTTTTTTTTTTTTCGTAGTTTATCATAGAAGAAAGTTTACTTACAGTTTTATTCAATAAAATTAGAGTAATATTTTTTTTCTCCAGATTTCGATGTATGGAGATTTCCATATTGTTATTTAATGAAAAAATAGTTAATTGCTTCTTAATGAATAGTTTTTTTTTTCTCCAGAAACGCAGTAGAAGTGTCATTCGAATCTGATTTACCGAAGATTATAAATCGATCAATACCATCTGTTTAATTCAAAATTAAGCAGCTTTCGAGCACTGCCGGAACACGGTTCCGGGAAATACAACCCACACTGATGAGGATTTAAATAGGAATACAATCAATTACTGCGAATTCTAATCAATTTCATATTTATAAGTTCCCAGTTTTAACGTTCTATTATAAAGAAAATCCAAGAAGAGCTAATTCAACTTTTAAAATGAAACTGAATAAGTATACAATTTAGTTCATTAAATCGGCCTTAAAAAACATCCAACAGATTTTTATAATTAAATTTTTATAAAATTTAATATTGGAGTTACAAACCTACAGAACAAGGGCTGAGACATCACTGAAATATATATAAAATTTTTTTTTTTTTTTTTTTGAAGAGGGAGGGGAGAATCGGACTTAAAAATAAATCAACCGATTTTCGTATAATTTCATATTCAAGTTGCATAACTATGTACCAACACTTTTATAGGGGTAAAACATCACTGAATTCATTTTTTCTTTTCCCTGATGCCGGCAGTACACACTCGCCGAGGCGCTCGTCAACGAGGCCACCTTGGACGAGCGGAAGCAAGCTGTGTACACGAGTGATACAAGTACTTACTCGCCGAGTAACTCGAGGGTGAGCTTTGTAGGGGTTGGATTGTACAGTTTTATAAGCTACAGCTAGTGTTATATTGGATATTGATAAAGATGAATGTACCAACTTATGAATGAATTCCGATTACAGTAGTTGCAGCTATTGCAGCCTACGCATATCATAAGTATGTGTACATTGTAACCAAGAAAACATTGCAAAAATTCTGGGAAAAAATGGTAGGTGGTGGATAAAAACAATTCATCGGAATAGGACTGGATAGGTCCTAATTTGACTTAAAAATATTTTTTTAGGATTTCTTAATTTTATTTATATATTTAAATATATAAAAAAACATATTGGCTAAATGAAGCCATTAAGCCAACCAAATGAACACACATATCATTCACCTTTCTTTTGTCCTTATGATGCTTATTGGTCGGGTCCCAAATAACAGATTCAGCCTGATAAGCCCCCAAAAAATGCATAACTCTTCATTATCCCATTCCCTCTTCATTGTAATATAAAAATGGAATAGGTACAAAATCACAGCAAGGTTAGTAAGGACCTGGAAATCAACTAACGGAAGCGTTAATATGTGATTAAAAGAATCTTAGATGTGAATAACTAAAGTGCCTTGCCATTGTAAAAATCTGAATCACGAGCTTAGGCGAGTCGTGTCTTTCGGGTCCTTTGACTCGTGCCCAGGGACTGACATTTTCTGGGACTCATCTGGCGAGCCGAGCCTAGCTAAGGCGAGCCAACACGGGGCGAACCAGTACACAATCGAGCTCGCCTGCATTCGTTTTGGCTCGGTGAGTGTGTACTGTCGGCATGAGATATTGAACTGAGTATTCTATAAAGAAATAAACTTTTATAGTTATCATTTAATCGCAATGTTGTTATTTTTAATAGGTCATCATTAAATTGTTATATTTTACATGTTATGCACTATAGTCAAAATTCTTAGCTCATTTAAAATATCATATTTTCAGAATGAAATTCTTTGATAGAGATACATTAGCTTTATTACAATGACATAGAAATATAATTTACTTTAAACGTATTATAGAGGTTGATATTTAGATGAAAATGTGATGAGAATAAGCGAACAAGCCAGTGTAAGAACTATTTAAGGGGGTTAAAACTTGGCTAATAAAACATTTGAATACTTCTCAACTCATATAAATGAGTCAGTAAACTGACTTGGAGATACTGGCAATGAGTAATAATGCTAAGCGCATTAAATAAACCCTCGCTTTAAAGTATATAGCATAAGTATGAGTCTCTGTTTGAACATCAACTTGAATAAATATTCCATGTCATATTTTTTTTTTTTCTGAAGAAATCCTTTTGTTGAACAAATCTTAATGAAAAATGATTAATGATGATTAAACGATATAATTTAAAACATATTTGGGGAAATGACCAGATTGGAACAAACTGTATACAAATATGAAAAATAGTCCGCCGAAATGGGATAAATTTGTCTTCTTTGAATTAGATAAGGATGTTAAACAGGGAAACTGCCTGAGCCCACTTCTTTTCAATATTGAATTAGATGAAGTCAAGAAAAGGAGGAATAGATCCACTGTACGGTTCTAAATCTCAACTTCTTTCATTTTACTAACGTGAAAATTTTAAATTTTAAACCATTAACTGATTTAATGTCCATTTGACTTTTACCATGCCGCCTGATGAAGAAAAACTAGATCATGAAAAAATATTGAAGTATTTGAAATCAAAATTGTTGATGATCCAAACAAAAATAAAGGGGGTGACAGATCAAGGAAGGCCATGGATACTACACAAAACGACCTTTTTTAAGCCATGTATGATGATTTAAATTCCTTTAGGCAACAAATGGATCAAACTCAGGGAAAAATTATTTAAATATATTTCCAAGTTGGGCGCGAGAAGGAATATCCTAGAAAAAAACAACTAGAAAAACAAGAAAGCAAAAAAGGAAAATTCCGAACGGTACTTTGATGAATGTAAAATGTTATACAAACGTCTACCCGAAGAAGATGCCAAAACTGCACGAATTACTTCGGAATCACTCTCTTACAAATTGGATAGAGGTACAGGAGTTCAATATTTAATGTAATGACAAAAAATTGGAAGAAGTAGAGAATTACAAGTATTTAGAAACAATTATCAGTAATAATCGAAGAATCGATAGAATTGTGCGAGAAAGACCAATGGTGTGTTCTACCAGATATTTAACACTCCAGTAGCTGAACAAGAAGTAAGCAAAGAGGCCAAATTGGGACTCGTCAAGTTATTGTTCCTCCCAGTGCTATTATATAGATCTGAAAAATGGACAATCCTGGACAAGCATATCAAGCAAATTAGTAAGATAACTGGGGCAGATATGCAGTTTGTGAAAACAAATTGCAGACTTGGCCCAAACAAGAAACTTATCCTTCTATGACAAGCAACTACTACCCCACTCAAATTCACTGGTCCTCCAACTTGTTTCTCGCTCGATACTTGAGAACCCTCCGAAGACTATCTTATCTTCTGAAAAGAATATAGCCATATAGCCTAGGGATTTTATAATGTAGAATATTTATTAAAGTACAATATGTACAAATGTTTTTGAAATTTCATTGGAATCATGAAAGGAGTACCTTTGGATTAAACGGTGGCTAAAATAACAGAAAATAAATTTCCTACATAACACTGAACTCGAGCATGGACCCAGCAGCTGGGAGTCCAGAACCTTGCCCTCTGAGCTGCCAAGAAACACGGAGCAAGGAGCTACACAAGCAACTAAAAAAGCGTAGGAAAGCTAAACATGATAAAGTTTCTCAGGACTTTTCTGGCGTTGTAATCAGTTTAAACATTGTAGCTTTTGGACGAGAGGAGACCTTGGGGTAATTACAAAAACATCATCATATTCTGCCAAAATCCAATGATCTTACTTTTTCCGTAAGTAAGAGCAAAAAAAATACCTATTTATTTTTTAGATAATCTATATTGACTATATGTTAAAACTGTTTAATATTATTAACAATAGTGTACCTGAGTCTGCAAGAAGGAATTCCTTCCTGGGCTAATGAGACCAAAGGATCGATTCCACCCCTAATGTTCTACAGGGTTGAATAACAATAAATCTGACTAAAAAAGCAGTAATTCCTTCCCGAATAGAGTTTCTTAATGCATTTTAGACCATAAATCTCATCCTTGCAGGGCCGAACCTTCGTTCGAAAATAATTTCCTACTTTAGATAGCAGATAAATTACTTTCCTTTGCCTGCTCTCAGAATAAGCAAATGATTATGAATTTCGGACTCGTGATAACATTTTATTTATTTTTCAACAGTAAGCAAATCATTGTTACTAAAATAGAATATTAGGATAGATAAGTAGTTATGTTTTTTTGTTATCTGTTTATTGAAATTAACAATTATATCAACAAAAAAAAATCAAGCCCGTTAATGAAGTTCACTATGAAAGGATAGGTATCTGGTTTGGTCCGAATGAGCAACATATGCAACATTTAAGTTTATTTGCGAAAAAAAAAGGAGCATTAAGGATTTTGTGAAGGATTTTAAATTGTAGGAATTGGATATGAGAAGAATTGAAAGGTTTATGGAGCTCCCAAGCTTAACTCCGTATCTCCAAATGGGTCTAATTACTGTCATGTAAATGATTATTTTGTAATTAATCATCATCTTATAGCGTTTGTCAAGTAAATGTTGAAGAAGTTGAAAACGAGCGTTTCTTATCATTTTAGTCTTGTGTGGGGATTATTGGGAATTAAATAGGAACTGAGTTAAAAATATATTAGGATAGAATAGTTATAGAGTTTATTATTAAAGTGTAGCTATCTGGTTTAGGCCAAATCAGCAACATATAGAACATTAAGATATTTATCTGTAACTACGTTTGTGAGGACTTTTTCATCCTCCTTTACAGAGATCCAGAATTTTTTCTATATACTATTTCAGTCTTTAATTTATACCTCTTAGTTTTTATGAGTATTTCAAAAATATCTATTACAGTGTCACAGAGGCGTAAATTTATAATCTAGCCTGCCAAAAAACAGTTTTACAAAATGCTGCAGAAGTGGGAAAGTCCTATCGAATAGGCAATTAAAACAGTGGGGGATTCATGTTATTGGCATAAGTGGTTTCCCTGATTGATCGAATTAGAGGAAAAACAAGTTTAAACTTGTCTATTGTAATACGTTTATGTTGTTTCGCATCCAAAGTAATTTTGTGAGTGTATAGTTCAGTGCTGTTAATGATCAAATTTTATTAGACCAACTCATTATGGATTATGAGGGCCTAGGTATGTAAGCTATAGTATAGCATAATATTATAAACCAAAATATAGGATAAGTCTATAAAAAAATATGAAAGAAGCTCTTTATATTATACTTCTTGTTATGGTGAATTTAAGCTTTCGATGATTTTGTTTTAATTTCTGTGGAGTCCTGATAACTTTTTTTTAAGATTGGTTGGTCAAGTTATGTAGTAAATACATTTTAAATCATAGCCGCCAATATTCGCTGCTATGGAAAATGTTAATTTTTTTTCTCCTGCAAATCTAAATGAATAAGAAATTCCGAAAAAAGATTACATAAATATTTAGCTGTTTTCATTACTTAAGAGCAAATGTTATTTCACGGCATATGGAGTGGGAATTCTTATAAGGCGAGACCTTATAGACCTTATGGAGAGTCAGCAATGCCCAGTTTTGGTTAGGGATTCGAGTTTTAGAGGGCTATTCTAAACGAGTTTTACACGAATATTTTCAGGATATTCTTGTAACATAGATATGTATCCTTAATATATTGTTTCTGTTCCGACCCCCTTTTATTTGGTCTTAGGTCAGTACTGAAAAAAAGAAGCAAGCCATTTTTGAGAGACTCCTGGATTGAGTGTTGAAAGCTGTGAATCATCAGATGATTAATTAAGAAATATATTGTAATTTACCAAAATTTTTATTTATTTTTTTTATACGGATGTTTTTAATAAATAATTTATGAGATTAATCATTGCCAACCATCCTTTTTAACCCAAAATATAAAAAGCTGTTAATGTAAATTTTTTTGTAATTAGTGAATGAAAATTTTAATCTAAAGTTTTTGTTAGTTTTGTAGGTTAGATTTTATATTTAAATATTAATTTGTTATATTTACATGTATGACATAATGGAGTACTATGTCATACTATGGCGTACTATCATACATTTTAAAAACTTTAAAATTACCACTTCGGAAATGTTTTCGCTTAGAACGTTTTTTTTTTCAATTTGTTTAAAAGCTGTTTACAAACTTAAAGTTAGGTAAAGTAATTACTAAGTAATTGGATAGGTTAATTAAATTTAATTAACTCCTTTGCACAACAAAACCATGACAAAATTGATGAAACCTGTTATTATTTGCTAGATTAAGATGATGTTTAAAAAACCAGAGGTCCTAGATTTTTTATTTGAAATCAGCAGCCTAAAATTAATAGAAAATGGTGATAAAATATTTTTAACTGACTATACCTGGCATTTACCCCTCTGTGAGCCGATTTAGTGGGTAATTTATTTTTTTTTTACAAGAGGAGGGGGGAGGAGGGAAAGGAAATCTAATATTTTTAAGAATAAATAATGGTCTAAATAATACCATGCAGAACTACTGTACTTCAATACCACAGCAATTCAAACAGAATATTTCGCTGCAATAAGGAAACGTCACAGCTATTATGCCGTTTTAGAAACTAGGTTTAATCCGAAAGTAGTGTTTAACCAGATTGATGTAGTAAATATGAAAAGGACTAGGCAAATCAGTAACGATTTACCGCAGAAAGGGTGTAATTAGAAGATTTCATTTTATATACCGAACGCAAGAAATACTAAGCGCTATCTTGACAAAAAATATTTATGTTATCAGAATTATACTAACACATACTAAATAACTACAAATAATATTGTTTAATTGTGGAGAAGAGTGATGTTATTTATAAATAAGTAGAAGATGCAATTCAACTAATTTAATTGATTTTTTTTTTTTTAGGCCGCTTGGGTTATTATAAATAAAAAATTCACTGCGACGAACCTTCTAAAAAATTAGCAAAACACAATCACGTCTTTAATATACAGCATATCATAAAACCCGGGGAACGAACAAGCAATTAGACGCAGCTGTTCTTGAATTATTATCACTGTTATTCACACCAGGCGTTATAAAAAAAAAAAAAAAGTTTTATTGCAATTTAAATTAAATCCATAAAAACTTTAATTAATCAAAAAGATTAAAGAGGACCGAATTAAGATTCTTAAAGAGTTTTAAGATTTTTTATGTTTAATTAAGAGATCATTAAACAACTGGTGTCTAGAAATTAAGAAAAAGGTTTCAAAGTTAATGAATTCTTCAAAAAGACTATATAATTAAATTGTATATTTAAAAAGCTGAGTAAGCAGCGTAGGAAGCTCATTTTAAATTTATTTTTATAATCTTCAATTTTTCTTGAATCTCCAAGATATAATGATTTGAACTGAGAAGTGAAAGAAATAACTCATTACTACAAGTTATTTGGATAATCTTAATCCATAATGATTTTGCCTAGAAACTTGTTAAGGAAAGTTGTAAAGCTGTTTAAAGAGAGCTTACGCAAATTAGAACCAAGCATGATAGTTTAATATGGTGATTCAAATTTTTAAAATGAAAAACTCAAACTCAAAAATTAACAACAAAATTTGTTTAGACTTTATTTATTGTAAATTGTAATAATTATATTTAATATAAAAAAAATAAAAATGATAAATATTAAATGGTGAATTATTTTTAGTTAGTTTCTAAAAAAAAAAATTATTTGTTGTTTTGGTATATGAAATATCTGAAGGATGTTTCCGAACTATTACATTTATAGATGAAAAATAAAAAAAATTAACTTCTATATGCAGTTTATAAAAAAATATTTCAAAATTATTTCATAATATATAAAATTCAAAAAAAGAAAATAATGGGTGTGAACATATTCAAAATATATCACAATCGATTCCCAATAACCTTCCGAAGCGTGTGAAGAGAAGATGACTTATGGACTTACTAATGTAGAATATTTATAAGTGCTACTAATGGGTAATTCTTTACAACTAATGCCATATAACTGTAATAATTTTACCACACATTCAATTATTTTATATAGTTGTTAATACCAATAAGTAAATTAAATTTTTTTATTAAATTATAAGGAATTCACTATACTTAGCAGAATTATCAATATTTTAGACATAAATAAACATTGCAGCTATGAGAATAACCTCGCCCTGCACCAAGCAGCCGATACCCTCCGAGGAGATAACCTCTGATCTTGATATCGAAGCCAGAATGTGGTTCAGTAGTACGATACTATCAGCACCACTATCCTGGCCACGACATAGATATCAGACCAGTATCAGAACGACAATTTTATTCGCTACAAACTAGTGTATTGCCAATTTTACGATGTTCTATTTATTTATAGAAGTTATAAGTGAAGTTATAATCTAACTTCATTTTTTCTTTACCATTAGTCTAGGCCCTACTGTAAATATTTATATTTCTATGAAAACAAGATTTATTAATTTTTTTTTTTCAAAATAGAAAAACAAAATTTTAGCATCAATTTCACGTCTACATAAACAAAAATGAATGTATATCTGTATGTATTATACCTCTCTAAAGCGTTCATCCGATTGCAATGAAACTTTAGGTTACTGAGTTAGTAAAACTATGTTCCGATAGATGAAGAACACGTCATTCAATGGCAGTTAGTTTAGGCAATAGATGTGCTTATATTTCTACAGCATATAAACATTGGGTCGTACCGTATTCACCGAAGACGTGAAATCGATCAAGTACATTTGCAAATATATAAAGAAAGAAAGTGAAATGGCAGTTTTTGTTGTCGAAACTCGGAATACAACTCGATCTATCGATGTAATCAATCAATATCAACTGCGACAGTACATCAGTAGTAATTAAGCAGTACCGGAAATTTTAATGGGGAATATGTACTGTTGCCACACATCCCAATGATTCCAACAGATATGCCATTCAAATTCAAACGTTTGCAGTTTCCAGTGTAATTCGCCTTCCCAATGACAATCAACAACTGGATTAAATTTGGAAAATCCTTGCTTCTCACACGGACAGCTGTATGTGGCGAGCTCAGGCGTTAAAAAAACTTTCAAGAAGGAAAAATATTAGGTATCAAAATGCAATTTTACAAATGGCTTTCAATCGAAAAGTTTGTCAGACTGAATGATCTAAAATAAATTGAATATTGTTTTACATTACAATAAATTATGATTTTTTAATAAAGGTTTTTAGGTTTTATTCCTGTTGGAATTTAATGTTTATAGGTAAGACCAAAAGTCATATGTTGGTTCATTTACATACGTTAATAAATACTACATTAATTTTAGTTAAAGTTAACATGACATTCATTGACTGTCAGGCGATATGAAGATCAACTTTTATAAAACGATAAAATTATATTAGACGACTTATGTTCTGCAATAGGCTTTAGGAAAATAAAATGAAATTAGGAACACCACGTCTAAGTAGAAATACTCTAATGCGTTCCAACGTATAACAACTCATGGAGTAATTATTCGTCTCCTCACCAGTGTGTTCGGTGGCTCTGAAGAAGACCTGCGAGGCAGGTCGAAACGTTGGCACGTATTGGAGTATTTCTACTTAGACGTGGTGATCCTCTTTGACTGTATCCCTGATCATCTTGTTCTCTATTTAAAATAAGATTAATTTAAAAAATCCTATATTACTTGAAAAAATGAAAACACCCTACATGTTAGTTTAGGCTTTAACCGGACTTTTTGCAAAAAGTTTTTTTTGTAATAAAAAGTTTTCATGAAATAGCCGTCTCAACTAAAATTATTTAATTGCACTAGAACTCGAAAAATAAGCAGTTATTTAAATATTTATTTTATTTTTTTATGAAAATCAAATTTCTGGCCTTTCTTTTTTTTACTTTCACAAATATTATCATAATATAACTTTTTTTTAATATAAAGAAAAATTGTTTTAGCAGCACATAGAGTTTTCTTCTAATCAATGTTCTGCACTGTATTTCTCAACTAGTGACTGTAACTTTTCATAATTTCATTTTCTGATTATCTTTATCTTTTTCCTCTTATTTATATTTAAATTTAAGTTTGAATAATATATTTTATTTATATTTTTAATAATAAGATAATTTTTAGTTTCCGTTTCACATTAACCAATTGTTATATATAAAGTACATAAGTGGATAAGGGACTCTTTATATAAATGCGAATCTGGTAGGATTACTTTGAAATGGGTATGCATTGGTAATTATTAAATTGTTTAGCCTAAACTTAAACTAAAACCCAATAACGATAAAAAAAAAAAATTAACGATTGATAACCTTAAGACAGACACATGATAACCCCGGCAACAGTTCGAAAAAGTTGGGGAAAGGCTCTCTACAGAGTGGCAGTTGCCAATAGCAGTTCGCCTAAAACGGCTGTTTCTTTCTGTATCAGCTGTTGAGATACACATGAAAGCATGGATTAGAGGGAGACTACTGGATTAAATTTAGTGGCACCGAATTCGGTGTTCGTACAGCGTTCTATATCATATGTTCGAAGTTAAATACTATACTACATGAGTTGTATTTAAAAGTTATATTAGCAGAAATTAAGATGTTCATAGAAGATCGTACACAAAAAAATACTTCCTGACGGGAAAAAAACAATAGATCATCAATCATAGATCAATCCGCTGCTTTACACAATTTATATTTTAGAATTAAAAGGATCAAATTACTTCAATTAATAATTAATTTAAATTAACAATCAATGATCAATCGAAATAATCTAAGTTAAAAATAAGCTGTTGAAAAACAGCGGCTTAAAATGTTACTTTTTTCATTCAGACAATATAGCATCTAAACGGTGGGTCCTTGCGACAAATGTTATATAACAACAAATATTTTCCATTTAATTTCTGATAAATTAACTATGAGCAAATTTTCGATCCGACCAAATCCAACATAGCTAGAACGTGTCAAAAAAATAGTTCCTGATCGGAAGGTCCTAATGATAAATGTTATAAAACCTAAAATGTTCTCCATTAAATTTCAAATAAGGATATTCTCGTCATATTATCCGAGCAACAGAAGCAGAGCTAGAGCGTGTCAAAATATAACGTTTCTTTATTGTGAACAAAACGTTACACATTTGAGGATGATAAAAACGTTACAACGTGACTTTTTTCATTTAAACCAATATAGCTCTTTTACTGTAGGTCCTAGCTACAAATGCTATAAAAAAAATATATTTTCCATTAAATTTATGATCTAGAAACCGCCATCATTTTTTTTATCCGAGAAACACCAACAGAGCTGGTGTTTGTTTATGAGGATGAAAAAACGCTGCACCAAATAAAGTATAGACCCTAGCCAAAGACATATCCATGTCAAAAAATTTTTTTTTTTTTCTTTTCTAATTTTATTGAAATTTACAACTGTACAATATATACATCTAGTAAATAGGTTGATTATGATTACAACAACTTTGTCAAAAAAACAAACAAAACAGAATTGTAAAAGAGAGAACTAAAATAAATATTAATACTGGAATTAACACAAAGTGGTATGTACTTAGTCCATATAACTCTACGATTCAAATTTAAGCACACTTTTCTGTCACACACGTTACTGACCGTTAGTTGTGACCCTTTTATGTTCTTTGAAAAGCAAAGTGTCTATTAAATTTTAAAATGTTAGAGGTCGGTATCCCCAAGTAACGACGTTTCAGAATATTCGCTGCTTTCATTATAAAATATTTTTGAAGTTATAAAATATATTTGAAAAGGCATTATATAGCTCTGGGAATCGAATAATAGTTTTCCCTCTTGATTTTTCCACTAGGTGCACTTTATAAAAACGGGAAACTCACTTTGCGCGAACCAACTTCTATAAACTGGGTTACTATTTGTAGCTTAAGTAAGTATATTTTAAGACGTATATTTTTGGCTAGGAGTGTATTTTTTTTTTCACACATATTTTGACGGGCTTTAATTGTGTTGGTGTTGCTAGGATCGAAAATTTGACGAAACTCTAAGCAGAAATTTAATGGAGAAATGTTTTGTTTCATATTATTTGTCGCTAGGATCTACCGTTTAGGAGCTATATTGGGTTTGAATGAAAAACATCACGTTTGATACCGGTATTTTTTCTCAAATCTGCTTATTTTGTTTGATCATTTATAGTTAGTTCAATTTAATCATTATAATTAAAAAATGTAAATTGGGAATAGCATTAGAATAGAAAGATAGACATATCCATGATCTATTATTTTACCTATCAGGAAGAAATTGATTTAGATTATTTTTTAAAAGCAATTTTTGTTATTAGTTCAGTCAGCTTTTATTTTTTACACAATATAAATTATGATTTTCATGAAATTGACTTTATCATTCACATTTCATATTTTCAACAGTACTTTTAAGTTCTTGGGTCAATTTATGGTTATATCATGATACATATGAACGCTGAAAAAATATATTTGTAAGTATGATGGAATTTAACAAATACATATTTTTATTTTTTATTTTTTTTGGTCAGAAACCATATTGGCTGCTTGAGGTGGTATAAGTTACAAGAGGCCATAGGGAAGCAGTCAACCTGTGTCAAGCAACTGCTTTAAGCAGCACTTAAGCTGACAGCAGAGGGAGCTCATTGCCTCACGGCGCATATAAATGTGTGTAGTGTCAACCTAGTTGATTCTCCTCGCTATCGAACTGGAAGGTCTCCCCCAAACTACATATTCAAGAGGTAATATGAAACATTAGACTGAAACTAAAATTAATTTCTTCTTATAAATTAAATATTGAATAGAAACGTTTTAATTTTACGCCTTAAAGCTCTAATAAACAAACAGAAACGTTTTAATGGTGTACCAAAAACACAATAATTCATCAACATTATCAAAATGTACGTAAATTTGTAAATTTTTATTTTCGAGGATAGGTGGATTTATATTTTTTTTTTTTCATTTTCCTCAATACTGTCCTGCCAAAGATAAAATCAGTAACTTAAAAATTGTGGGATAATGACTTATTGGTATCGTTGGATTCGTAGTGAAATTTTCATTTTGATACTCCATACAAAAACATTAAAAGTGTAATAAACGCTTTTCTATGGAGCATCTTATCGAAAATTTCGCAGCCAATCCAACGATGCCAATAAGTCATTAACTCACAATTTTTGATTTACTGCTTTTCTCCTTAGTAGGACAGAATAGAGCTTGATGCCTAACAGCGTCGAAAGCTTTTTCTAGTTAAAAAATCTTGTTTATATTGTTAAAAACCAATAATTTAAAATCCGGAAATTAAACAGGTTTAACTTGCCGTTCACTACTATAATTCATTTTAGTCACTTAAAAAGTTTCAATCAATCAATCATTTATTCATAATATCCGTTTATCATCAAAAACGAATAGTTTCTGGAAGATTAAATGTTTCTTATTAGATCCTGTTTTATAATTAAGATACAGTCCAGTTTTATTTCAAATCTGAAGTCGAATTCATTTCATCCACAAATGTTCTATTCGCCGCTTTCATCACAAAATATTTTTTGAAATTGAGAAACGATAATACACATCGGGGAACCAAACAACTGTTTTCTCACTTATGTCAAGTTCTCACAAGATGCCCTTGCTGAAAATGGAAAACTCAATATTTTTATTGAAACTTCATTTCGTATTTGAATCCCAAAAAAATTGTTTAAGAACTTTTGAGCTTTTCTTGGACTCACGGGAATTAGGAATGTGAAAGCTTGGATTAACATCTTGTGAAAATATTATACATACACAGTTGCTAATTTAAAAAAATAAATAATAAATAAAAAATCTTGAATTTCAACAAGTTTGGATTATTTCGAATGATGAACCTTTTGGAATAAATTAAGCAAATGTGAAGTCCCTATATGAAGTCCATATTGATCAGATTCACAAATAGTAAGTCTTCAGTCAAAATAATTTCAACTTTTTTTTAATTTTTTATAGATATTTCTTCTGATATTATTACCAAAATGAGATAAATACAATGTTAAATTAATCCGTTTCGTAAACAGTCAATAAAACAGCTAAATATCAACATTTTTTTTTCCTCAGAGTTATTTCAGTGATAATTTTTTTCGTTTCATTTTTTATATAGGTACATATATAATTTATTTTTATTTTATAATTTGTTTTCAAAATAAAAATTAAGTTAATGATCGTGGAGATGAAATGGTCAGGAGTGCAGTCATGATGAATAAACACGTCAAGTTTTTTAAATGAAAAACTTATATTTTAGCGTGCCGACGTTTCGACCTGCCTTGCAGGTCTTCATCAGGGCTAAAATAACAAAAATTGGATGTGACCAAGATGATACAAATATTAAAAAAAATAAAATAAATAAATAATAAAAATAATTAAAAATTAAAAAGAAACAAGAAAAAAAATATGTAGTTAATTAGATAATTGAATACAAAATAGTAGCAAAGACAAGTCAATGATACAGTTGTAATAAAATATTTAAATAATTTAAATTAAATTTGTATTATTCATCTCCTTAAAATTAAGTTAGTTAGAAAAACAGAAGAAATATTGATAAGAAAAACTATTATTCAAAGATATTGATAGTTTTTTCTAATTACTTGTATTATTCAAAGAAACATGGTTATGGGATAGAATCTCTCTGAATTTTAAAACATCCACTTAGTTGCGATGTGACCAATCAGAGAACGTAGGATAATTTGTAAAAAAAGTTTATTTTTATATACAAACCCTTTTTTTAAATTTCAATGTTATATACGTGAAATGAATCTTAGGATACTCCTACAATAAAGCAATACACAGTCAAGTGAAAAAATTTATATCAAATTAAATGGACTAGAGAGAAATATAGTTTATCTAAATTCTAAAAAACTTTGTCAAAGTAAACTGGAAAAGCAAACAAGTATAAATACTGTTCCAACAGTAAGATTAACTAAGCGAAAAAAGTGATTCATTGTATTTATTTGTTAATTATTCTTTTTTAATAAATTTCTTTCTCTTATCGTGCTCTCTGTATTCTGAAATTTAAACAGGACCAATGGGAGAACTGTAGCTACCACAAATATTCATTGCTTCAAAATATATGAGCCAACACTCTAAAATTATTGTCAATTAAGATACTCTATTTTTGTTTCCTTTTTTGAAGTCGGTTATAAAAAGAACCCACCGATATTGGAACTTTATGTATTTAAAAATTACCAATATAAAATAACGATAGAAGCTACTTTGTAAAATTCTAGGACTTTCAAAAGCAAATTGAAGGAAAAATAACGAGGTTCTAAAAGCTAAAGAAAGTTTCTTTTGATACAAAAAGAATGCCAATATTGCTCATTAAAAGTAAAATAGTTTTCTGTTTTTAGCGATTATGCTTTCTTTGTTAAACACAAAATACCTTAAAGGTACTTAGTATTTTTAATACTATTATCATATTATTACTGAAGTGATATATTTTCGTTGGAAGAATTACTACAGTAGAAGAACCTCACTAATACGACACCTCATGTACCAAGGGTTAGTTCGGATTAACTGGAGATTTCAATGAATCACATGTTTTTCACTGTTAAAAATCTACTAACATTTTAGCAATTTATGTGAGAACGGTCAATCTATTTCAAATCACCCAGTCGTGTTTCTGAACAATTTTATTTTCTTGATTCTTTTATCATGGATTCCCTATGGGAAGACATTTACAAAACTCCAATTGAAAAAAAAAAAATACAAGCCATATATGTTATTTGACAGCCATTTTAAAATGATTATTTTAATGAAAAAACGGCGTTTGCGGAAAATTTAATTGCGAAGTCATTTTCAACCATATCAAATAATTTAAAAACTAGTGTGTTCAGCATGAAATGACCTTAAAAAGGACATTATTTTCCTATCATGCTAGAAAGTTATTCAAACTCTTTCTCAAAAACACGGAAAAAAAAAAAAAAAATCGTTATTTCTAAGGCCATAAATTTTAAGGTAGGAGAAGAGATTTACAAATATACTTTATGTCTGTGTTGAGTATTCGTAGTACTACTACCAGCAGCATAAGTATAACTGAAAACATAGTTGAGTCTCAGTCATAATTTTTTTGTGGTGTATTCTTATTAGTATAAGGAACATTTTATAAAATTTTCACTTGTTTTCATTCAGTCCTTTTTCAGAAATTGACCTCTGAAAATTGGCAAAAACCTGCTTTCAGGTTTCATTCTCAAGACTAAAACTTATGCTGCTGATGACATGTGATTACCGACTGATTCGGGGTTGTAACTAATGAAGACTGTAAATAACTTTAATGACGGGAGCAGTGCCAAGAGAAGGTAGTAACAGTGTCTATTCTCGATGGAGTTTCCGTACATTGCATATACATATTTATTATATTATAAGAAGATATAATATTAAAAAAAATATATATCTGACTTAACGTCCTTATGTACTCCAACTAGCGTGGAAGAAGGGATTATCCCACTGGGCTCCAACCTATTGTAAGTTTTGAAGGTAAAAATTAATTCCATGGATCTTAAGCGAAATGAATTTTAAACCACCAAGACGGAATTCGAAGCCACGACCTTCTGTACGGAGACCCTAGCCCCTCAGGCATTGATTCCCCTATAATAAAATGGAAACCGATACATTTTTCTATAAGCGATCTATTTTTTATTTTAGTTAATTGAATATCTTATAAATCTTCGCAATAGGCAATATTATAATTAAACATAAGGTATATGTTTTAACCATGCTCACTCATGTAAAAACGTTTCGATTTAGCTTTAGAAGTCTTCACCAATTACATTTGATTATAATAAAATATAAATATAAAATATTTTTTGCTATACTAATAATACTATAAATACTAAAAGGTGCATAAACATCGAATAATCCAGGCAAGATAGAATAATAGAAAACATTATCATGCAGTTTAGGATTTTGTTCCAGTTTTTCATTAGAGTTTCTAAACAAAAATACTAAAAGTCTCTGCCAAAGGGAAGAGGGGAGAGAGTAAAAGGATATAGGTTTTGCACATAACTTTTACAGCTTTTCTTATATCTTGAATCATCTTATATCTAAACTTTGAAGTTTACTCAATATACAAAATTTCAAAATACAACTTTTTTAAAGGAATGTTTTATTAGCTGTTTTTCCCCCTAAAGTCACTGGTTTAGAAGAAAAAGAGAGATCTTCTGATTGTTTGAGGTCATGAATTTTTTACGAAAGTTTAATCCTTGTCCATCTTTAAAACTAATGACTATGAAAAAAATACATAAGAAACTTTAAGGCACTTTTATTTATATTTATGTAAACCACACAAGTAGTCTCCAAATCGCCAAAACGTTTTTAGAAAAAAAATCGTTGATATTGTTAAACATTTCAATACTTACTTACTTCTATAGCTCTACAGTCCCGGTTGAACCTTGGCTTTTCCAACAATATTAATCCAGTCTTCTCTACACAATGCTCTCAATTTCCAGTTCCTTACACCAAGGGATTAAACATTTCAATATGTATGTTTTTTCACAGCACTATCAATTTTGCCGAGTTTCAACATATACGAGCAGCCGTAGCAAATACTGTATAAATGTAAAATTTTTAACATAAAAGTTCATAACATCTAACAGAATTTATTTGGGAACATTTTCATAGAATATTTTCTTTAAGACGACACGGATTATCAAGAAAAGAATGAATCGATGACTTTACTTACGTTTATCGTGATGAAGAAACGTCCTCTACCATTGTAAATTGTGGGTATAATGAATTTATTTGTGGTCGTAACTCCCTCGCCAATGAATCCCGCTAAGGTGGTCCGAAATCAGTGTTTGGGTCAGGAAATACCTATGCTATTTGTGAGCTGATAATGCAATATCTTAAAAATAGATCCAGATATTCTTTGGATTTAGTATATTTTCTCAACATTTGGAGGTAAAAAAAATAAAAATATCTTTTCTGTGGTTGATAGAATGCTGAAAACATTTAATTGTCTAATATAAACGTTATGACCTATGCATCTACGCATATGAGCCGAAAAAAATAATTTTTTTTTACTGTATTAACCGTATATTACAATGAAACACATATTTACGATAATTAAAAGTGTATTATAATTATTATAAATGTTAATATGTAACCTTTATATATTAATTAATGTATATATTAATTGATTTTATAAACTAAATATATAACATTTATAAAAATCACGAATAAAGTCTGCCGAAAATCTCCGGCAAAAACAATGGTAATGTCGCTCATTAATTTATTGTTTGACCCAAGAGAGTGTAGATATCAATCAACTGCTTCAATGAGAGCCCTATGACTCATTAGTAATAGAAATTAAGTAAATTTGATTATAAATTTCAAGCTCCGTACGACACCGTGCCTTTGTAACTCTTCATGCTGAATGAGCAAGATAAAATATTAAAACATCTTCTTTGTCTTAGTAAATTTAGACTATAAATGAAACCAAAATTAATTTTATGGCGGTTGCTAACACCGAAACGAACAAGAGGAAATAAAAGCAACAGAAGAAATAGAAATCATAAAAAGAGATTGAACTGAAGCTCCGGAGACAAGATTCAACTCATATTTAATTTTTCAAGGTAAAGATAAATTTTACTTTATATTATTAAACTTTATAGTAGGTACTGTAAAATGTCGGTTTTTCATTAAAAGTGTTTTTAATTATTACTTTCATTAGAGTTTATTAAATGCATTAGTAGTATTCAAAAAGGAATCCAAAAATCATAATTCACGCCATCCAGATGTACAATCAATTTCTCCAGACAAATGACGATGGAGATTAACCTGAAGATCTTGATTAATTGGCACTTGCAGACAATCTGTTTACCTCAGTACTCAAATTATACCATTCGCGAATTAAATTTAATTTTAACTGCTTTAGAATTTATTACAAATATTTCTAGCCAGAAATAGATCCAATAAAATCTAAGAATATATATTAAACAACTATCCAATTTTTAAGCTAAGTCCATGATGATATGATCAGTATTTCAAAATATCGAGTTAGGGAGCCGTAGTACATATAAAAATATATTGCAATGAAAGGTTGATGAAATATGACGAACGTAGCACACAATACAGTGGATTTAATTATCATATGTTTATCTATAAACATGTGATAAATAATTCAGTTGACTAAGCTTTAGTTGATCAAAGAGAGACGCCATTCATTAAAGCATAGTATCCCGCTGAAAGAGTCTTTATTTATTTATTGTTGAGTGCTACAGTCCTAGTTGGACCTTGGCTTCACTAATTGTAAGTACAGACAGCCATTCCTGTCTGTCTTCCGACTTCCTCCTCCACCCATTCACTCCCAGTTTTCGTTGGTCATACTGAACGTTGTCCAGCCATCTCAGCCAATCTTTTTTCTCCTGGCCTGCCGTTCATCATCTTTTTTGGAAGTCTATCTTCCGTCATCCTTTGCACGTGACCGAGCCACCTTAATCTGCCTACTTTGACTATTGAAATGAGGCTGGGTTCACCTAACAATTGTTCCAGCTCCAGGTTGGTTTTTATTCTCCAATTCCCGTGGTTATTCACCGACCGAAGATTTTTCTGAGGACCTTTCTTTCCCAGATCCTCAGAAACCTCTCATTCTCCTGGGTCAGCACCCAATGCTCGCTTCCATACGTCACAACTGGTCTTATTACAGTTTTGTAGACTGGACTTAGTACGGTTTTGCAAATCGAAACATTTCTCGAGACCTCATAAATTTACTTAGGGCAAAAAGGCATTTGCTGCCAGCCGCTATTCTTGCTTTGATCTCTAATTTCATATTTTTTTTTCTGTTATTACTTATTTATTTCTGTAAGTACTTAAACGTGTTACAGCACCTAAATGTGTGCCCATTAATTTGAACTTCTTTGTCTCTATATCCTTGTAGGCATCTTGAAGTCTCCATGTATTCCGTCTTGCAGCAATTGATGGTCAATTCCTTTCTCATAGCAGACCTTTCAAACTCTTCCAACACTCCTGAAAGTGCGGGAAATGACCGTTCTGTAATGACTACGTCATCCGCATAAGCCATGTGTTAGATGAGTCTATTATAAATATCTCCTCCGGGATATGTCTTCATAGCGCTAATCGCTTTATCGAGGACCAGATTGAATATAATGGGCGATAGAGGATCACCTTGTCTTAGGCCGCCAGTCACTTCGAATTCTTTCGATAATGCTCTACCTTTTCTTTTTTTTTCTTTTTTTTTTTTTTTTTTTTTTTTCCCTTTTCAGGCCTACCAACCCTTACCTGAAACTTAGTTTCTTTCCAGGTCATTTCAATCAATCTCACTAACTTGATGGAACACCTACAGATCTAATATCCCTTGCCACCTTTCCCCTATCAACTGAGTTATATACTAACTTGAAATCTACAAAAATGTGATGTAGACTTATGTTATGCTCATAACTTTTTTCCAATATCTGCCTTAGAGAGAATATTAAGTCCGTTGTGGACCTTCCGGAATACCGCACTGATAATCTCCTAAGGCTGTCTCAGCCCACCTTACTAATCTCCGGTTGATTGCAAAGGACAACACCTTATATACAGTTGGTAGGAGCGCTATTCCACGGTAGTTTTCGCATGTTATTCTATCGCCTTTCTTATAGATCGGGCAAAGGATAGCTTTACACCAGTCTTTTGGCATACTTACTTGAATCCATATATCCCATATCAATTCGTATATATGCGTGGTTACTGCCTGTCCTCCATACTTCAGAAATTCAGCCGGAATTTCGTCAAGACCTGAGGATTTATGATTTTTCAGGGAAACAATTATCTCTATTATTTCTTCCTGATCTGGTGGTACCTCCTCCTCATCAACTCCCTCCTCATTCCATCCTTCCTGCGGCTGTTCTATATATCCGTTACCCTCTATCCTGCAATAAGTCTTTAAAATATTCAACCCACGTTTCTAAAATATCCTTGTTATTTCCTAATAGATTTCCTTCTTTGTCTTTATAAAATGCTAGCCTTGGTGCATATCCTGTCCTTATTTGTTTAACATCCCAATAAAATTGTCGATTGTTCTTCATATTGAATTCCTCCTGTATCATCTCCAGTTTCTCTCTCTCTTTAGCCCTCTTTTTTTCTCTACAAAGCTTTTTTACGATCAATCTCTTTCTTTTATAGTCCTCTGTAGTAGCTCTTGTTTCCCTTTGTAGAACTTTTATTCTAGCACAATTTCTTTCTCTAATTGCTTCTTCACATCTGCATCAAGCCAATCAGTTCTCAAATCGTGTTTCTATCTATTATTAATTATATGAAAAATACTCAATATCTTTCTGACATGGAAAAACAATAGATAATCGATATGTCTATCTGTAGTCTACTGTTTTTAAATCTACTGCTTCTAATAAGGAAACACTCGGCGGATTCTCAATCCGAGCAACATCTATTGAGCTATAGCGTGAAAAAACTGACCCAATACTTAAAAAAAGAAGGGAAGAAGATACTTTTTCCATTCAAATCAATATAGCTCCAAAATAGTAGATCTTAGTGACAAATTTTATACAACAAAAAATCATTCTCCATTAAATTTCTTATTGGGAAACTGTGCTCAAATTTTTTATCAGAGCAACTCCAACAAGAAATAGAGCGTGTCAAAATGTTGAGAAAAAAAAACATTACTCATTTTGGAAAAAAAAAAAAAAAAAAAAAAAAAACACTAGAAAATAATAGACCCCAGCCAAAAGACATAATCATGTTGAAATACGAAGTAGTTTATTGGTGAATAAGAATTTCTTTTTAACTATACATAAGCCAAGTGTCAATAATATCCTTTCTACAAACATTTGTTGTAAAAATACCGAATTAACTAGACTTTTATAATACTGGGAGAACCAACATTAATTTATTTCCTATTATTTTAATTATAAAATGTACGCATGAGGACCCTTTTGTTCGTAATTATTTATAAATTATTAATAAAACCAGATACCTATCCTTTCATAGTAAGCCACTCAAATCCACTAGTTTCTCAACTTGCTTCCCACTCCATTCCCAATAATCCTCCGAGGCGTCTAGTGTAGATTTTTTATTGAAGTACAACTAATGGGTAGTTCTTTTTTGGCATGTTATTGTAATCGTTATCAGCTCATTTACTTGACGTATATATTTGTAAAGTTGTAAATTTCAATTAATTGATAAAAATTGAATGGGTCCGCCGAAAAACGTTCTATGCAACAAACATAAAATTTTGAGTAATTAGTGAAAGGAAATAATAATCAAACGTTTTTGGCAGTTTTGTAGGTCAGATTTTATAGTCACATATTAATTTGTTATATTTACATATATAATAACATAATGTAGTACTATATTTTACTAAGACGTGCTATTATACATTTTAAAAACTTAAAAATCGCCACTTTGGAAATTTTGTCGCTTAGAACGGCGGAGCCATTCAATTATTAATATAAAAATCCAACCGATTTTTTCATTTTCTTGGCTAAAAGTTTCATGATTTTTGCAGGAATTTATGATCCCATATTCTATAAACAGAGCATATGAAACGTATTATTTGTATTGAAAACATTAAGTAAATAACATTATACTTAAACTTTTATTTATTCTATTATTTTAGTAACAAATAAATGTATCAAAAAATTAAAACGGAAGTAAAGATGGAATTTTTTTTTTTTCCGATCATGATCGAGAGAAATCTGTAGGAAATAATTGTATAAATTTATGTGATAGAACTATCTTACATTTATAAAAATTATCTTTCAACCTGCCATCCCTGAAATCACAGTACAGGCCGATAATTAAGAATCGGCTTTAAATCATCGGTTTCCGAAATATCTTAAAAATACGCTTTCAAAAGAAGTATTGGTCTTTGTAAATTACAATTATTTAAAAAAAAATTTTTTTTTTTTTTCCTCTTTGAATAAGGTAATAAACTACCAGCTCATGGGCTCGAATTCGAATCTTAGTGACTGTAATTTTTATTATATATTTTTTTTTTTTCAAGGAGCTGAAAGATTTATTTAGAGAATCAGATGTGGCCCAAGTTATGAAACTCGGTAGGTTGAGATGGGCCAGGCACGTTGCTCGGATGGCTGAGAGTGACGTGTTAAAGAAAATAACGACAGAGGCGATATATGGAATAAGACGCAGAGTAAGACCTCGGCTTCGATGCTGTGGCTGGTGATGCCTAGGCCCGTGTTGGGTGTGAGGAACTGGGCGTTAGAGGATGGAGACAATAGGTGGAAGCTGATACAGGAAGCCAATACTCGATATCGAGTTGTAGCCCCGAATGAATTGAATTACAGCAAGTAATATTTTAAATAAAGTTTGGTAATTATAAATTTATATGATTTATTACAGTTTTGCATTAGATGGGGCATATCCCACAATTTATTAAACTCACTTTATAACTGCACCCCAAAAAAACAAGTAATGAGCGCAAGGGGCGAATATAAATCATATTAGATTCGAAATTTAAAATTGCTTGGTATTTGTATTAAATATGTTTTCTTTTATTTAATTAAACTTTGAATGATAATAATACATTTTACATGCCTAGGCTAAAGTATATGGGGACGTAAACATATAAAAAAAACATGTAACTTTTAGCCGAGAGAATCAGAAAATCTAAGAAGTGGAATTTCATTGTCTGTCTCAGTATAATGCACATGGATACCCGATACGACACTGATACCCGAAAATTGATTCTCGATTCTCGATACCAAAACTTCTGTTTTAATTTTATAGTACATTTAAAATAATACTACAAATGAAAGTTTAAATAATAAAACAAAATCTCAAAAAATTACTTTGTTAACAATAAGCAGTATTTATTATCGACAATATATGTTAAATAGTTACAAAGGATAAAATTAAAAAAAAAATAAATAAATAAAGATTGTACCATTACAGTACATGAATGGTCTAACTTCATAAGGTGCAGTACTTAAATAACGTCATCAAAACACTTATACCAAACTAACGTCTGCGAAAAGAGATTTAGCCGAAGTTTCGTTCAACCACCAGGTTTTCCCCAATCAGGAATACCCACCTAATAGAAGCTGTCTGCTCCAGGAGGATTTCTTTACCTTGAAGTAGATCCACTTTTGAAATAATCGTTCCAATTTCAAGTCTATAAGACTCGAATTCGAGCCCTTCAGCTGGTAGTCTAAAACCTTATTCAATAAGGAAAAAGTAATTTATTTTTAAAGATTGTTACTTACGAAGATCGATATTTCTTTTGTAATCGCATACGTTATCAAAACTTCTCACTAAACATTAGAGATGGGATAATTCATTGCAAGTTGTTTTATTTATAAAGGCTCAAAAATCAGTGTGAGGAAACGTATTCTCCAACACTTATCGACACCATTCTTCATTCAATTCGCATCATTTTAAAAGCATTGTTATAGGTAATGCAATTTATAAACCTCCCTGTAATGGGTACATAAACCGCCCTAGCATGTATTTCTTCTACCTTTAGTTGGGGGGTGGAGATTTAGAAAGATTAAAATTTCATTACATTTTTATTCTTCAAGCAAATAGATATTTTTAACAATGTGGCGTTTAGCTTGCAGTAGCTCTTTTCGAAAAGATGGAATATTGTTTTTATGTATTTTTTTTCGATAATGATCCAGAGGTATCTGTAGGAAATAATTGCATAAATTTGTACCAGAGAACTATCGTACATCATAAAATCTGTCGTATAAATTATCTTACAATCTGCGATCCCTGAAATGACAGCACCGACTAATACTTAAGAATCGGCTTTAAATCATCGGTTTCCGAAATATTCTAACTTTATTATAGAAGAACTCAAAATTGATTTGAAGAAAAATATATATATTAATTAAATTAATTAATTAATAATAAGGATTTTCACTGTTAAGTGAAACTTGGTTATTGGAGCACAAACCTAGATTTGAGAATTATGTGATAGATGTGTAGATTTCACACTCCAAAACTAAAAGACAAGAAACTGCTCGCCATTTCCGATTACTCCATTTACTATACAAGCGTTCAAAGCTCCCAATAAACACTTATTTACATGACAGTAATTAGACCCATGGGGACATACGGAGTTGAGATTTAGGGCTCCACTAAGCCATTCATTTCTTCTCTTATCGAATCTTTACAATCCAAAATCCTTCTTAAAATCGTCAATGCTCCTCATTATGTCACAACAATTTATGCATAAAGATCTTAATGTTCCATATTTTTCTGATTTGGCCCTAACCTGATACCTATACTTTCATAGTAAACTCCACACACACAAATCATGACTTATCTCACACTCAATTCTCAATAATCCCCCGAAGAAAGAAGATAGCTAAAGGACCTTCTAATATAGAACTTTTATTGAAGTGCTACTAGTGAATAGTTCTTTACATGTCATTATAATCATTTCCTCTAATTCACTTGATGTATATTGATGTACAGTTGTAAATATCTATAAATAGTTTTAAAAAAAAATGTAAAGAGTTAAATAAATGGTTTAGGTCAAAAAGTATTTATTATTATTTTTTCAATAATTTCATTTGATTGTAGTATAACGTTAATCATTAAATAAGTATTGTGATATTACCTTGTAACACCTCACTAACACTTTTGTTTTTGACTTCCATTGTGAAAATTTAAAAAATTGGTTTTAATAGCTTTTTGCTGTCTTCTGATGTCACCTTAATTACTTATATTTATTTATAGGCTAATGTTTATATATATTTATGTAAATATATAAATAAAAAAGGTTTAATGAAATATTAATTAAATTATATCAAAATTCTCACCGTAAAACCGTTAGCTGCCATTTTAGCCGCCATAGAGGACGGTAACTAAAAAACACGTAAACTCACTCCAACGGGAGAGGTATGATCTCACGTCAATGGCGGGAATGAACTGAGCGCTTAGCAGGAGCCCGCGTGCAGCGCTGGTGTAGGGGAATATTTTTCCCCTTTTTACCAGAGAGGGACAATATGTAAATCTTGAATAACCATTAGTTTGACTAAACTAAATACGTCTTAATTAAAAATTCTCTCTAATTGATGAATGAGAGATTTGAAAAAGAAATTAAGAAAAATTTACTAATATCAGTGCATTATAAAATTCTTTTTTTTTTTTTTTTATAACTTTTTCTTTTCTTTTTTTTTTTTTTTTTTTAATACTCCTATGTTTCTCTTATACTAATCAAATACAAATTTGTGTACATTCTCCATTTTCTGCTTCTATTTCAAGGAGTCATATTTGATTTATCTATATATCATATAAATATGATATATAGAAGTTATCATATTTGATATCATATATATATCATAGTCAAGTTCAATAACCTTCTATGAAATGTCAAAAATGTCTGGAATTAACTTAAAATCCCTCTTGATACATCTGACTTCTGGTTGGGATTGAAAGTTAATTTTGGTACGCTTTCAATATTTTATATACTGTGCAATTTTACATTTTTGGATGCACATTTTTGAGTTGTCACTTTTGAAATACATGTGCAATATGTTGAGAAAGAATTCTTTTTTGGATCTCTAAATACCAAAACTAAGTTTTATACGAAAATGGAGTCATAGAATATATCAGAAGAGTCATTCCAAGATGTCTGCTCTTTTTTTTATAAACGCTTCAGATTTCAGAAGTCAGATTTCCGCCGGGTAACACCTTTGGTCCCATCCTCTGAATGGCGTGTACAGCTGATATTCCGATCCATCCCATCAACGTCCTCGCAAGGTACGCTGACGACACTCGTCTGTTATCAGGATATATAATGATCCTTTCATTACATCCCAAACTCCAACCTTAGATCACAAAACTTCAAGAACGGTATCGATATCAGAGGATTAAAACATATTCGAATGAATTACACCGAATAACCCTTATTTGTACACCTAAGACTTCATGTCCTACAGTATCTTTTTATAATGTCCACTAATTCCTGTTGAACGGATCCGCTACCTAAAACTCCATCTTCACAAACGTGAACGTGACAAACTTAGTGTGAATACACATACAAGTCTAAAACGACAAGAAACTGCTCGTCGTTAGTGGCTACTTTGATATTAACTAGATAAATGTACACATGTTCAAGACTTCCAGATAAATATAAAAGCCCACTCACATTTGTAATTTGTCACTTCCTTGTCTCTCAGCGCACTAAGGTCATCCTATAGAAAACCCTCATACGCCCTGTTTTAACTTATGGCTCTGAAACCTGGACCACTACAAAGGCTGAAAAAGACCTCCTTATTTTTGAAAGGAAAATCCTCAGTAAAATATAAGGACCCACCTTTGAAAATGGACAATATAGAAGGCGTAGTAATAGAGAAATCTATAGTCTCTATAGCGAGTCTGATGTTGTAGCGATCGTCAAGGTAGGAAGGTTAAGATGGGCAAGACACCTTGAGCGGATGTCGGATGGGTCGGTACCAAAAAGAATTCTAATAGAACAGATATCCGGCCCAAAGAGCTACAGTGGTCAGGCGGCAGGGAATAGCAGGTCCATCGTAGTAAGGGATTGAATGACGGCATTACAGGACAGAAACATATGGCGATTGCTGTTGGAGGAAGCCAGTTCTTGAGCTAAATAAATAAATAAATTTGTCACTTACATTATTAAACAATTTGTCATTTAAATGACAGTAATCAGAGTTATTTGGACATAGGGAGATGAACTTTGAGGCTCCACTATACCTTCCATTTCTTATCTTATCCAATCCTAATAATGCAAAATCTTTCCTTATATTTTCAATGCTCCTTATTATGTCACAAATATAATTGGTAATAACGATCTGAAAAAGTTCCTTATGTTTCTAAACTGACCTAAGCCAGATACCCAAACCTTGCCATGATAAACTCCATACCCACTCAAAAGCACTAATCACTCTACTTCCCAATCGAAGCGCCAAAGATATCTTTTATTGAGGTTCTACTAATAAGTAATTGCTTTACAAGTAATTGTAACCATTTTTTCTCAAATTTACTAAATGTATACTTTATACTTTTATATATGTATATGTACATATCAATAAATAATTAAAAATTAATGACTTGCGAATAAATAAAAAAAAAACTGTAACAACTTATCTGATTCGGAAGTAATTATAACTAATTAGTATTATTAAGTAAGTAATTATAATTACTAGTAGAAAAAACGATGAAAACACGGTCACTTCCAAGGGATGGAATAAAGCCAGTTAGCTGAACTAACATAGTATTTCATAAGTAGTTGCAAGTTCTCAAAGAAAACCCGGACTTGCTCAGGTGAAATATGGTAAGTACTCGTAAACTTTTAGAGGCATTGAAATTATCTTCTGACGCGCTTTACCCGGAAACTTTATGCTGCTTATAGATATTTCTCATTACTAATGATGTAATATCAAGTTCTTTGTACGATTTGCTATGAGAGATGAATACAGTCCATATGAAAATATTGAAATTCCAACCTCACTAAGGTAGGATTAATTAGTTTCTGGCTCTTTTGCTGATATTCCCTCACCCTCGCTATCTACTGGCAAAAATAATGGTTGCTTTATAATAGTTCAAATTAAAAATAAAATATTAGATGGTAAATAATAATTAGAAAGCGTATTTAAAAAAATATTATTATTTTGTTATGTTGGTACATGAAATATCTGAGTGATATTTTTTCGAACTAATAACATAATGAGATTATAACCAATAAAAAAAAAATTATATACAGTGTATATAAAATTTCAATAATATTTTAATATACAAATGAAATTAAAACATCAAAAAGACAATATACTTGAGCATAAATCCAATAATATATATATATATATAAGTTAATGTCTGTATGGAGACAATAGAGCCTGGGGCTACAGAAGACCAGATTTACAAAGCACTGAAACAGGCATCTAAACCCGGAAAAGAACATCATATTTATGTTGGGAACGCAACGATCTGGGAGAAAATTAAGAGATTATGGCGTTCAGAGCGGCTGGGGATTGATAGGACGTTCGTTCGTTGCAAGTTGATGGTCGAGACATTGAGGGATGAGGAGCGACAGCGAGAGGTGACGTTGGCTTACCATCAAGGCAAAACTAATCACCGGGGAATACAAGAAACCCTACAGGCGATTCAAAGGCGATATTTTTTTTATTGATGACTTTTTACAACAAATGTTATATATCTTCACCAAAATGTTATATATAAGTTGGTTCCATTTTTGTCTATCCAGTCAGTCTCCCTCACACATTCCTTCCATGACGCCCTCAACCCAACCAACGTCTTCTAGGGCGACCTTTCTTCCGCCTTCTTTCCGGGCTCAATTCAAAAATTCTTTCTGGCCATCGCTCTACAAATCCAATATATTATCAAAATTGACTGATTCTACTATCACAACAAATATTTATATCGAACATAAAATTAAATTAAAAAAAAAAAAAAACAATTTCTCCCTGACTGGGAAAAACATTAGTTCATAGATATGTCTATCTTTAACTACCGCTTTTCTCAATTTACTTTTAAGAATTAAAAAGATCAAAATACTTTAATTAAAATCTAAATTAAATTAACAATGAATCATTATTTGAAATAAACAAAGTTGAGAGAAAGTAGGGTTTTCACACGTGAATTTTTTATTCAAAGGAATATAGCTCCTAAACGGTAGGTTCTACCGACCAAAGTTATATAACAATGAGTTATATAACAAAAATATTTTTCTATAAAATTTTTGTCCTGGAACTACCGTTAAATTTCTATAATTATATCAAGGATGTGAACACTAGTTTATCAAAAACAGTTAGGGTACTTAAAATATAATTCTGCTTTTTCAAGTGGAATTTATATTAACAAATTATTAATTTTAAAATTGAAATCAAATTTTCTTTTCTAGAAAAAAAAAAAAAGGCTGCGATACGCGGCCAGTACTCCCGGGGTACCGGAAACGAATTTTTGGCGGGGGATGTAGAGGTACCGAGTGAAGAGTGGCTACTCGAGGAGGTCGGGATCAGGTCGGACGAGAGTAACATGCCAAGCTGACAACCGATTAATTAAAATGGAGACTTTAAGGAACCACTTCCAGACATTTGTAATGACTTGCCACCGGCTTCGTGTTGCTCGAGGTGTGAATGTCTCCGTGCATACAATAAGTAGGCGCCTGGCTGAAATGAATCTACACTCTAATGATCCTGCTACCGGCAGGCTCACAGAGCAGCTTGACACCGTATTGCTTGAGAAAATGTAGACTAAAGCTGATTGGGCCTCTGTTCTCATTTCAGACAAGTCTAGAATTGGCCTACATGCTTCAGATGGTAGAGCTAGAGTCTGGAGGAAATGAGGAGAAAGCTACGCTAATGTTGTAGGTACAGTACAGTTCGGAGGAGTGTCGGTGATAGTCTGGGGAGGGATTTGCTTAGCATCGAACACAGACCTCCATGTGTTCCGAAGTCCATCCCTCAATGCACTAACTTATATAAGAGACATCCTTCAAGAGTATGTGATCCCTTTTGCGCCGTTCATGGCCCCAATTTTATGTTTATGCATGATAATGCTCGGCCACACGTCGCCAGTGTTGTCAGGACTTCCTTGATGAGGTCGGTATCCGAACCTCGGAGTGGCCAGCTTGCAGCTCTGATCTCAATCCTATAGAACATCCGTGGGACCATCTTAAGAAGGCCATCCGACAGCAACATAACCCTCCAGGAGTTGATAACTGCCGGAGAAGAACAATGGGAGCAGATTTCTCAAGATCGAGTGGCCAATCTTATAAGGAGCATGCCTGCAAGGATACAGGCTATTATTCAAGCAAGAGGAGCAAACTTAATATTAAAGGCCATGAATTGTGTGTTTCTTGCATATTGTAAACTAAGTTTAGAGGTTTTATTTTTTTTTATCATAAAATCAATAAATGTTTACTTTTTTGTTTGATAATTTTTTTTGCTTTAAATTTCTTGTCATTTTGAGTCATATAAGCAGAATATATCCACTACATATATTTAAAAAAATTGGCAAATTTTATTCAGTTGTGAAAGAGAAAAAACAAACAATATGCGAACATTCAAGGTGCGCCGGTTTTTTTGCACCCGAGTGTATATATAATTAAACTTCCCACTCTTTTCAACAAATTTAGTTAATAAAATATTACAATATTAAGTATGAGAATTGGGGATATTGAATATTTTTGTAATTATAATTTTCTCATCAAATTATATCTATCTCTTCAAACAAATGAAATAAACATTTAACTGATTTGACGAGTTACATTTCCCTAGCAATTGAATTAATATATCTATTTTTTTTTTTTTTTTTTTTTTTTTTTTTTTTTTTTTTTTTTTTTTTTTTTTTTTTTTTTTTTTTTTTTTTTTTTTTTTTTTTTTTTTTTTTTTTTTTTTTTTTTTTTTTTATGAAACTTTTGGTTAGCCCGTAGTACTGCTTTTTCATTGGATTGGCTATTTTCATTGAATATATATATATATATTTTTTTTTTTTAATTTTATAGCTTTACATTTACGTTTATATAGGCTTTATTCGGTGATGGGGTTGTCGTCAGCATCATTCCTGTCCAGGGTTCTTTCTGGGGCGTGGCCCCTTCTTCCTAGGTTGAAGTGCTCTACCCCCACTTCAGTTTTCCAACCGTACACAAAACTTTTGTAATACGGGTAGTTATCAGCTGATACTAGTTGGGGGAAATCACTCTCCGTTAGAACGTAAGCCCTGTTTCTCTCTGTAGCTTGGCTCTCAATGCCTCAAAGGCAGTGCATGAAATTACATGTTCAGCGGTCTCCGGTACACCACAGCTGGGACATAGCGGGTCAATATTTTTACCATGTTTCTGGAGCTTGGCTCGAAAGCCCCCAAGCCCTGTGAGAAACTGTGAGACCCAGTAACCCGGGAGTACCCAAGTTGCTTGAAGACGTGACCTAACAGTGGGGGAAATATTTCCGAAGAGTAGCCCCTTTCGGGGTTGTTACCCACCGCCTGTTCCATTCTTCTATCGTGTACTCTCGGATTACCTCCAACCATTTCCTTGGATTTGCGTCGATCAGAGACCGGAGATTATTTGGTAGTCCCACCGAGCCTTCTCTTTTCATTTTAAATTTAAAACCATCTTCTTGCAGTAAAAGATCAAGAGGTACCCCTCCTGCTAAGACCTGGACCCCCTCATGAGACACTGATCGGTATGCCCTGGTGACTCGCAGCAGAGAATTACGCTGAATTGTTGCCAGCCTACTCATCTGTCTGCGTGATAGATTTTGGTACCAGGCGGGAGGTGCATACCTAGGATTTTTTTTTTTTTTTTTTTTTTTTTTTCTCAGTAGGTTAGTGGGCGCCTTGTGGGGCCTCAGATACCCAGCTACGATGACGATATATAAAGGAGTGATACTTGGATACCTAGGATACCAAGTATCACTCCTTTATATATCGTCATCGTAGCTGGGTATCTGAGGCCCCACAAGGCGCCCACTAACCTACTGAGCCAGTTCAATGATAAGGCCGTCCTATTGGCAAGATATTCCAAATGAGGCGTTACATCAAAATTTCTTCTTATTTTCACACCCAGGTAGGTGACAGTCTCAGTTGGACGTATTCTTTCTCCTTCAATCCTAATAATAGGGTTAGGCCTACACTTATTTCCTTTCAGAAGAATGGCCTGTGTTTTTGCAGCCGCTATTTTCATCTTCTGTTTACTACACCATCTACTAACTAGGCCAGCACATCTTTCAGCTTGTTGCTTCAATTGGACTATACTGTTGGCAGACACCACGATAGCCAGATTGTCGACATAGGCACCGCGGGGAACCGTTCTTCCTCAAGTATAGCCAACATATCATTAAAGACTAACTTCCACAGGGCCGGACCAAGTACAGAGCCCTGAGGACAGCCCCTCTCGACTACATCTTCATACTCATAGAAATTTCCGCGTATTTTAACGCGTCGGTCCTGGAGGTAGCTCATTACCAGCGCATACAAATTGCTAGGAGTATCGTATCTCTGGAGTTGGTAAAGTACGCTTGGCCACCACACACAATCAAAGGCAGAGGATATGTCAAAGAGGAGTAACATGACGTACCGATCTGCCCTCTCAGCTACGTCAAGACGTACCCTCAACAAAGCATCAGCGGTTCCCCTGCCTTTAGTGGATCCGTATTGCCGTGGATGGCTTGCTCTTGTCAGAACTGGCTGCAAGCTCTTAAGCAGCAAGTTTTCCAGCACTTTACTCATAACAGGGAGGAGGCAAACAGGTCTATATGACTTCGCTAGTCGCTTGTCTTTGCCTACTCCCTTATAGAGAAGTCTAATATCTGCAGTTTTCCATAGTTTCGGGAAGTATCCCTTATCTAAGCAATCATTGAAAACCGCTAATAGCCTATCTTCTATGTAGGGAATACTGTTCTTGAGTATAGCCGTGTCTATACAATCCAATCCTGGTGCTCTTCCCACTTTCTGTCTGTCCACGCTATTCCGAAGATCCCATATGTCCCATAATGGGCACATATCAGTACCAGATGGATACGTAGTAGTACGTCTGATAAATGCTTCTTCTTCATTGTCTTCGGATGGGTTGTCTCTGGGGTATTTCGCCTGGATGAATATCCTTGCCGATTCTTCTAGTGTTACTGCCTGTTCGTCTCCTTGCTTCAATGATGCAATCACCTGTAGTGGAGTAAGCTTGCCAAAGGCAGTCCTATAAGGAATACCCCAGGGATTCTTAGCCGACTCTTCCTCAATAAAATTGTCCCAAGACTTTCGCTTTTGTGAGCGCACCTGGTTTCGATATACTCGGGCCTTAGACCTGTACTCTTCACGGAAGACAGTACGCCTCTCGTCGCAATACATCTCTGATAAAACCGCCGAGCCTTATACACCTCTCTCTTTAAGGTGGTTAATCCCGGTGTCCACCATGGGACTGTTCGAGCTCTCGCCTTCCGGTGCTGGAGAGAGTCCTCTGCAGCATCGAGGATGACATTTGTGAGCCTAGACACTCTATAGTCCAGGTGATCTGTATCATCCGTCTCTGCTGGGTCCCATTCTTCATCAATCAATTTTCCCTCCAACGTAGCACGAAAGGAACTCCATTCTCCTTTTCGAGTAACGTAACCTTTATGGAAGACGTGGTAACATCCTGCATACTGCACTAAGTCAAAAGCAATTGCATTGTGGTCGGAGCTCGTCTCAGATCTAATATTCCAATCGACAATATTTCTTATCAGTGTCGGTGAGGCAAGAGTTACGTCGATCCAGCTCTGACCCCTTGGCCCAGAGAATGTAGGGGTGGTAGAGGGGTCATTAACAACCACTAACTGGTTCCTAGCAATAAACTCTATGACTCTAGCAGCTCTCCTATTTGTTCGATTGGATCCCCAAACAGTGCTCCAGGAATTAGTGTCTGAGCAAACAATTACATTTCTTGAGTTTTCTGTGATCGCTTCCATAGCAGATATACCATCTTCTCTCCACTGCTCAGGGCTATTATTCTCGACGTAAGGCCAAATCCAACAACCTTGTTCCCATGGCAGCTCGGTTCCTTGATCGCCATAATGTCATAGTGTAGGGTGAGAGATCGCAACTCATCCGCGATAAGACGCCGACGACCCATATTAAGCTGAAGGATGGTGATTTTATTCATAGAAGGTTCTTTTCGCTACCTCATTAGACCACTTTAGATGCACAGGGCATTCCCGACTGCCTGCCTTGTGCTTCCTTTGACCAACAGGAGTATTTGCTCGCTCACAATTTATGCAGGAAGGGCTTTTCTGCTCTTTCTTTTTCAAGCAATCCTTTATTATGTGACCGCTACATGCACACCTGATGCAGACTGGTACATCAGCTGTACAAGTGGCTTTTGTGTGACCGTAACCTTGACACTTAGTGCACCGAGGGGCGTCGAGGTAGTCCTTAAAGGTTATCGTCCACCATCCTCCATCCATCTTGCCCATTTCCAAATGCAAGAAACGGACCATTGGATGCACTTCCAACACCCAATTTTTGGTGAAGCCATTTCTAGCTACTGAGGAGAAAAGTGGACGGAGATCATTCTTGATAAGAAGAGTGGAGCCCGGCTTCTCGGGCATTCTTCCCTATAAAAACGTCACTAAATCATCTGAAGTCCAGGAGTGAGGCACACCATGCACTTCCATTCTGGGTTTCTTCCTGAGGGCTAATTTGGCTTGCAGGCCTTTTTCTCGCAGTCCTTGACATCCAATAACTTTGGTAGCGTCGCTAATATCATCCATTCGCACTAGCACTGAGGCGGCTTTGGTCGCTCGGACTATAGCAGCTTTTACTCCTATTTCCTCCGGTGATGGCAATCCGTTGATTATATCTACTGGACTTTTACCCAAGCCGCTGATTGTGACATACGTCGAATTTTGGATCTGGGCCGGCTTAGCTGGCAGGGACTTAGCAATTTCAGCCATAGATCTCGGTTTCACCTGGTTCAAACCATGGAAGATGTCTTGATTTGCGCTATTTTGGTTACTTTGTGCCTTGTTTCTCGCAGTTTTTGCTTTTTTTTTCCCTTCTTTTACTTTGAACAAGCTCGAAGGTCTCGGTAGGCAAGGAGGTTCCGTTTGAGTCCATGATTTGAGGTTCCGTTGCCCCTTCTGCTTCAGGCTGTGTGCATTGGGGTGCCGCACTCGATGCTGAAAGCGCTTGTATGACTTTTGGCACTGCGGTCTCAATTATGATTTTCGTAACCAATTCATATACTTTCTGCGACGAGAGTGTTTCATTTACCGCCCTCTCAACAATAGAACTGATTTCTCTAGGACTATTCATTTTCTCTAATGTTACGCTAATCCTTCAACGATTTCTATAAGACTCTGTATTTTGTTGTTAATGTGTTCACGAACATTTATAACAGTTTTCTTATCGTTTCTGACCATTTTCCTGAATCCGCCTAGCATCATGAATCAGTTTTTCTTTTCCTTCGGATGTTTCTACATCAGGGGAGCCTTTCCTGGCTCTTTTAGCCGTCGGTTTTTGTCCCTTATGTCCTTTATCTTCATCCATTCCCTCTGTGTTTCCACTATCAGGATTAATATTAGAGGAATTCATCCTCTTAACCCCTAAACTTTTCAAAAAATAAAACAGCTTAACCTACCAAGAACTTAAAATTTTATCTTACTAACTACTTAACGGTTATCACTGTGAATAATAGTTCTATATAGGGTATTAAAACACTTCTACCTTACAATGTTCATATGTCTTACCTTTAGATCCAAAAAAGATTGTATCAATGAGTTCATTCACTCAAAAGATAACCTAACCTACATTACAAACCAAAAAAAAACATAACTAATACATATAAACTAAGAGAATACCTAATTAGCAACGATTAAACAACAAATTAACATTAACTACGAACAAGAAGGAAAACAGAAACCGTAAATATCAATTTAAAAGAAAAGCTAATTAGCAACGATTTAACAACAAAGTAACATTAACTACAAACAAGAAGGAAAACAGAAGCCATAAATATAAAAGAAAAAGAAAATCTAATAAGCAACGATTTAACAACACAAATCTTAAATTACTTACAAACGATAATAAAAACAGAACTAGTAAATATAAAACTTAAAGGCTAATAAACAATGATTTTAACTACAAATATTAAAATTAACTTCCCAAACAAAACTGGCAATCCATAGCGGCACTGTAAAAACAAACTCTTCTTGGGATCGAGCTAGCTGGTAACCCAAAGGTGGCCGCCAATTCTTCAGAAAATCTTGTTGACAAAGGAAGCCGGCACTTCAAATAGATACGAATAACACCGCGATGTTAACACTTCGAAGGCTGGAACAAGACTCCTAAATGGTTTTCCAATAACTTCATTTGGAAATATAAATTTCATGATTATTCCAAGCTGCGAATTTCAATCACAGCAAGGGAATTTACAGGTAGCTCTAAATATCATGCAAATAGACTGTTAAATCCTGTCAAGAATGGTGCGTAATACGTTTTACTAAAAAGTTCATCATCAGTCACACCCATACAAACATGCAAATTTGTTTAAAAAACTAAATTTAACATTCTTCTGGTTCTCTAATTGTATTTATATTTGCTTAACTTCGAATCGTAGACTAGGATAGTGGTTTCCAACCATCCCCAATCTCACAATTTATATATTAATAAAAAAAAATATTCCCACCTCACTCACAATATTCGTAACTAACTTAATATTACTCATTCGATATTATATTTTGTTTATTCAGCTGGAAAATTATGTATTGTAGGTACTATTAGTAAACTATAAAAAATATTTATTTGCCATATTATGTTTTATAATTAATTATTTATATTATAAAGTCCTTCCAAAGGGGTTTGAGCTAGAAGTCATTTTTGAGAGAACACCTTCATTCCTACAGTTAATAGAGGAAAATACGTAAATATTGGCACCCCTCTCTACTCTGGCTATGAGAGGTATTGAAGATTGGTGGTGAGGAATGTCTATGGAGCCATTTGCTAATATAGGATAGCAATGAGCAGTTGTAACCATTCTTTCAATTAGTGTGGATACGGCTAGAGTTATTGTGCAAATTGGTGTTCATTCTGGACTGTGAACTTTTAAGTGACAAGTGAAATCGTTTTTGTTCCATGTCCTTATGTTAATTTAAAAATAATTTCACAATGATATCTGGAAAGCGGAAATCTTAAAACACTTTTTGAAGCAAACCTTTAGTTACGCACGCTTTTAGGATATAAGTGATAGTGGCCATCTTTCTCAGGTGGGGTTGTGGTGTAAATATGGGCTCCCCTTTCCCCGGGAACTTCAACATATCTCTTGTTAGAGATCACAACTTGCATATTTTGTGATGGTAGGTTCTCTGAAGACACTCGGGGAATGTGAGGGTGAAATGTTCCCAAATGTGGGAACATATATCGAGCTGGGGCTGAACGAGCCAGGTATGTTTGTGATTTCTGTAAATAGTTTTTTTTTTCCTGCAATAAATAAACTGTGTACCGTTTCGAATTGTTTTAAACTATAGCTTTTTTCAACCAAATTCATAATTTTTTTCAATCAATTTATAACTTTTTTAACTAAATTCATAATTTTTTTCAACCAAATTCATTATTTTTTATGAATAGACAGCCAGGGGATATCTATATTTTATTTGTGAAAATCATTCCTCAAAAATATTTGTTTTAAATAATTGATCAGAAAAACATTTAGAAATATAGCCCCCCTCCCCACCTCCCACTAATTAATAAAAAACTGTTAAAACCCTAAATATTCGCTAATAAGTACGAAAGAAACATAATTATCAAATTTCATTCAAATCGGAAGAACCGTTCTCAATTTAGAAATATAGCCCCCACTCCTCCCCCTAATAAAAATATGGCGATAGTTCAAAACCGTTAACAATAAGAGAAAACCTAAAACTTAAATGGTGGAGGTCAAAACTGATATTCCGATATTTATTTGCCTATTTAATGGAAGAAATATTATTATCGATTTATTCTGATAATAATTCATATCTTAAATTACAAGAAATAGTAATCCGTAATTCATGAAGTAATTGCATTAGAGCACGTAATGTAATCCTGGCCCGGGATTACAATTACAGTGTAATCGTAATTCATAGAATTTATTTCAATTACATTTTGCCCAACTCTGCTCTGAACTACTTGGGAAACATATACCTCAATGCAAAGGAAACAAGAATTGGACTTACCTTCTTCGAAAAAACACAATGTGAGGGAAATAGAATTACGAATGACGTGATTCGAACACTTCATTTGACACAAACTTACAAATTTAACAAATTTTTAAATTAGTTGAAAAAATTATGCAATTTATTCAAAAAATTATGAATTTGTTTGAAAAAAGAATGAATTTGGTTGAAAAAGTTATGAAATTGGTTGAAAAAATTATGAATTTGTCTGAAAAATGAAAAATTTGTGGTGACTTTCATAAAGAGTTCCCACATTTACACCTCAATTTTTCTTGTACTGTTATTAAAGTTTTTTGTATATCATCGTTTATGAAATATCAGTTTTGACCTCCACCATTTAATTTTTACGTTTTCCCTTATTGTTAACGGTATTGAACTATCGCCATATTTTTCTTAGGGAGAGGAGTGGGGGCTATATTTCTAAATTGAGAACGGCTCATCCGATTTGAATGGAATTTGATAATTATGTTTCTTTCGTACTTATTAGCGAATATTTAGGGTTTTAACAGTTTTATTAATTAGTGGGAGATGGGGAAGGGGGCTATATTTCTAAATGTTTTTCTGATCAATTATTTTAAACAAATATTTTTGAGGAATGATTTTCACAAATAAAATATAGATATCCCCTGGCTGTTTATTCATAAAAAATTATGAATTTGGTTGAAAAAATTATGAATTTAGTTGAAAAAGTTATGAAATTGATTGAAAAAATTATGAATTTGGTTGAAAAAAGCTATAGTTTAAAACAATTCGAAACGGTACACAGTTTATTTTATTTTTTTTTTTCGTTTCACCCTCTTTGGGGTACGTTGAATCCATCACTTCACTGTTTGTTGTCCTTTCTTAAGTGCCCAGTACTTCTTCATTTTACACAGTTTATTTATTGCAGGAAAAAAAACTATTTACAGAAATCACATACATAACTGGCTCGTTCAGCCCCTGCTCGAAGTATGTTCCCACATTTGGGAACATTTCACCCTCACATTCCTCGAGTGTCTTCAGAGAACCTACCATCACAAAATATGCAAGTTGTGATCTCTAACAAAGAGATATGTTGAAGTTCCCGGGGAAAGGGGAGCCCATATTTACACCACAACCCTACCTGAGAAAGATGGCCACTATCACTTATATCCTAAAAGCGTGCGTAACTAAAGGTTTGCTTCAAAAAGTGTTTTAAGATTTCCGCTTTCCAGATATCATTGTGAAATTATTTTTTAAATTAACAAAAGGACATGGAACGAAAACGATTTCACTTGTCTCTTAAAAGTTCACAGTCCAGAATAAACACCAATTTACACAATAACTCTAGCAGTATCCACACTAATTGAAAGAATGGTTACAACTGCTCATTGCTATCCTATATTAGCAAATGGCTCCATAGACATTCCTCACCGCCAATCTTCAATACTTCCCTTAGCCAGAGTAAAGAGGGGTGCCAATATTTACGCATTTTCCTCTATTAACTGTAGGAATGTAGGTTTTCTCTCAAAAATGACTTGTAGCTCAAACCCCTAAATTCTAAATGTTTTTCTGATCAATTATTTTAAATAAATATTTTTGAGGAATGATCTTCACAAATAAAATATAGATATCCCCTGGCTGTCTATTCATACAAAATTATGAATTTAATTGAAAAATTATGAAATTGGTTGAAAAAATTATGAATTTGGCTGAAAAATGCTGTATTTGTGGTGACTTTCATAAAGAGTTCCCACATTTACACCTCAATTTTTCTTGTACTGTTATGAAAGCTTTTTGTACTGTTTATGAAATGTTTGATTGATGTTATTTATTGTTTTGCCTTCTCGCATTTAAGAAATTTGTTATTAATGAAATAATAAAATAATAGTTAAATAATAAATAATAGATAATAAATAATAAATAATAGATAAAATAAATAAATAATAATAAAACATAAAAAATAATAAAATAATAGTTATTAATGAAAGACAAAAATATTGATTTTTTTTTCAATTTAAAAGTAACTTTAAATAAAAAACAAAAGAGGATGCACATATTTACACCCTTTCCTATATAAAAATTCTCTATAATCTAAACTAATGTCAATTCACAAATTTGAGAAGAGTTTTGAAAGTGAATATCTTAGTGAGCTATGTTTATTAAAATTTACAATACTTACAATAAATTAAAATAACATCTTCAGATGTTTACTCATTTAAACTAATATTCGCCTATGAATTATTCAGAGCGCCAATCTTCTTTTGGAAACCATCTTTGGAACTAATATGTGTTAACTTAATTTTTTGTTATCGATACTTTTTTTTTTTTTGTCACCATTTTTCGTCAACTTGTAGTATCTGAAAGGTGATCGCTTCTTGAGAGACATGCAAGCAGAGTAACTGCCTCTGAAATGAGGTTCCTTGACCAAATACTGGCGAGTTCGAATAAGGGATGATTCGATAAGGGAAGAGTTTTGTGTTAAAGCCGTTCGGGAGGTAATCGAGGAAAAACTGTTAAAATGGTATGGCCACCGTAATAGAATGAAGAAAGACCTTAAGGGCAGGTGGTTTTTACAAACTAGAGGCAGTCAATAAATCCCATGTATCTCCATTCGTTTGGTTCAGCGAGAGGTAGTACCATGTCGGAGATGAGAAGGCTTACTGAGGAAAGGTACATACTTTAATACACGATGGTCGGAGGAGAACAGCCAAGCCTAGCAGAACAAAGAAGATAGAGAAAGAAGAAGACAATGTTTTTGTAAAAAATTTTGCGCTTTTCAGGCTGGCCTAAGGCATTTGAAAGTGCGAGGTTAGCGTAAGACGGGCAAAATTTTACAAAAATGTATCTCAATACACAAAATACCAAATTTTACCCATATAAATCATTTTTTTATGCACAACATATATTTTTATTGTTGATTTTTAATCATATTATGTTATCAAGTGAGTATAGAAGAGGTCATGACTATTTTATTTTATGAGAAAGGGTAGCAGAGTGATTGGAAATCGTTTTACCGAGATGAATTTCTGTACTTAATTTTTTTCTGGTCCAATGAAAAATATCTGGTAGCGCTTCACGTATTTTGGTCGTAGTTTGCCTAGCTTTCAGGGCGTATAGAAGAAACGAAATGATTTTCCGATCAAAGTCATATATCGTCGAAGGATCAATAATAATCAAAGTTGAGCCTGACAAATTGCCAATAAGGGAGGCTCTCATGTGGCACACAGCAATATTTCAGATATAAACCTCTGGCTCCTGTTGCATAACCGATATTTACTGTCTGGATTATCGTAGCACTGGCAAGGGCAAGGATGATAGAGATATCAACGTTGACGCATCTAAATAGGCAATTTTAGATAACTCTTCATATTATTATGATATAAACTATATAAACCAAACACCCATATTAATAAGAGCAATGCTCATAGACTCCAAAAGTATGGAACATAAAAATATAACCTAAGACGTTATACGACCTCAGACCTAGATTTTTGTAATATTTAAATCACATTTTATCAGATTTTAAAATTAATATTGAATTCTTAACTATGAAATTCAATACCTAACGTAGAAAAGAAATGATTAGAAAAATAGGATTTTTGATATTTCGTACTCATAAAAGAATTAAACCGGGAGTATTTATACTTCCTAGAAGATTCTTTCCGTTAAATGTCTAAAATCTTTTCAAAAATAAATCAATGAGAACAATGATAGCATAAATCGATATCATTACAATTACTGTATCAAATTATAACTGATAATGAAGGATGAAGACTGCAATTTTCATGTTATTTTGCTTCGTATCAAGATTTGCAGATTGTATAATTTTTGACTCGGAGAAGCTACGATGTTCGAGGGATCGTATACCGTTGGAAAAGGCTTCTCAAGAACAATCTAATGGCAATAATAAAACAGCATATGACCGAGTCAAGCATTGCCGGGAACGTAAAAGTTCCTGATCAGCATTGTTTTATACATATTTCCGCAATTAATGCACAAAGCTTGGCCGCTTATTCAGAAGACATCTCTACCGATACAATCATCAACCTATCTGATTATTTGGCAATCAGCGAAACTTGGAAGGAAAATTCCATTCCAGTGGATGTGTCTAGCTTTGATCTGAGATCATAATGCAATACCGCGAAGAACAAACTAATTGCAACTACATCATCGGTATCTGTATCATCATTACCAAGTCATAAAGCCAGGAGTCACCATATAACGCAACATTAATAGCTTCACTGATTATAATAGAGTTAACATTGCCATTTCAGAAATTTATTTGGAAATGAAAGATGCAAAACCTGGTGATGTCTGTCTAATAAACGTAAAAGCCAATGCAATCCTCAAATTCGTACTCGGGTGAGTGTATATCCACCCGGGCAAAACGTTAGCAGAAACATAAATTTCTTTATGTTGTGATCGTTGTTAAAATATTCCAAAAACATAGCTAAAATTATACCCGATAACGAGCCTTATCTTACTATACCAGTTATGATAGTTGGAGACCTTAATGTTGATGTATCACAATGTATCATTACCCAACTTCAAACCCAGAGAGTTCAATTTGTCTTGTATTGAAACTTCTCCCACAATGTATTGATTTAACGTTTACCAGAAATCTCGATGTATCTGGTATGCCATTTGTATCACAGACCTATAGTTAATAAATTTATATTGTAACACAATAATTATTTGTTTCATTGCTTTAATCCTAAACACATAAATACAAATATTTAAAAAATACTTATATAACCCCTTACGTAAACGTATTCACGTACAAAACACGGCTGTGTCCATGACACAGCCACACCCCCACTTTTTAACTTGAAAATAGTGTAGTCGCGTTGTGTGCACCTATGTTAGCCACCATATTCCAGCTCCACTTCCAGCCATATTCAATATCAAAATAAAAGAAAAAGATGAAAATAATGTATTAATTGTGGCAACAGCGTAGTAACCTGCATTACCTACGTCGTCGTTGCCTTCCGCAAACTGACATCCTCTTCATTTTATTTGTTTCTCACTGCTTGCTTTTATTTTTTGGATATAGTCTTCATGTAGAATCCTTGTGCGTTCTCGGGGTCTTTAATCTAATTAGGGTGGGCTTCCACAACTTTTTTTGGTTGCCATTCTTCATTAGTTCGACAAACATGCTAAAACCACTTCAGCTGTCGTTTTTTCAAAATCTACTATGAAATAGTGCTCTGATTGCTCTCACGTTCTCTTCCAGTTCATATACGTATCATATAAACAAACTAAATTGAACAGTCAGTGGTGGCCTTCAGAAGCGCAAGGCAACCGCCTAGGGCAGAGAAAGATTGTGAATATTAATGTATCACTTTTATAAACATAAAGAGATCAACACGTTTTTTATTAATCTTACGTAAATTGTGTAAATATGTAAAAAAAAAAAAAAAAAAAAAAAAGAACATTATATTAAATATGTAAAGAATGTAAAACTTAATATATCTAGACATAAGAAATCCTGGTCCAAACCCAGCCTCAATAAAGCGGGTACCCTTAATTGGGTAAAAAACTTGGTGGTTGAGCGAGATTTATAGAAAAATCTCCTCCTTTCACAACCGTTGGCCCAGTAACAATACTTGCTTACCAAGTACTGAACCTGAAACCCTTCATGGGTTGTAGTGGTTCAGGTTTTTTTTTTTTTATATATACATAAGAAGTGTTATTTAAAATTAATTTTCTATATTATTTCTATAATATTTTGGTTTTTCTATCAAAGAATTTTATTTTTATTTTTAATGTTGATTTTCTATCACAAATTAGTGATAAATAGTTATAGGCTTTACTAACCTTTATTTAATGTTAAAATACTTTTCATTGTCAGTAATATTGCTAACAAGGCTAAAACAACCTGCAGCAGATAAGTTGTCGAGAAGTTATCTTAAATAAATAATGAGAATTCTAACGGTATCTGTATTCAACAAGTAGCGGCGTGAAACGTTGTAATGGAAGACTGCTGATTTATATTTAAAGAGAAAAATATAACCGCAGCCGCCATATATGTTTCTGATTCAAATGATTTAATTCCCAACTTTGAGCCCCCAAGGAATAAGGCCTTAATTGTCAATTTCTTTAAAACTGTGCATTTTATATGTGTATAAAATGGCTTTTTATTTCAAAAATTACCACAGATTTAGAATGTAAGAAGTTAGAAATTAAAATTCGGAACGTAGAATAGAACTTTGAACTTTTCAATGTGTGTAAAATAAAAGTGAATAATGGTAGGTATTACCACAATGGTTTGGTTTTTTGTTTTTTTTTAATTAATTCACATTATATGAGAAAGAAGTCAACTCCTATGAGATATCTATAATTTTTAAAATCCAGCAATCTACTTCATTTGACACAATATGTCACCCTTTTTTTAATTTATAAATAACATTTAATTGTACACAATAACTGAGAACTTTATTTTTTTAAATTATACTAGACCATGGCAGGTGTATACTTGAGATGGACCGACTAATCGGCTATTTTTCTAAGCGCCTACTACTCGGCAATTAGTCGACAAAAAGCGACTAGTCAGCCATTTTATTCATTTCTACGCATAGAAATAGGTTGATGGCCATTATTGATTATTTTATTTTATTTTTTTTTTAAGATCCATTTTTACAGATTGTTATTTAATCCAGAAACAGGAAATCTTTCCTTAAGAAACTAAGGCACAATCATACAACATATACAATGTATGCACTTAACCTAGCGAGCTTCTAATTCAAAGACTGCCCCTTAGATTGAAGAAAGTTACAGTCCAACGAAATCGCAACAGCCGCAAACATTCAGTACTCGAGTGAAGAATGGTTTATATTAACATAACGCTACAACCCTTCAAATTTCTAGAGGAGGAGGGAGGTTATGATTGAGCCAGAACGTTGGGATGGTTGGTAAACTTTTGATGGTATTGTTCCGTGACAACCCCCGAAGGTTATTGGGTCCTATACTTAACAAGAGTACAAACCTTTTCTAACCATGTTGGGAAGGTGAAGATTCATTTGTTTTCATGGATCAGCTACGAAATAAATTGTTACCCGCCCATGTGGGATTCAAGGTACTGAAGATCGTGGGCTTCTTCAAGCAGATTATTATATGTTATCATTCACTATATTTTGTTTCTTATACGATTAGAGAGTTTTTATTTATTTATTTATATATTTTTAAACTATTTTTATTGTTTAATAAAAACAATAAAAAACCTACCTATTAGAGGAAGGTGCTGTACCTGTGGACAATTTTCACTTATATTTTTTTTCTAATTTTTGGTGCTTTATTTATCTGAGTGGTTATTGTGCCATTAGATAAGAAATTTAAGAGGCTATCGAACCTTGGTGTCTTTATTTCGAAAATTAATTATATTTTTACAGAAAATAATGTTTTTTAACTTACTGATTAGTGTCCGTAGGTACCTTCCTCCTTTGTGCCTGTGGACACTAGTGGTTGTACCAATGGACATTCATTTCTTCCTAGGTTTATAGAGATAATTGAAATGATATTTAGAGAAACACATCAGCAATATTTTTTTATAAAATGTACAAAACAAAATAGAATATTTAAACAAGAAAAGTCAACTTGATTATTAAACTTGAAGGCCGACTAGAAAGGTTAGAATAAAATTAGCGTATGAAAGTAAATAGAAACTTAACTTATTTTAAACCTTTTAACAAAAATAAATGTTTTATGTACCTATAATTATTATTAACGAGTGTAACAGACTTCTTTTTTTTATGGATCGAATCATTAGAGATCTTATCCATGAAAAGATGTAGGAAAATGTAATTGTTTACATAACCTCCTAGTGACAGGTGATGGGTCAGCCAAGATCACAATTGTGAAACCACTATCTTCACTAGTTGAATAGTTTGTTATAAATAGTTAGTGGCGAGTTTCCTCCTCTTAAAAAAAAAATGGATATACGAATAGTAGGTATCCAAATTTAGGCATTTTATGTCACGCGGAATGACTACAAACTTTTCCGCAATATTTATAATTGAAATAATGAATTAATAAACAAAAAAAAATCTGTTGTATCTGTGGACACTTAAACTATCTGTCCACAGGTTCAGCTGACAATGGTGTCAACAGGTACAACTGAACGCCATGTTGTGCGGAAAGCTCTGTTTTCACAAAACCTGTAAGTGATAAATGATATGAAAACATATAAAGTTATAATATTTATGACCTTATGTTTTTTTAGAACTTCATTTAATAGTTTTTTTTTGTGAGACGTAAGGTATCCAAAAAGGAATTCGGCCAACTGGGGGCCAGTCCCACTTCTCTGAGTACTGAACCCGAGACCCTTCATGGGTTGTAAGTGGTACAGGTTTCTTTTTAATTTATATATATACATCATGTATAAAAATAAATGTGCAATAAATGTTGACTTTTCTCGCTTAAGCAGTTATACAATTATTGAAATTTCTAAATTACTATTTCTTATTACTAATATGAAAGAGAAAAGCTGCGGAAAAATAGGTTGAGGAAGGAAGAAACGGTAATCCTGACGGATGTAATCCTATAGGACAGGGAGGATGAGACAGGAGCGGCAATAGGCTCCAACAGATCACCCAGGGGACAGGAGCTCACGTCAAATACAATCCAAAGCAGCTTTATGTCTGAGAAAGTTTCTGATACGGCCTAGCATATAACAGAACCTTGTCCTTATTTCAATTGTCAGTCCTTAAAATATGTTTGGCTATTTTGTATTCTGAACTCTATAATTACGGATAAGAAAATTCGCTTGTTTTCCTTAATATATTAAATTAAAAATACATACAAGCACACGTTAAAAAAAACATTAATTGAGAGAGAGAGAGAGAGAGAGATATGCTTTATTTATAAAAAAAAATCACTGCTGCCCACTTTATTGGTTTGCTACATACTAATATGTCTAACTAAGGATAACACAATTATAATAAGATATTAATTTATGATATTTCTAATTTGGTTATAATTATAAGATATAATATATAATACTAGCTGACCCGGCAAACTTTGTTTTGCCATATAAATTATCTCTTGGTGATTTCTAGTGTAAACAAAAAATAACTAACTTATTGTAAGTGTGTAAGGATGTGGTATATGCGTGAAATAGGCATGAAGCGCTGTGAACGATGAGGGAATATCAAAATAACAAAACACCAAATATCATTTTTTAATTTTATTCCTTAAAATTATATATCATTAATTAATTACGACAGTAACACTAACAAAAAATATTTTTTTGTTAGCCCATCTTTAGCTAACACAAACTGGATGGTTTACCCACTCAAGAGCATGCCACGTATAATTGTCCGTGTGAAAAACATGGTGTGCTCAAATCTAAGCCACAAACAGACATCGTTTGGCCTTGGGATTAATCGATAGTTATTGCAAATGCCAATCTAATTGGAAACTGAATACATTTAAATTGAATTGGCACATCTGTAGATATAATAGTGATCCGTATTATTAATATATTTTCACCTCGGAACTTGCCATTTAAAATGCTGGCTTCGATAACGTTTTTATTAATTTTTGAATGACTTTCAAAAAATGGCGTACCATTGCACAGCCGTGGCGGGTTCAAATTACAAAGAAAAAGGCAAGTCCAGTGAATTCAAAAACTCAGTGGGAAAATTTACAGCTTCGATAGCATCGCACACTGTATCAATAGATTTGTATGATACCAAGTTCCCTGGCAACAACTGTTGTATCTTCAAATTTAAATCGTCAAAGTCCACATTTTTTGCCACTAAAATTGCTCTTTCTGCAAGCCACTCATGATTTATGTACTGTGTGTGTACATCGGTAAATATTTGTTCAATGAGAGTATCTTGCGAATCAATGATTGTGCAGACATCGGTCGGTAATTTTACGCATCCAGTTTCATCTATAGTAACTCTTCCATGACCTATATCTAAGAGTTGTTTTGAGAATGTTTCAGCGAATGGATCTTGAAGCTTTTGAACGCGCATATTTACTTTCAGCTGTACTTTTTCAACATTACGCCACAATGGAGATGATTTTAAGCAAACGTTGATCTAATCAGGGTATGTTGAACGTCGAATGACGGGGAGTATATGTCTGAAATCACCTGAAAGGACTAACAGAGTGCCACCTAATAGTTTGTCGTTGTTTTTAATATCTTTCAATGTCCTGTTCAACGCCTCAAGCGAATGTTTGTGTCCCATAGTACATTCATCCCAGACGATAATTTTACACTGTTTCAGTCCAGGCCATAGAAAATTTTTTTTTTTTTTTTTGTTGCACACTGCGTCAAGGTTATTTTTAATATTTAGTGGCAGCTTAAATACTGAATGATGCAACGGCCTATGCGATGCCATTATTTGATCGTATTTAAGTGAGTATTACTGAAATAAGGAATGTTTTGCCAGTTCCACTTGGTCCATCCAAAAAGAAGAACCCACCTTGTCCTGCTGAAACTGCGAGCATATTGTTCCGTGACCGTGGTTATTGGGTTCTGTACTTATCAATCTTGATTTATACTTGGCAACGGTAGTTCAAGAAGATGAGTTTGCCCAAATCATATTCCACTTTTGGGATTTTCGCCTAATTAAGTGTACCCTCTTTTAGAAGCTGGGTGTGCCCCAGGAGGATCTCTCGACCTCTGGGTCAATCCTCAGCTGACGCAACGAAATAAATAATAATTCAGCCGCATTCGAATCTAGATCCGAAATTTAAACTTCAGTACGCACCAACCCCGCACTACCCATAAAGTATATATAGACTAAAAAAATAAATAAATAAATAGATACTATATTTCAGAGATTTAGAGATATACATCTCGTACCATAATTTTATGAGATGTGGTTATCACTTTTCAGTGATAATCGCATGGAGTTATAGTAAGTACTATGGAGAGGCCCTTTGCGTATATTGTTCCGTGAGGGGCGAGACCAAAACATTAACCAGTCACGCCCACTATGCCCAACTGGCGACTTGCATTCCATATGGGCTAGGGCAATTGAAAGAGTTCGTAATAAATAAAATAAGTAAATCACTAAAGTAAATAAATCACTAAGATAAAATAACAGTATAAAGCCTAGGAAACCAAATTTGAACTGATAAGCGGCTAATATACTGATAATACGGTGCACTCCAATATGGCTGCCTGCCCTGGCTATTGAGAGGTAAGCCCCCTCCACTTGTCTATAACTCCATGGTTAATCGTTTCTCATAAGAAATAGATTAAATAAATATATTAAAATTCGGCCAAATACTTTGCAGACTATTACTTAAATATATTTTCTCCACAAGCCCACCAGACAGAAGAAAATGAAGCAAATTTGGATTATAGCGACAACAACATTGATAATTCATACAACATTCCGTTTACTATGGAAGAACTAAAAGCCAATTTAAATGAATTGAAACCGACTGCACCAGGAATAGATGACATACATAATGACATGCTCAAAAATCTTCCAAAACAGACTCTGAACGCTCTCCTAACCCTCTATAACCGTATTTGGTGTACTGGAGAATTTCCAGAGATCTGGAGAAGAGCAGTTATAATTCCGATTTTAAAAAATAATAAAAATAAACTATTTCCATCAAACTATCGACCCACTTCACTTACAAGTTGTGTATGTAAACTGTTGGAAAAATTGGTTTACAAGCGTCTTACATGGATAATGGAGACCAACAATTTATTATCAAATGCACAGAGTGGATTCCGGAGAGATCGCGCAACAAATGATCACCTTGCAACAACGGAATAGGAAATACTGAGTAGCTTTGCAGAGAAGAAAGAATGCATCGGCATTTACTTCGACATTGAAAAAGCATACGGCAACTTGAATCCAACACTCGTCATACAACAGCTGCGAGAATGGGGATTTATGGGCCGTCTTCTCCGTCTGATTAAAAACTTTCTGCAAAATCGAACTTTTCAAGTCAGAATAGGCAACAATTTTTCTTCATATCAGAAATATGAAAAAGGGTATTCCACAGGGAAGTGTCCTAAGCTGTGCTCTTTTTGCAATAGCCATAAACAAAATCACGACTATTATACCCAAATCGATTAAAACATTTCTGTTTGTTGATGATTTGGCATTGCTTATATCGTTTAGAGACTGGGAGAGGATGCAAAGAATATCGCAAAACTGCCTAACAAACTTAGAAATTTGGTCTACACAATCAGGTTTAAAATTCTCAACTGAAAAGACGAAATGTATAATGTTTTCAAAACGCAGAACACCAACCCCTCCACCATTACTAACTTACAGAGGCACCAACTTGAACTTTCTACCAAGTACTGAATTTGTAGGCCTAGTTTTTGATTCTGAACTGAGCTGGAAAGAACATATCAAGTGGTTACAGGCAGAATCATTCAAGAGACTAAATGTTCTTAAAGTTCTTGCAGGCAGCTCTTGGTGTGCTGACAGGCCAAGCATAATTAAAGTTAACACGTGCCTGATAAGATCCAAACTGGACTATGGAAGTTTCATTTACTCCTCAGCGATCCTCATTCAGCTTTCAGTTATTGATTCGGTTCACCATGCTGGTCTACGTCTCGCAACAGGTGCATTCAGAACTAGTCCCGTATGTAGCATTTGTGTTGAAGCTGGGCAAGTACCTCTTGCTGTACGTAGACATCAGCTTGCCTGCGGTTATATTGGTAGGCTAAAATTCAATAACCGAAATCCAGCTTGGATACCCGTGTTCCAACCAAAGTGCAGAAGATTTCTGGAAAACAAACGACTGCCTGCATCGTTGGGAATCAGAGCCGGAAGATATATAAAAGAAATACAATACCTCCAACCTACAACCGATGATTTGAAATATCCACCATGGACTCTAAAAATTCCGACAGTAGATATGATACTCAAAAGATATCTGAAAATTAGCACCTCAGAAATAATATACTTAACAGAATTTAACAAAATTAAAGAAAAATACGAAAACTTTAAATTCATATTTACAGATGGCTCAAAATCAAACAACAATGTTGGGTGTTCCGTTGTTTTGGACACTACGATTTTGAAATATAAACTTCCGCCTATCACCAGTAACTTTACAGCGGAATGCTGGGCGATTACTGCGGCGTTACACTACACTATGCACCTGGAAGAAAAAAATCTTGCCATATTTACTGATTCCCTTTCTGCCATAATATCTTTTCTTAACCTGTATACCAAGGATCCAGTCATAAGAAAGGCACAGACATATGCCTCGATGCTAAAAGATTCACAAAAGAACTTGGTACTTATCTGGATACCATCTCACGTCGGAATAAAAGGAAATGAAGCCCCAGGCGAAGCAGCCAAGGAAGCAGCCATCTCCTCTTCGGACGTCAAAACAATCTATACCCCTTCGGACGTTTGCAATTTTTTAAAGTATTTGGCCAGGAATACTTGGATAGAATCATGGCATAAAACCTAGGCAGATAATAAGTTAAAAATAATTAAAGGTGACGACATCAAACAATGGTATTCATCACATCGGAGAAAGAGAAGAGAAGAAGTGGTGATCACAAGATTGAGGATTGGCCATACTCGCCTTACTCATGGCTATCTTATAATGAAGGAAGCCTCACCGAAATGTTTATCCTGCCAGTGTCAACTAACGATCAGACATATACTCGAGGAATGCCCGCTGTACGAAACTTTTTTTGAGCAGGTACCGCTGGAAAGAAGACTACCGATAATGCTTGGAGATAACAATTACAATATTGACAAAATTATCACATTTTTGAAACAATATAATTTTTTCGATAAAATATAAATAAAAAAAATAAAAAACTGAGGAACCAGGACACTAAAGACCATAGAAGTTGAGTGTCCAAAAACAATCAACCTAACCTAACCTTTAAAATTCGTTTTGAATAGTTTGCTAGAATCATAGAACAAATTATTCGGGTTATTGCGTAAGATTCTTTTTAATCATAAAAAACTAACTTGTTTTAAACCAAATTTGAGTTACGTTTTTAATATTATTTCATTCAACTTAATAGATATCAGCAAATCTATACATGCTATTCAAGAAGTGTTTTTCAAAAACGATACAGCTGTTACATGAATTGTAGAAATACCAAATTACTAGCTCTCATTTTGTATATAAACGAAGTCCCGCCACTTCAAAAGATTTCTCCTTTGAACTGTATTAGAAGAGGAACTTGTGATATTAAAACTTTCAATCAAACGAGTATTATTTAAAACTTTTTTTGAAATTAATTTACAAAGAATATTAGTAATAAATAAAATATTTAAATACATTTAGTTCAGATTATAGCAATCTATTTCCTTTCTGAAATTATTTTTAGGCAGCAAAACATATGAGGGGTTGTCAATTCTAACCTAAGGCCATTAGGCAAGCACAGATGATTTCAAAATTCTTTTCAAGATGTGTATTATGTTACATAGTTCAAGACAAAAAACTATCATTTATTTCTGAGGTTCAAATCATCGTTATTGCCTAAAGAAGATTTATGTTATCCCTTGAAACGTGTAAGTACGATATTTATGCTTAATGATTACTGGAGTATAACATCGCAGTCACAGACATATTTTAAGACAAAAGCCCATGAGGCTCCTTCTCTTTTTATACAGTTTTTTAATGATATAAACTTTATATACAATGGTTTAAGTGTAATAACAATTTTTTGAGTAATGTGGACAATGCAGGAATAGGTTATATTTCTGGGAAGTTCTTACAAACAAATAATATTAAGAGAACCTTCTAAAACTTGTAGTCAGCGAGGAGATATACAAATAGAGCTGCTATTGAGATAGGGCGGAGCTACAGGCAGGTGGGACTAGTATTCCCCCACCACTACGCTACCCAGAGTTAACCCAGTTGCCAACTCACCAACATTATTTTAGACTGCTGCTGATGCAGGTATAGGTAAAAAAATTCCTTCAAACACAGTGTATCATTTTTTACTTAAACTTTGTTAATATAAAGGATTTTTATTGAATAGAAAAGTTTTAATTACCAATAAAAATTCAAATATTTCAAAGTATTGCGATACTTTTGACGTGGAGTTTATTATGAAAAAGTAACTGCATTTAACACCATCGTGAACTAAATTTGATAACGAAAGAATTTTGCGTTAGGTACTTACCTATGAAAGCTAAGCTGCTTATCATTTTTAGCCCCAGTCTTGTTGTTGTTCTTACATCCGATTTCAGTGGAATGTAGTCATACGTTGGCCGCGATTACATATGCTGTTCCAATTTTTTTGAAGTTAGTAAATATAAGTAAAACTAGATCACTGAAGATGCTAACTTATATATATATATATATATATATATATATATATATATATATATATATATATATATATACACATACATATATAAAATACTGATAGTTTCTTAATTACTCCTTTGTACTCCAGCCCTGTAAGAACCTGGGTATATACTACAATCATACTCCACACCAACCACGCTTCCCTATTTTGGAAGAACATCCACTATAATCTGGCTGCCTTTTTATTTTTATTTCTATCTATTAATTATCCTTTCATAAATATATTAGGCACCCTCTTACGTATCTTCCATCAGGATTACCTTCCAAGAATTTCTTCGGTATCCTGCAGCTGTCATGTTCAGTTCCTCAACTGTTTTTCTTTTTTCAAATGATTCCAGATCCGCGTATTCTTCTTTCCATTTCTTTCCCTGATTATCTATCCTTTGGCTCTTTCAGTTTTTTATAAATATAAATAATAACCGTTACGTTTAAGAATTAATTTCGCCGAGTATACATAAATTTACGAGAAAAATGTATATATTCAATTCAAAAACTAAATTTTTTTTTTTTTCGACATCGAATCATGTTCAATCTATTAATTAGGTTGTTATGATATTAAGTAACACTGATTGCTGTAAAAACCTCCCAGCAGTGTTATAATAGTCATACTGTAATTTTCCTGTGATTTATATGAATTATTATATGTTCTTATCTTATAACCTGTTTATCAAATATGCTGCATTAGTTTACACGTTATTCAAAATATGCAACATAGGTACATCTATGTAATTCAAGAGGTGGAAATTTGGGGAAGAAATGAATATATCAAGGATATTAGGAAGTGTTTTCTTATACACACCTAAGGAGGTGAAATAAAAAGGACTTCTGAAAGGTAAAAGGCCTATAGCAGACTGAATGCAAAGAGACGAAAGACTCAGGTAGAATAATCACATAAATGGAATTATCACATTTCTTGTTTGATATTGTTTTAATCAGATATAAATATCAGTCCGATTAAAAATAAAATAGATAATTAGTTAGTTACCTTTAAAAATGTTACGGCCTATTAAAAAATTTAGGTGTCCCATGATATAATTTTATTGCAGTCCAGAGAAAATTTAAGCAAAATTATAGTCTTTAAGAAATTATTTAGGTAACACCCATGACATAAAAATCACTTCTATTGACATAAAAAAATTATAAAAACGAAAGATTCATGATTGCAAGGTATTTTCAACCGACTTCAAAAAAGAGGATGTTCCCATCTCGTCTGTATTTTTTTGTTGTATGTATGTTACGCGATTATTACGTCAATTATGAATATCCTTTTTTAGATCGGTAGGGTATACTTCAGAGGTGGTCCCATAAACAATATTTCCCATAACTCAGCACTTTTTAAGAAAAATAAAAAAAAATAGTTTTAAGAAATCACTGTTATATAACCATTCACAATAAACATATTTTTAATTATGGTAATCTAAAATCTCCATGGTAACTAAATCTAAATTATTTACAAAAATAATTTACATATACCATCAATTCTCGTTGTATTTTACTTCGAATTCTTAAATAAGTCGAACGAAATCTACTGTCGGAAGTATATTACACGTAAATTTCACCTCAATAAGTTTATTTTAGGCAAAAAACATTAAACATTGTGTAAATAAGTCGAACTGGCAATAGGGGTCAAAAGAGAGGACTCCTAGGACCACCTCTATCGAACGAACTATTATAAGTCATCGCCTTTATAACTCGAACTCAAATTAAAAGAATTTTATGGGTAATTTGTTTTTCTGTTTCCCGTCATTGTAAACCTTTTACCGTTCATTGTTACACCAGTCACTTATTGGTTATTTAATCGAGTGATTTTACAATGGCTACTGAAAATTCTTTCAATTAACGAAAAGTTAAAACTGATTTGCAAAGTGGAGAAAGGAGTAAGAAGCTGAGTGTTTGTTGCTAGTGAATTCCGAATTCCGCGTAATTCTTTTTCAACCTTCATAAAGAATAAAGAAAAGATCGCCACTTGTGGAAGGCGGTAAGTCTACTTTTAGGTACCGTCAAAAAAAAAGTGCAGTTCAGTTGAAAGTTAATTTGATAAAGTAGTACCGGGTATTTAATTATCTGTATCAATGACTTTATATGTATGTACAAACAACATACATATACCCATTAATGAAAAATATACGTAATGATTTTAACTCCAATTTTCCCATTTGCATAAAGATAAGTCGAATGATAGCCTCGATAAGTCTTTGTTCAGTAAGTCGAACTATTTTTTCAGGGTAGCTTGAAGTTCGATTTATCGAGCATTGACTGTATAAACAAAGTACACTCACCACCAAAAATTAAAAAATATAAATAATTTTCATAAAAAAAAAAAAAAAAAAAAACCGACTTCAAGATTAAACCTATATATACAAACTTGAACTAAAAAATAATATTTTAATTACTTCGAAACAAAAAGCATTATATCACAATAAACGAAATTATCGATACTTATATACCAATTCACAATTTATAATCATTTATTTTTAGAGTCGGTGCCAGCCAAAACAAACAGAATTCGAAAGAAAGCTGGTAATTGTAAAGATGCTCCCAATGTTTCATCACCACCTTACCGCTGTCTCCTGCCATTCACAAGTTTGTTGCAAAACCAGGATTAAACTGCTCTTCTTGACTGGCACCGACTCCAAAAATAACTGATCATAAATTGTGAATAGGTAAATAAGTATAAATAATTTCGTTGATTGTCATATAATGCTTTTTGTTTCGAAGCAATCAAAATATTATTTTTTAGTTCAAGTTTGTATATTTAGGTTGATTCTTGAAGTCGTTTTTTTTTTTTTTTGTTTTTTTTTTTTCTAAAAATTATTTTTTTCATAAATTTAACATACTTAAGAAATGATACAAATATACTCGTCCAAGAAAAAAGAAGTTCATTTTTCGACTTTTTTACTTTATCTCTAAACCCAAAACGGCAATTTTTTTGAGAATGAGAATCATTAGTGTCCTCATAACAGAACTCGTAGCTGTGGCGAGTAGATGAGTATATTGCTACACCTCTGCAAGGCAAATTTAAATAATATTTATATTAAAACATTTTATTATTATGGTTTTCGAAAATAGTAGATTTTAATATTAACAACATGAAAATGTATACATTTTTTTTTCCAAATATTTTAATCAGAAAATGTTTTTTACCAGGACGAGGCCGGTCCTCATTGGATACCAATTGAAATGTAAGATGTCTGACGATGTAGAGAAGTGCGAAGATAATGTTTACGTACGTATAAATTATCTCGAAAAGAAATATAGAAACTTTAAATTAGATCTATTTTTTCTGTTTTTAACATGCATTTTCAAACAATAAAATAAGCGCTTTAGTAAAGTTGTATGTTATTATAGGAAGGAGTAGAATTGAGGTAAACTGTGTATGATCAGACATTTTATCTTACACGGTACTAAAATGTGATGAGATTAACCTTATAATTAATTCAAAAAGCGAAATTAAATTTATATTTATGTTCTTATATACTAATTAAACATTATTTTATAAATTTCCTAAATTTTGAAATACATGTACTATTTTTTCCAAATACCAATGTTACTCACAGCTTGGGAGTTTTCAACATTTTACAAATACCAATACAGGTCCTTGTCCATATGACACAATGGCCACCTAATAATGTCTGATCTATCTTATTTATTGGGTTCTTTTCCATCCTACCTATATAGAAACTAACCTATTCAACTCTTCTTAGTAGGAATTAGCTGATGATTAATAATTAATGTTGGTGAATGTATTTTATTCAATGATATTACAAATTTAAAAGGACCTCTGGATGATATTACAATTACTCAACTCAAAAGTCAGCACATAATTTACATTATTTAACTTATTCCTGAATCTTTACTAAATACGTTACTTATCTTACTGCAATGGTCTAAGTTGGCATCGCAAGGTCCTTCCTTCTATTCTCACTCCAGACCGCTCTATCCTCTTACCGATAAGTGGCGAGCACCATTCGAGAGGGGTTACAAAAGTATGGTGTTACATGAGCTAGAAACTTACGATAAAAATGTTTAGTAAAAAAAATATAAATATATGGAGCAACTTAAGGATCCCAGTGCAGTTTACAAATAAATTGATATGTGGCCATTCTGCAACAGAGTTTACAACGGTAAAACTATTAAATCTAACTGTACAAAATTTAGACAACATCTTCATAGTTCTAGAATGGTTTATAATAATAAATTTTACTGTAATAATAATTAAAATGTATAGTCTTGAGTGCGGAAACGAGGTTTGCCAAACTGTCATATACTTTAATCGTTAGAAATTAAAATCCAACCAGATGGATCGACAAGATTTTTCTCCCAAATTGGATGTCTAATTATGCTTCTACGTACTCTTTAAACACCTAATCAATTCATTTTTAACCAGGTTAAAATTGCTGCCATGCGTGAAAATATGATTAAAGACATAACGCTAAATTCCATACTTTAATACAATATTTTTATCGATAAACTAATGGAATTCAATTATTTGTTAAAATAATTGTGTTCTTTATTGATGAGAGCGGACGAAGCCGCGACGAGGTATGCTAGTATATTGATACTTTGTTATTTCTACTTCTCTAATAGTCCAGTTAATAAAGGATTATAAGGCGTTTTCTGTGATCGGAGGTATTTCTTCGGAAACATGTTCAGGGTAGTTAGAAAGTAAACATACTAAAAGTCCTGGAGTTTTTGGGCCTAGAAACAGGTAGGGTGGAGGGCGGAGCGAAAAGTCCCTTTTTTGGTTTTGCGCTCATACGTCGAAAACGGTACGTCGCACAGTGCTTCGTCAATGGACAAAAATAAAAAATTGAAGTATTTTTTATCGAGCTATTTACCTTTCTTAAATATACCTTAGAGAACTGTTTATTATGACTATCTCATTGTTTTCATATTCGTGTAAGTCAACACAATAGAAAATGTTCAGGAATATTTTCGTTTTCCGATTTATATCATATAAGCCACAAATTATATTTTGTTCCATTCACATCTCATTGGATAAAAAATAACTATTGTTAGCGATGCAAAATACCGGTCAAGGTATCTGTTTTAAAGTATACTACTTTAATTGGTAATCTGAGCACTTATTATATTCATTGCATGCTTGTAAAAAAATCATACAGGCTTTTAAAAAAATCCTCAAATATCCTTTTGTAGTTTTTCATATTCTTGTTGCTAGGTATATAGACTTTGATTTGCCATGAATTTTAACTGCACCTGTCTGCGCCTGGGCTGTTTTATTAATTTTTTCTGTCGAGAAAGCAAAAATTATGCCAATGGCCAGTTTGCTAAAATATGTTTTTCCCACAAAAAAATCAGATCAAATAGCTGTAGTCACTTATAAACTACATTCGTTTAAGGGCATGGAAGAGTGTAATCACCAATTGGAAATAGAAATATCTACAATTAGTCGGTTATTTTGCTGCAAATTCAATTAAAAATTGAATGAGTCGACAGGTGTCGTAATATATTTCGTCAGGAATATGCCTCTTGACTTTAGCAGGAACTTCAATTGCCAACTATTCCCGAAATCACTGCAGTCAAACCAGGACCAAGCCGAACACGCGGAAGAACGGAAACCGTTTTCGAAGAATCTTCCATAAAACCAGACAAAAAAAAAAAAAAAAAAAAAAAAAAAAAAAAAAAAAAAAAAAAAAAAAAAAAAAAAAAAAAAAAAAAAAAAAAAAAAAAAAAAAAAAAAAGTATTATTAGTTTATCGTTCCTTTATTATTATTCTCTGTCTGTTATTATTATTATTATTTGTAAGAAGTATTATTTGTTAATTTTTGTTGTGATAAATTTTGTAGCAAGTGTGTTAACACCGATACCTGACAACACTGAGTGCCGTATGAACCTATTATTACCTTCCTAGTTCTATTTAATCTAATATGGACGTTTTGTTTTTATTTGTTTTCTATGTGTGTTTTTTTTTTTAATAAAACCTGTGAACAAATATTAAAGAGTTTGTGAACTGTTAAATATTAAAAATTTACTACAGAAAAGGTCTGTAGTGAATAGTCACTATTAAAGAGACTACTCAGATCTTGTTCTGAAAACTTCATCTGTTGAATTACGTTTTGCTGCAGAGATGTCTGGACAATCTTTGGTCGAACAACGAAATCGAGTCCTTTTCAAGCTCTAGCTTTATGCATGTATGTCCGATAGAAAATTCGGTATGGTTTGCATAAGGACTGCTTTCCTAGCTTCTGTTCATTAATGTTTACGAAAAATTCTCTACATTCTAATAATATTATCGGTGAAGTTTGCGCTTGGATAAATTTATAATAACTCCTACAACTAGCAGTAAAGAGCGTATTAAAAATTGCAAGTTTGGAGATGGGTAATGAGTTCAAACTTAAATGTAAATGGGGATTCGATAACAGTTCCGGCAATAACCATTATAAACAAATGTTTAAAAATGAATCAAGCACTGATGAATATCTTTCTTTAATAGCTATGGTTGCTCTGAGAAATTGGTGGAAGTGAGAAATGGAAATGTCGCTTGAAGGTAAATCTGCGTTCATCGTTGACCATATACTGCAAACCTATAAAATTAATTTTAAAAAAGTAACTGCAGATCAAATGCGTGACGAGAAAAAGCAATGAAAGATAAAATTTGCCGCCTCCGAACCTTTGAAATTATATTTGAAAGCAATCAAATTTACACGGTTAGTTTTGAAATGTTCAAAATGCTGAATGGCAGTGTTAATAACAGCTACATAGTCCAGTCAATGAACGCTCAAAAAAGGGTCTAGGCTACAAATCTAGGACGAGAATTTTTTACTTCAGGAATCTGTTTGGGGTAGTTAGGGGGCAATCATAGAAGTAAAACCAACATTGTATCTGGAACAAACCTCATGTATATGTGTTTCATTTGTGGGGCTACCTACCCCAAAGGAGACGAACGAAAAACGTCCATATAATGATAAGCAATATCGCCTCTAATCTGAGCAATAATATAAGATAGTATGGGCTGATCTGGGTAGGTGCCTACTGTTGGAATAAAAAAATATTAGAAAAATTACTTTAATTCCCAAAAAAAAAAATTTACTACTTATCTTCTTCATTTACTCAAACACATCCTAATGTAGCTCGAAACGCAACATTTACGCTAGTATTAAATACTTGCACCAAAAATTTCATTTTGCTACCGTAAAAAAAAAAATTGCTTTTTTTACAATTATCTTGCCATAACTTTTTATACGTTCATTTCCGGACCCATGTCAGGAAATTTTTTGTTTAGCTTCTAATTTTCTATAAGATTTTGAGGGTTTGCGAATTTTGTCCACCCTCACTCTATATTCGAAGCACTGTGCGTCGTATGCAAAACATGACTATTTGCTAAATTAATGTTAATTCAATTCTCTACAACTTTTATACTATACACACTTTTCATATTTTTCATGTCTATATCTTACTGTTATAGTTATAAATGATCAATAGCTATATTTTTTTTTTTCAGAGTAACCAATACAACAAAAGGGACTGGGATGGCAACAGTAGCTCGGGAGGATCTGTATACCAAGATATCCACGTGAGTTGGAACTGTGCTTAAATCCTCTAGCCATAAAACGATTATGTTTTAACTGAGTAACCTTTTAACCGAGTAAGATTGTGTTGTTATCTTCTATCATTTAATTCTTTTAGGCTATATTTTTTTTTTTTTTTCTTTGCCTTTTAAATTTTTATATTTCCTGTTACTTTATAATGATTTTTTGCTGTTTGACAAAGTATTCATTCGATACAGCTCTTTCTGCTCTACAAAACTGCGCTAATCGTCTTTTTAAGTAACTTAATTTTTTATTGCCTTTAAGGCTCAGAGATGGAATATCTAGGAGGTAAAAAACAACATTTTCGACAACTGCTCTTCTTCACTTTTGATCGAGTTCAAAAAGCTGCTGAAGAAGCTTGGGACGTTCACAACGTAAACGAAGAAGGTGTCATAGGTGAGTTTACAATACGGAAATGTTTTGCCAAGATTAAAAATTGCGATTTCGACGTCGATGCTACTTATTTTTTTTTTTCTGCTTCGACAATGAAGAGGACCTTAAAATCTGTCTCAGCAACTTCTTCGATACGACATCGACAAAGTAGTCGAGAGGAGGAAGGAAGCCGTAATGAGCAACTGCGAATACATTGATTAATTTCTTTTTATAACCATTGATTTTTATTCAAATCAAAGTCTTTGATTAAAATGCTTCTAACTTATTTCCCAAACCAATACTTAAATCTGCTGTCGTTCTGATTTCTGCACCCCTTTAAAACTTTTAATGCCTGATATCATTACCCCAACTTACCTTCAATATATTGAGGAAAAAACTAAATATGCCACTTCTAATGTTCCCTAGCAAAGTGTTCATCCTTTATTAAAATCAAATATTATTCATAGTTTATAGGAAAAATCCCTGGACTTGACTTAGTAGTACCAAAGTACTACCAGATTAAAGTACCAAAAGATTTCGATTTGTCCCAAACTAAATAACAAACCTTCTATAACAATCTTCATTGCCTCCCAAACCCAGTATTTTCTCGACTCGCTTCCCATTCGATTCCCGAAAACTCTCCGAGACGTCTGAAAAGAATATGACTTTAGTACATACTAATATAGAACTTAAAGTTTATTATTACTAAAACAGGTTATATTTGTGAATATAAAATTAAGTTAATGTTAAATTCACATGAGAAAATTATAGGGTCGTATAGAAGAGACGGTGTACTCGACAGACGATGAATTCATGGATGCTACAGAAACGATACGTTCACCGTTGCTTTCAGGTGATCCAGAAGACCACATTTCGTCGCCAGTACTGAAACAGGTACATCTTATTTCAGATAATAAATTAAGCTCTTTTGTATTTATTTAGAAATGAAGTAAGTTATTCTCAATGTGACATGCGTTAGATTTAAAATTTTATATCGTATCAAACTTGAGATAAAATGTTTTAGCATTGTTTGTTTTTTATTTTAGCGTTATTTATTCTGTCTTTGCGAACATTTCAGTAACTAAAAGACCTTTTTGTATTTCTAAATAGAAAGGAAATGAGTTCCATTATAGAAACGCGATTCATGCTGATCGATTGCCCATAACAGAATAATCGCTTGATCATATCCACTAATAAGTAAATGTTCTTAAATTATCCTTCAATAATATATTATAAGAAGAAGATGATGAGGGATGTAGTCAGGTTTAAAGGAATAAATACCTCCAAGTAAAAAACTTGCAGTTCAAAACCTTAGCCCTCTATAAATAGTTGCTTTACTTTGACGTGTTTATTTCTTTCTACCTGACTGTATCCCTGATCATCTTATCCTTATATTACTTAACAGTCAATTGCATATTTCGTATTACAATAAAATTCCCTCGAAAAAAAGCCAATGGAATCTAGAAGAGATGAAGTTGAACTGGCCTTCCAACTCACTAATAACATATACAACAAAACGTCCCTCTCATGGAATGCAAAAATAATGCACTAGGACAAAGTAATCACACCAGAATATGCAACTGAAACGCTGTCTTATCACAAACCATGGTCAATAATAAGACTATGAAAAACTAGAAATCAAAGAGAGGAAGATTTTAAGAACAATTCTATGAACCAAATTTATTAACAACAAATTAATCCATATCAGAAATAAAACCCTTTACAAAACAACTGAAAAACTCTCAGACTCAATTAGAAAAAGAAGAATTGATTTTTATGGACACATAGTCCTATAGTCTGACTAAAGAAATTTTTTACTACCTCCGCAACAAAAATACCAAACCAAGCTGGTTTAAGGAAATAGAGAAGGGCTCAAGGGAACTCAAAATTACAGAAAACTGGTTTTAGATAGAACTAAAAAAAAAAAAAAAAAAATTGAACGAATTATTTACATCTCTGATGAGGAAAGGATATTTATATATATATATATATATATTATAATAAAGATCATAATGATTACTGAAAAGATCATCTCTCATATTCTCTTGATACCATAATATTTTTGAACGAATAAAATATAGATCATGAGAATATTTTCAGTTTTCAGAAGACATCACGGAAACCAAGATACGAAATGTGAAAAAGTAAATAAAATTATTATTGTAGGTAATGTACCTAATGTTCTTTAAATTTGTACATAAGTACGTTTTACGTATGGTATAATTTCACAAATTATAAATAGTTATACACTATTAATATTACATAAATAAATGTATATATTATGCTCGTTTAAATACGATTATAGAGTTATACGTGAAAAAAAAAAAAAAATAGAGACATAATAAAGTGCGTACTCCCCGAACCCAATCCTCATCTTTTATTATATCACACAGTTCCACTGAACTATAACATCCCGTAGAGTATAGAAGGTATCACCATCGAGTGGATATCTGAAACCCACTTTCCAGCTAAGAGGGTATACATACAACCTATATTTCAGGAAAATGGCAACTATCCCTAAACGAATAACTAACCCATCTTCTTCTTTCATACAAAAGTATTTGATTCGTATATTTTACAATAGAAAACTAATTCAAGTGAATAACTATATGTATATTGTAATGAACCCTAACCCTTTTTAAACATATAACAGAGAAAATGTTTTGTTATAACGTTACAAACTCACAGCTTTCCTTTCACCTACGGGGCATCTAACTTCTTGTTTACGTATCTTCATGTCAGTTTATGAAAACTGTGTAAAGGACAACCCAACAAATTTACCAAAAATCTAAGAAACTCCAAAGATTCCTGCAGGAAAGTGAATAAATGTTCCTTTCTCATGGTCAGAGTCAAAGAAATGTATACTATACTAATTACCTTCCGATAAACTATACTATGTCTGAGTGATACATGTAAGAATTCAAAAAGTTTTTTACAATATAGATGCGGCCAAAAAGGCAGCACATATGGGTTTTGTCTATTGTGGTCTAGGATTAAATATTTCCGTTAACACTCTATAATCTATGAAAACATAAGACCTTATGGAATTAAAGTTAAAATAGGCCCGAAATTTATAAATTAAAGATATCACATATTCCTTTTGTAGGGATTAGTACATCAAGCAATATAATGTAGGAAACATATTTGTATGTGAACGATGATTTAAATAATTCCGTTATTTTTCAGTTGCGACAAGAAAAAGAGCAAACCCGGTACATCGTTGTGGACATGCTAACGGATTCTGAATCAGTGAACAATTTCGCGGAACACTGTAAACAAACTTTTGAAACTGTTGTAGAACTACCAAGTGGAGAAAATGATTCAATCTGTTGTAAAAAAGTAAGTATTCGTGATACTAGCCTTCATATCATTGGGGTTCAAAGTTTAAGTCTTGATACTTAAAAAATGTATAACCAGGAAACCAGGGGTCTGGTCGTGGGAATTTTCTCGTTATTATGATAATAATTAAATCCGGAAATTCGATACCATCAACAATTGTGTCCTACCTTGACTATCTCTACCAAACGTATTTGATCTATTTCTATTTATTATTACTAAGCTTTAAAGGTTAACTTTTATTATATGATAATTTTTTTTTTTTTTTATGTTTGAGATATATTTTCAATAATTTGGAAAATAACATTCTTATCTCAGGCATATATATCTACACAAAATTATATATAACTAAATATAAAACTATATATTTTATATTTATTTACTTTTATTAATTAGATTCTTTTATTTTTTATAAAGAAGCCAGATTCCACCAAAGGCTCGGAAGAAACGCCAAACTCTGTTTCAGTAACATCAGAACATCAGACCTTAGGGACAAAAGTAAGTACTTCCTTATCAACTTGTTCATAAAAAATCTAACTACTATAATACAATAATAGATTATGGACAGTATAACATAAATAGTAATAATACTTTGGTACTTCATTTTTATTCTTCTTATCTTTCTACATATGTATATAGGGATTATGTGAAAGTAATTTAAATCATACAGATTGTATCTGACTAAATAATTGTGGTAACTAATTAATTTGACAGAACTTAATTTCATAATGTATATTGTTCTTTGGTAAAAAAAGCTTTTAATTACTTTATTCATAGTATTCAAAGAGTTAAGGTTCAATTTTTTATTTTTTTATTTTTTTTAATTTGATTTTATTTATCTTTTTATTTTTTTAATTTGATTTTATTTATCTTTTTTATTTTATTTTATTTTTTATTATTATTATTTTTTTTTAATAGTCTGAGAAAAGTAAATTTGCTAGAACATTAAGGCTTCCATCTTCTGGGGCTTTGGTATGTATCATTCAAACAAAATATACTCAAAGTATCAAATACTTATTTTTAAAACAAATACTATATAAATAAATACAATAATGAAATATATGTCGGGGTTAGCCGACTGTTAAACCAGACCGGCCTGCAAGAGGCGATGCCCGTCCTCAGGGAGGAATTTCGAAAATACCACTTCCGAAGTCATCAGCCACCAAACTGCAGCAGATCAGCACAACATCAGAGCAGGTTATACCTAAATTTTAATATATTTCTTTAGTTATTTTACTTTCCTTATCTACATCGTGCCACAACGCCTCAAGTCAAGACTCGGGCCAGTTTTTCAATTAATTACGACCTCCTTCCCGTCTGCTCTTCTCTTCCAAAGAGCTTTCTTTAACTCTTTCCACTCCCTCAATTTACATATCAGTGGTTCTAGATCCGCCAAATATTCGCAATAAACGAGAACAAGCTATCAAAAACCATTTCACCTTTCTATCGTCACCCATCCTGCATACGTGCCAGTAAGGCTACGTTTCTTCCAATGCTTTTCAAATATGCTCAATAACCAGGCATCCTCAAAAGGTTTCCAACGAGGTTAACTCACGTTCTTATAACAAACCTAATCTCTTCTGAGATGTTTGTAATTTTAAGAGATGGGCCGACTAAGACTTTGGCCCACAAGTCGGCTAAGCCGATCCCTGTTTTCCGCTGGAATCCGGGTCACTTCCGAGGCTCTTCGTTTATAGCTATAAAGCTATCTTTACAAGTAGCTCCAGATTTTTGGTTTACCTCATGTTTTTTTTTCGTTATTATTGTTGAGTGAGGTTTGGCTTTACTGTCATGGAACAGAATACCTTTGTGACTGACCAGTTCTGGTAGTTATAGTGCTTGGTATAATTTCATTAGATGCGTGCAGTGGACCTTAAATCTCACGTTTTCCCTTAACAAGGCAGCACGTAAAAGAGCTCATCATTTGGAGAATCCTTCTCCAGTGGCTTGCCGGCAATTTTCTAAATCTTCTGCGCACTACATTATCATTGATGATCCAGTTTCTGGCGTCCGTCACCATTTGTTTGGGATTGGGTCCGTCACCATTTCCGGACGGACATGTTTTTATATCAACCTGTTTTAAATGCCTTTGAACGGTTTTAAAAATTATTCTCTGTATCTCCGCAATTTCTCATACCTATCAGGAATCAACCTCAGGAGGCCGAGTGTATGTGTCTTCGAGAATTGAATCTCCGGAATGAAATTTGGTAAACTGATCAGTAGGTTTTGAAAAAATTTTCGAGAAGGGGTATAGATGACCGAGAGACTATCTCCCACTTCCCGACGAATGTGTTACGCAAGGACCAAAATCCAAAGGATAAAGGGGAAGAAAGAACGTAATTTAAAAAAACGAAAGATTTAAACAGTTTTTAAAATTATAACTTTTTTTTTTTATTTTATAATGATAACCAAAAATAGTTAGGTCCTGACAGATCTAAAAATAATATCCTGCGAAAAAATTGAGACGGGAAGAGAGAGTGTCCGTCTAAAATAATTAATATAATTTTCAAAAGGATGAAAATTAATTTGTCAGGAAGAAGGGGCCAAGGATGTCCTTCGGAGGTCAAAAGTCGTCTGATCCTGACAGATTTGAAACCAGTATCGTTCAGTGGCTTTTGGACGTAAGGCATCGTCCCCTTACATTTTTCGATGACCCACGCGCTCGCTTGGTTTTTGAAATAAAAAAACTGAAATATGCTGAAAATGTACTTTCTCCTCTGACGTGCTCACTGCTGTAATACAAACAAAATTAATACCAATCAGACCAAATCTTAACAGATTTGAGAGCGGACTTTGACCTTTCAGATAAATTTTCATCATAATTGTCAGAGACAAGGATAACAAACCAGTTTTATTTAAAAACAATTCGCACTGCAAATAAAAACTAATTTTTTGATCCACCCTATATAAATAACGTTACAAATGTTACGGCTAGGGGACCCAATGGCCGAGTGTGTTGGGGCGAAGGTCTCAGCGCGGTCGTAGGTTCAAATCCCACCTGGGCGGGTTAAAATTTATATCATGGCGGACCCACGAAATGAATCTTGACCTTCCCACCCAGGTCAGTATAGGACTTCAATGGAAGTCTTGGACTAAAAAAAAAATTGATACGGATTCTTGGAAGTTAAAATAAAACCAACTTTCGTCCAAGAAAAATTCAGAAACCCTAGAAATAACATAAGGTTTACTTTGGTCTGTCCATCAACAAACGAGATTTTACCTAGTCAATCCAAAATTAATCTTGTTTATTGTTTACCAATAATTTATTCTCTCTTTAGAACTCTAATCTAAAAGCCTCTGTATCAACAATATATCGCATCGGTATATCGTTAGTTCAAGTTCAAAAGTTTACATTAAAAAAGCAACATGACGGTATCTTAAAACATTTTGTAAATTCTAGACATTTTTGGAAAACAAATTTGTTCTAACGCCGAATCGGTTCCTAAAATTCACAAAACTGAAGGAGGTGTCCTAGATGAACGAACGGAATGGCATTGGTTTCAATAATTTTCAAGTGGAGATGCCTCCTTGAGGAGGAAGAAGGGCGTTTTTTTGGAACAACAAATAAAGTAATCCATCATGAATTTATTTCTGATAGATGTGCTACAAACTCTGACCTCTATTTCAAATAGGTAGGTAGAATGTACTGGAAGCTGCCCCTGGGTTATCCACCTTTGTCAACTGCAAAAGAGTTCTGTTCCAGCAATATGAAAAAGTTTAAAATCTTTAAGGTATTTAACTTCTTCCATCTCCACCATAAAATCCGGGCATTGCTCCATCAAATTTGTACTTGTTTCAATCCATGGCCCTTTAATTATTTTCTTTATTATAACTTTTTTGTTATAATAAAGAAAATAATTTATGAATTTTTGTAAAAAGACAGATAATCATTTATGGGAAAGCACATACAAGTCATATTTTTGTATTTTGGTAAGCAAAAAAATTTTTTTAATATAATTAAGCTGTATCATTCATAACTTATGGTTAAATATTTATGATAAACTATTTTTCTGTTGATAGAAGAACCTCTTTGAATAAGAGAGTCTTGAAATCAGAAATAAACTCATAAAACAATGTTTTTCACAGAAAAGTTCAGAACCAGAAAGTTGCCAAATAAAACCTAGTAAACAACCCAGGTCCAAAAGGAAATCATTATCCCCTACAAAGATTCCAGAAAAAGATAAACCAATGGAATCTGAAGATAATCCTGGTTGTTTAAATCAAATGGTAAGAGCTTCTAACACTTTTTACATTGAATTATTCACGATGTACCATTTTTTAAATACTTGAATCATTTATCTATAAAATGATTTAGATTTTGAATTAAATTATTATAAATCAACATTTAAAAGAACTATATTAAATGTTTTACTTCTACAGAAATTTCAGGGATTGATACTATAATATATATTTAGAAACTTTCTATTGTCTAATTACTGGGAGCAATAAAAACATTTAGTCATGAAAAAAAAATTAATTTATCTCTAATATGCTTTGTTCACAAACAATACTGATGTTTATTTTAAGTATATTTTTTTTCTTTGCAATATTTTAACGTGAGGTTAAACCTAAAGGATACACCAGCATCTGTACCTTGCCATCATCCTGGACCATTGAAACCACCCATCACAGAAACAGCACCAGTTATAATAGATGAAAAACCATCTAGACAAAATGTTGAATCTCCTACTAAAACATCAACAAGACCAGCAAGTAGAGCTTCAAATAAATCTCCAGTAACCAAAGATGATATAATTGAAACTGAAAATGTGATTATGGTAAGAAAGTACAATTTTTTAATTCTTCTCCGACTCTTTTGCTAAGCATTATTAAGCTGTATTCTTCTAAACAATATAATATTTCTTGAAAAAACTATTTGTGAAAAATTTGAAGTAAAAAGAATAATTATTTGTTATTAAAAGTTTGTGGTAAGTCTTAATGAATAAGTCTAAAATTTCCTTTGTTAATGTATCATTGAAATAGGCAGATTTAGTAATATTTCTGTAACACCTGAATTTTTCAATAAAGTTAAAACATATCAAGTCTAAAAAAAAAAAAAAAAATACATACAAATGTAAAAAATAAAATTTAGTAAAAATGTAGCCAGGTGGAGCCAAAAATTTAAATAAAATTATACATAATAATTGTGTTTTATAGTAATTGCATAAAATACTGTTTTCTTTAGCTACTATAAGAATGTCTATACCATAAACTTGTCCTTAATTTAGCAGGGTTTAAAGGCTATATATTTTAATTTGCTTTTATGTTGTGACTTAAAAACACTCCCTCTTCTCCCAACGTTCTATGTATTTAAAGAAAAATTAACTACCATTGAGAAATCAAAATAAAATTATATTAATTTATTGCACTTATGTTTCAGCTTACATTGGAAACCTTCATCAAATATAATTTCAATTTATTTATTCTTCATAACATTTATAAATTATAACCCTCTATTGTTTCCACGTTAAAGCCTATACATATTTTTTTATTAAGTATTTTTTTTATGTGTCAATAAAACACATAAAATAAGCTATTTATCCTTCAATTTTAACTATTCTTATTTTGCTCTGTACTAGGTATATCTTATACTTTGTTTATCTTTTTCTGTTCATTAATTATATCCGTTTATTTCTTGTTGTAATCATAGTTTTTTAATTTTTAATACAGTTTGTCTTTATTTCATATCTCTATTAAACTCATTTTCTGTCATATATATATTTTTTTTCTACAAGCTCTGATAAAGGGTTACAATGTGAGCCAAAATGATAGCACAATAAGTTAATATTGCAGTAAGTATTGTTTAATACTTACTTCCTTGTATATTTCCACAGTCGCCTATTTAACTTCTGTAAGACGTATTCATTGATACCAACGTCTCGGAGCAGTTCTTCAGAATTACTCCTTTAGCTAGATTTAATGTTGGGAACCAATTTCAATAAATTTCAAACTGTTCATTGCACGGCGATCAGGAGTCCTGATTATGAATATCTGTTCATTTCTGGTATATGTGGCACTTTCTCAACAAATGTGTTTCATGAGGCATAGTAGGCATATAATGGTTGAACATTATCCTATTTAGAAAATTTTACAGTTATCAATGCTTCTTATTCCTGTATTTTATCTTTCCAGGATTCATCAAAAGAAGGCCCTATAAAGGAAGAACCATGTAATCCACCTTCATCCCCTGAGGTAAGTCCCTCAGGCTTGATTTATTTCAAAGACTGGATTAATAGTTTAATAGCAATCTTCTCTTTTAAGTAAATTTATTCATGTTTATTATGGATCTCTGAAAAATAGCCTTATATATTTTTCTAAACCACCAAAATTAAAACTAAAATTATTAGTAGCATCCATGAACAAACATGCTTCTGATTCTTCTGTTTATGATTTTTCATTTGTAGGGATTTAGGCTAGAAGGAGGCATGTCCAGTAACCATAGTTCCAAATAAATCACAAATTAAAACTACAAAGTTTATATTCTTTCTAATTAGGAATGGTTTCTTAACCCAGGAGAACTTGCTGGGTGAGATTTTCTTTCACACTGGCGGTAACATCATTTTAACTGTGAAACTAAAATAGTTGAAAATATCTCCACATGTCTAGCTGGAGAGAGAAGACTTCTTCAAAGGGCACTGCCATACATGATTAGAAAAACATTTGAAGGCATATATTCCAACTGCTTAATTGCTTTGGCAACACAAGAAATGTTTTCTTCCAGTCAGTTAACAAGACAGTTAAAGAAAGAAGCAAGACTTCTTTAGTAAAAGAATACAATTGGTTAACTGTAATCATCCCCATAGTATTTTGTGAAATAACTTCAGTGAAGTTACCTTTTTTGTTTTATATTTTATCTTGATGTCAGTTGAAAACATATCTATTTTGCAAATATCTTAATAATAATGGAGGTTTTAAATGCAAACCTTCATTATAAAACTTATGTTAAAAATAATAATTATAAAACATTACCATATTTTATTTTTGTATATATATATGAAGGTAAAGGTGTGATCAAAATTAACAAAAAAATACATATAGTAATTAAATAAAAATAATGATAAAATAAAAAACATATAATAAATTATATTATAACATATTTATTAATATAAATAAACATATAATGATAAAATAAAAAATATAAGTTGTAAAATTCTGAAAGAACTAAATATCGAAAATAAAATTTCACAAATAAAGAAATCTATTAAAACAAGAAATTTACTAACAAAAATATGTTATATGACTGGGTAATAATCACAAAGTTACTTAAAAGGTAATAAAAGTACAGTGGATCTCGTTATAACGCGGGTTAAGGGGAAATGAAACCTCCCGCGTTATAGACGTACCCGCGGTATAACGAAGGCAAAAGTATGAATCATTGGGGGTCAAAAAATAATGAAAATGCACTTTGATATTAACTCGGGCAACAACCAAAGGAATAATACACAGTTTTTAAAAAGGAAGTGAGGGGGATTCTGTGAACCAAGAAGGCAGGAATAGAGACAACTTCGTACGTCATCTAGGTAAGTTACCGGGAGGATATTCAATCGACATTGTCCAAGCAACATATTTCGGCTTATTTCCAGGACGACACAAGCGATGTACACACTCTTTTCCTAAAGTTTTTTTTAAAATTCTAATAAAAATCAATCTTTAAAAAGTTCTAATATTGAAGCAAAAACAACGAAACTTGGTTAGACAATCGTAATTAATTCTAAACGTCCTATTTAGTTTTACTTCCTACGTTAACAACAGTTATATTTTTTTCCTTTACGAATTCCTTTTAATGTTAAGTAAAATTAAAAGTGTGTTAAAAAAAAAAAAAAAAAAAATCTAACAAATGTTACTTTATTTGCAGAGTTCACTTTTTCCCAGAACTTATTAAACTTTGAAACCTTTTCGTTTTTTTTCTGTAGTTTTTATGACTCAATTTTGTAATGAATTGTTTTCAAGTTTTCTATTGTTGGTTTTAAAACCATAGTACGATGTAATCTTATCTTTTATTAATTTTAATTAAATCAGGATCGGGACCGGAGCTTGACCCGCGTTATATCCGAATCCGCGGTATAACGAGCCGCTTTATACCGAGGGTCTACTGTAGTTTAAAGTGAAAGTTAATTATTATTAATTATCTAAATCAAATTAACTTTGATAGAACTAAAAAAAAATAATTTAAGAATGAAAATAACATATGAAAATAGCCAAATAATAAAAAGCTGCTGAAAAATAAAGCCCATTTGTTAGAGAAGATATGTTCTTATGACTCTTTTGTCCTAAAACTATCTCAGGCATTTTCTCTAAATAATTCCTTCAGTTTTGAATTTACTTTTTATATTGTTATTTGATTTATATTATTTTATTTTTTTATTCCTGCCAGTAAAATTCTCATCCTATAGTCATAAAAAGTGATCCAATAGACACGCAAGTTATTTATATGTATATATATACTAAACAATTATTAGTTTCTTTCAATTCAGTTTCTTTCAAACAGGAACAGATTATTTCAAGAAATGAAGAGCGAATATTCCCAATGAAGTTTAGAACAAAACGTTCCCGTTCTGAGGTAGCATTATTATTAATTATTTATTTTTTTTAACAGTAAAAAAAAGGCTATTATTATTTAGTTTATTAGATTAAGTAGGAAAGATCTGAATTAATATGTATTCGGCTTCTAAATCTCCAGTGGTTAAGTGCTGCCCTTTGCATAGTAAGGTAAGCCAATAATTTTGATCCTCGCTTCATTTCACTCCATGAGGTAGAGCAGTGTTGGCAAAAAAGTTAATCTGATCAACGATTAAGTAAACCGAGTTAACAATCAAACGATTAACAATCAAGATTAATTATCATTATCAATTTTTTGTTAATCATGGTTTTTAATTGTAATTATTAACCATTGATTACAATTAATAAATGCTTTGGTTTAGACTAGTTAAAAACATGTTCATCTTTTTTTTTTATATGAATAAATAAAAAAATTACAGGATTTCAACTAGTGACTAGAATCCTTACTTTACATTATTTCGGTGTAGGTAACAATATTCCAAAGTGTAGGTTCCTACAGGCTTTCTGGAAATCCCCAGACCATTTCTCTTCTAAGCAAATAGATCACATTTTGATCTGCTCACAACATAGATCCAATCTCTTAGTAACGGGACCTTCAGAGGTTCAAAGGGAGTAGTTTACAATAATTCCATCCCTTGTCTGGTTAGCTGTAGCCAGAAAAAAGTTTGAAGGCCATTTCTTTTTTTTTTTATAATCATATTGGATTACCTAATTGGTGTATGGCTGTTAAAGTATAAATAATTTCTCACAGCTGTTATGGTTTTCCTTCTTGTAAATATGAATTGTTGTAAATACTCCTAACATAGTACATAATCTTCTTATTCTATATCTTACAAAAAACATTATTACTAAGACTTCGGTTATTCGACTCCTCCATCCTTAACCTGCTAACTTGGATGTTTCTGGGGTGCTTCCAAAATCCTCCACCAGTTGGCAGGATCCTGTGGTGCAGCATTCCAGTTTCAGGTCAGATTTGTTAGATCTTTAAGTACAGACCACTCTTTCCAGGCACCTTGCTTTGCTTGTCTCATCGTTCTTGTCCTACTGGGCTGTCCAGGAAATAATGCAGGCCTTCATGTTTTCTTTAAATTACCCCTCAAGGCAATAAATGATTTATATTTAATATATTGTTTTTATTGTATGGATGTTAATATCTATTATTTCTCTCCAAAACTAAAACGAAAATTATAACTCTTTGCCATTTCACTAATTGGAAATAATTCAGTCTTTACTCACAAGTTTAGACGTGATTTTCATAGTATTTTGTTTTACAAGTTCAAACTCGGTCAGAGCTGGGCCTAAAGAGCCAGAAACATCAGTAATGTGGGGAGTGATTATAGTGTGTGTTGAAACCATTCAACAATTGTTTAAAATATTTTGAGAAGGAGACTTCAGCCTTGTAGACAAGGAGGTTCTTGGCAGGTCTTCTTCCCTGGATGATGATATTCTGCAAGCCTTGAGGGAAAAATGTTCAATAATTTGCAGAGAAGACAACAGCAAATCGAACAACAATAAGAACCTCAAGGAAGTTGGACCTCTAGCCTACCAACTAACAATTCTTTAAAAACCTGTACCACTCACCGGGGGGGCTCCCCTTCTTACCTAGAAGGGCTCCCCTTCTTACCCCTACTTGCAGTTTACCATTACATTTAGTTGAGTGTGATATCCCTTTTATGTCAAACCACTCGCAATCCAATGGACTTCCTTCACAGCTGTAGGGTCAATTCTAAACTGATGCTGTTGTGCCAGGAGTACGCGAAATTCCCTAAGGTTATGAAATCATAAAATGTTCATGAATGCGATTTTTAAGTCACAATGGCAGTGCGAGGATTTTTTATATTGAGACATAAGGCTGATATAATTTACAGAGATTTTTATAATAAAATTGAAAGGATATGGGCGAAACAGCCCATGTCTCTCGAGTCATGTGGAGAAGTTGCTTCCTCAGAGCTCTTTCCTCTGAGCAGCTTGGGAAGGTAATACAAAGGTGTGAACTATTAGTGATCTTGTAAGTCTAGGATATTGTAGAGTCTTGTACAAATATAAAGTTTACAGTATGTACATCAAAGTTATTTTTTCTCAAACCTGTAAATCCACTGAAATCTGATTACTGGGTGACAGCACTCCCTATGATATTGAATCAGAACCATTAGTCAAAAATTCTTTTAAGTGTCAGAAATCTAGAAAGGTAAACATAGCAACTCAGTTAAGCCATTTTTCTATTACAAACTTTTTCACTAGGATCAATGATATAAGCTCTACCATAAAATTTATTTTATTTGAAGCAATATTTATTTTAAAATAAGTTTTGTATTTAAATTTTTTTAATTTAATATTTTAAAAATATTTACTTGTCATTCCACTATAATTTCAGAATAAAAGTAATCAAGCTAAGGAAGATTCCTTAATACAAATAGACACAAGCCCAGGTAATTCAACAAATGAAGGAGTTGATACCAAAAGAATGCGGGTATCAAACCAACAACCCTCCAGAGAAGAACTTGAAAAAACCTCATACAAAGGTAACTGAGTCGGCTAAAAATCAGAAAGAAGAAAAAGAGAAATTGAGGCTGTCAGGCTTCGATTAGCAAAGGATAGATTAAATTTAATGAACAGCAGAGAAAAGGATGAGGAAAGTAGTAAACAAAGCCAAATGGAAAACTCAGGATATTCTAAAATCAGATAGTATTCATAAGCCAGTTTTGAAAAGATCGGACACCAATACTATATCACAAAATCTACCTAAGGTGCGAGCATCATCCTCTAGTGTAGCATCAGAAAGAAATACTAGAACATCATTATCTCCAAGACATTTATCACCCTTGGTAATGAATATGAGTATTGTAGAAAAAAGAAAACAGTTGCGACAATCCAGAGAGGTAGTAAATGCAGAACACAATCAGAAAAACAAGTAGCAAGAATCCAAACATGCCGGAGATCAAGCCCTCCCTATTCAAACCAAACCAACTGAAAAAAAATCAATTAGTAAGAGATAATATACTAATTTATTTCATAGAGAATAATTAGAACCATGTTTCATTTATTATATTTTATTACAATCTTGTTTACCAATTTCCAACTTTGATCTTTAATATGAAACTTCTTGTAAATGATATAATAATTGGTAAAGCTTTACAATGTGTAACGTATGCAAGAATAACTAATGTATGCTTTCTGTTAATTTTATTGTTATATACCAGAATGACAAGACAGAAGTCTTTAGATGGTGTTTTCCTTCTATTAGCCTTCTTGGAACAAATGTATTTTATTTACTTTCTACATTTTCAGTTAATTTTTAGCTCCTTCTTTGCCAAATGTGAAAATTTAGGACATTGGTTATTCTTCAAATTTTGTTTTCCCCTAATTTTTATTTTAATTTTTTTTAAATAAGAATTTCACTTGAAAATTTTGGATTCATGTCGTTGTTTTTTTTCAACTTAGATTCCTATTCAAAAAATTTTATTTCTAAAACATATCTTTTTAATAAAATTACTAACCAAACACTGTAAGTTCATATTAATTTAGTTTAGATTCCATACTAGTAATCATTGCTATTTTATAGGGACAGAAGCAACAAGAAAGTGTACCCCATACTCCAATGAAAAGTTCGCTGAATGATGAATCTCTTAAAGTATGTAAAGAAATTCAATTAAAATTCTTATAATTGTATTGATTATTGAAATTTTAAGAATTTTAAAAGTATTACAAGTCAAACCTGAACAGACCCACTTCCTAGACTAGTAACCAACTTCATTGTGAGTTTTCTTATCAGAAACTTAATGGGGAATATTTTTTGTTATATAATAATTACTGCTAGCTAGGACCTACCATTTAGGAGCTATATTGGTTTGAATGAAAAAAGTCTCATATGCCTAATTTTTTAAGTGTTGGGGCTTTTTTGACATGCTCTAGCTCTGTTGGTGTTTGGATCAAAAATTTTATGACAGTTTTCTTATCAGAAACTTCTTCTTCTTCTTCTTTTCCTTCCTCCTCAGAGCCTCTGAGCGTGGGAGGTGCCTTGATCCAAGAAATCCAACTGTCCCGGTCCTTCTCCAATGCCTTCATAGGATCTAACCGCTCTCCTATTTGAGCCATACTATCCAACCCTGACATCCTTGGCCTCTTGGTCTTTTGCCAGTTGGTCTGGCTTCGAAGAACTTGCGGGGTCCGCGATCTTCATCCATTCGGCAAACATGTTCGAAACCACTTTAGCTGCCTCTTCTCTATAATTTCTGTTAGTGCTTTCACCCCTACGTATAGTCTTCTGCTGCTTCAAGAATTTCTCCTCTGCAAGTGATCTGCACATCTTCTAGTTCGCGTCCTATATGCATGACTTTACTTTTGCTTACATTTATAATGATGCCTTTGAAATTGTGGATTCTGGAGCTGTGAAATGTCAATTTTTGCATACTGTCTTTTTGGCATTTTCCGTGGCTTCAGAATTTGTGTATCGGCTATGAGCATCATATGATCTGAGCCAATTTCTGCTCCTCTGATGACTTTTACATCTGAAAAGAGTCTTCTTATATTTCTGCTGTAGAGAAAGTAGTCTATAACGCTGTTAGCATTCATTTCTTGGGCACTGAAAGTAATCTTGTGGACCTTCTTATGGGGAAATAGGGAGTTCCCGATCAGAAGGTCAAAGTTCACACAAAACTCAATCAGCCTCTTACCATTCCTATTTATGGTTTCTTCACCTCCATGTTTCCCCATCACTCCATGTGATCGGCTGAAATCATTTCCAGTCCTAGCATTGAAATCACCCATTATTATGATCTCCCTATTCTTATTCTGCACCTTAACAACTTCTCGTTCTGATTCAGCATAGTATTGTTCTTTATCCAAGATGTCCGCATCCTCTTTAGGGGCATAGATTTGAATAAAAGCTAAACACTTTGAAGATATTCCTATGTGCATTGTTATGATTCTAGAAGATACAGGGTTCCATTCTTTAACCTTAGCAAAGATTTCATCCTTCATGATTATTCCTACTCCTTCCTTTGCTCTGGTATCCTTTGGGACTCCCGAATATATCATGGTATGGTCCCTGGGCAGCCTTACCTCTCCGTTACCTTTTTTCTTAACTTCACTAATGCCCCAGGATGTCTACGTGGTAGGCCATCATCTCTGCAGATATCTCTTCTTCCTTTCCCGTAAGTGTCCATATGTTCCATGTATCCAATCGAATTTCTTTATGAATGCCGTATCATAACCGCTGAGTTCCATCCTGTCCGAGGCCACTTAATAAGCTCTGAATCATGAGAACTACCTTGTGGGTGATTAGCCCAACAAAATAGGCCCCATATCCTCGGGACAACTGGCCTCCTGATTATTTTTATCCCCTCAGAAGGAAGGGTGGCCGGGTTATACCCCCCGGAACTGGGTACCTGTTTGTCCAAGGGTCCTTATTCACTATATTCGGACCACCCCTCCTGGGAGGGATCCCTCAATCCGCAACCCAGAGGGACGCGCTCCCTAGCTGGCAGGGAGTTATCAGAAACTTAATGGAGAATATATTTTATATTTTTTGCCATAATCTTCCAATCTTTAGGGCCCCCGCAGAGTGCAGACTTTTATCGGCCGATAGTTTAGTCCAGTTGGGCTGCTAGTGCACACACCAAGCCAACTAACCAGTCTGGTTGGTGGTGAAGAGGGTGCAGACTACGCCAACAGTCTGCCGAATATTCTCGAACGATTTACCTAGTTACTTAGTTATTACTTAGTTTGTGTTTGACTGCTCAAGTAAGCGGTCACACAATGAGAACATTGTCCAGAAATGTTATCATTGCCCTCATACAATGGAGGAGGAAAATCAAGAAGAGATTCCGAGACTATTGGGTGCATCCCACTTTCAGTGATAGATTATTTAGTGAAAAATTCTACACAATCCGTTCTAAAATACCTGAAAAAAAAAGTTTTTCGCCTTTTGCCGGATGAGCATAACCAGTCAATGAACTAGTCAAGCTAATTGGGACCAGCTGTAGTGAAGAAGGATACCAATTTAAGACTTTCTATACCATTGGAGGAGTGATTTAGCGTTATGATAAGGTAAGATAAACCACAAATACGAGGAGCGAACTGATTTATCGGCCAATAAATAATCATCGTGTGTGCGGAAGTCATAGTAAGCCAATACTGATTAAACAGTCAGCCAATATTTGGCCTATGGATTACTTTGATGGCAATCGGGAAGCCCATCAAACTTTTCCATCGGCCGATACTGAATCGGTCTAATGTGCGCTTATGCATACTTCTCCATACTGATTAAGAGGACAACCAAACTATCGGCCGACAAAAAATCTGCAGTCTGCGGGGGCCCTTAAAGCTTTTAGTACAGAATATAGGTATTTATATGTGGTGGCCTACTTTTCTGAAGATCTATTCTTCCCATATCTTGATCACTTAGTGTATCTCCTTACTCAGATATCCTTCTATTCTATTCACTGCCCTCTCGATCGCAAACATGTATTCAGCTTTTTTTGTCTCCTCTACTGGGACATTATTATTAAATTACAACCTATTATACATTTATTTTGACTGTTTTATTATTTTTTTTAATCACATACCAATGAATCATGCCATTCCTTGTATTTAAATAATTAAGAGATTAATTTCAAAATAGTATTCAAAATTTTACTATCCACTGACCAAACTAATTAAAACTTAACAATTGCATTATGTTTTAAAAGTCGAATTAATTAAATTCAGTGAATGGAATAATAAGGAATAAATATGAAAAAAAAGTAATAAGATTTATTAAATAGCAATATTATCCCCCATCATTATTTATTTAAAAACATATAATGCTAACATGATTCTTAAATAGGCGACGTTTCATGGCTATTGCCACATTTTCAAGCCCTAAAACATGTAAAAACATATATGGACGATAAATACGAATAAAGTATTGACAATGTGAACTAATATTCATCTAAATGCACATTATATATAATGAATGAATTACCATTCTGTGTCCTATTACATTTGGATCAGTTTGATGAACATAATTTTAACGACTAAATAGTCTTGTCAATAGTATTGCATCTTGTTGTCATTTTTCTACATACATTAAAAATTAAACATTAACGTTTTTTAAATAAATAATGATGGGAGATAATGTTTCTATTTAATACACCTTATAAACTAAACTCTCCTTTGGTTATATATATTGTATAATATGAAAAAAAGTAATTTTTGTAATTTTTTTTTTTTTAAGTTATTATGTCTATCTATTTAAAAGATAAAACATGTCATTACTTTAATCATTTACAACATTAAGCTGTATTTAAAAAAAAAAAAAAAAAAACTCTCTAATAAGTTGCATTGTGAGAAAATATTACAGCACACAATTTATGTTAATGAGATGGTAAATAAAACTTTTTATCTTTTATATAAGATGAAGTCTAGGGCATTCCTCACTGAGAAGTTATTTCCAAACTGTTTGCCTCCATCATGCTCTCATCCACTGAGCCCATCGATAATTTTATTTTAGTTATTGTAAGATGAAACTTAATTATTTGTTATTATCATTTTATTTTTAAATAGAAGAAGAGCACACTTGTGGAGAAGCGGAAACAGATGATGAAACAAAAAGAAGCAACAAAATAGTAAAACAGTGGATGGTGAAGCCATTGCACAACGAAGCTGCAAAAGTTTAGGGCAGGGAAGTAGGGAGGTAAATAAATATTAATTCAAAATAAGTAACAATAAAGAAGAAAGGGGAGCCAATAATAATTACCTAAGAAAATAATTTATATATTTAATTATTGATAATCTATGAAATTAAATAAATGTACAAGATGTTTTTTCTAAAGTATGAATCTGAACCAAAAATTTAATATATCAGGGGTTTGTGATTTTTTAACTTCTTCAATTAGTAAAACAGTAAAATCAGTGATGTGTTAGTACCAAAATTTTTAGATTCTCGATACCGGAACCAATACTAAGAAATCAATGCTCGATTCTCAGTAACAATACTTCAGTTTAAAAAGAAATTTCTACTTCAAAACTTAATCCAAAAATAATCTAAAATAGTAAAACAAATCAATTTAAAAAACAATAATAATTAAATTAATGCATTTGTAAACCACAAAGCAGCATTTATTATACATAGCATATGTATATATGTGATATTAATTATAATTCAGGCAATGTACAATAATATAATAATTCAATTCAAAAATCGTTATTTACAAAGATAAACACTCCAATGTTTCATTTATTGATTAAGGAATTGAAAATGTTGCTAAAACTCTTTCACTAAACATTGAAAATGAACTGGATTTAGTCCAGTCAATGAGTGCTGAAATAAGGGGTGTTAGAGTGCATGGAATATGCGATAATTTTTGACTTCACAGCTTCGTGTTAGAAGGTAAACATACTAAAAGTCCCTAAAGGGGGTGAGCTAACGGTGGGGGGGGGAGGGGAGAAGTTCAATTTGTTTGGTTTTGTTCATGTCACGGTATACACTCAAACCAGCCCACTGAATTTGTCAATATCGTCATACTTCACCAAAATATACATATCTAGCGTTGAGGTTTGGGTGTATTACGTGACATAATCAAAATTTCACACATAGGGCCTGATATTAAATTTCACCAGATTTTTAGTTGAAAAAAATAAATTTCAGATCTGACAAATAGTTTTGGAGTTATGGTGAAAATTATGCCAAAAAGCCTTAGATTTCAAAGTAGTAAGCCGTATTTAACTTGCTGGTATTTTTATGGGGCTTGATCAACATTTCATATAAAGGTTCTTATAGTAAATTTAAGGAGCATTCAGATAAAAAATAGAAATTTTAGATCCAACAATTAGTTTCGGAATGAGTACCTACAAACTTGTTTTCTCAGGAAAGTGCGACACCAGATAAAGAGTGCTGAAATGAGGGGTGTTAGTGCATAAAATATGCGATAATTTTCAACTTCCCAGCTTCGTTAAGGAGTAGTTAATAGGTAAACATACCAAAAGTCCCCGCCCCTGGGGGGGGGGGGGGGGTGAGCTAAGGGTGGGGGAAGGGGAGAAGATCCCAATTTTGTTTTTTCGATTATATCTCAAAAACGGTGGACTCTAGAAAAATTTGCTACAGGTAAAAAGTAAATCTCATTAAATTCCCTATAAAATTAGTTGTATATGTATTCATCGAAATTCCAATGGTTTTTCGAGATATACATTATTGAAAATCAATAATTTTTAGAAATAAAAAAAATGTGTTTATCTCACTTTTTTGTTAAACATTTGCTTCAAATACCCAAAACGTATAGAAATTAAAGTAAATTTAATGTTCTACAGTTTTGATTCTGATGGTTTTTCTGAAAAATGATTGTGGAACGTAATAAAAGCAAAAGTTTGACAAAAAGTGAGTTGACATTTGTTTTTTCCCAAAAAAATCACCAATTTTCAATGACGTATATCTCGTAACTGTTAGAATTACAACAAATTGATATATAATTAATGTTATAGGAAATTTAATTAGCTTTTATGTTTATTTAAAACATATTTTTCTAGAGTCTTTTAGTATGTTTACCTTCTAACTATTCCTAACGAAGCTATGAAGTAAAAAATTATCGCATATTCCATGCACTCTACAATGTGTTTATTGACTGGACTATTTGGTTTTAATGAGTATTAGTGTTCAAAAACTAGTATTTACACATAAATACAACACACAATAAAGAAAATAAACTTTATTGATGGATATATCGCCCCTTAAGAATAACAAAAATATATAATAAAATGGTATTATTGTCTGCATGCCATTATTTAGTTGATTAGAGGTCATAATCTTATTACTTCATTTTCCAATAATGAATAAATATCTTCAACATACTGTTTAGCTTGCATTTGTATGAGATTTGTTTTTAATTCTATACAAAGGAGACTTGGTCATTAGAAGAATGATAATCATCACCAAAATATTGCCAATGCCAGCGTTATCGATCCGTTCTGAGGAATCGAATATGGATCATTGATTCTCAAGAATCCATGGAACCGAGAGTCGAATTTTGGAATGGACAAATCCTTAGTTTAAACTATATTTTTAAATTAGCATCTTTAGTTATCTTAGTTATGTAAAATTATTCACATAAAGCATTTTATTTTTTTGAAAACTTAAAAAAATCAGCTATTGAAAAACTAAAGAATTTCGAAACCTCTATCCACTATAGCTACTAATTAAAACAATTATTCAATAAAACATTGGTTGCTATAAAAATAAAATATTTTCTGTATTTGAAAAGATTATATCATAAAGATAGACACTATAACAAAGAAAATTAAAAATTAAGATGAAAAAAAAAGGAAATTAATATTTTTTCATATAAATTATTTCGTAATCCAAATTATCATTTACAGTGAGTTACTTAATTGTATACTGAATTAAAGATCTGAATAATGGAAAATAGTAATAGGAAATAACCTAAACTATTAACAAACGTATTGTAATCAAAACAACCTATAGAAATTATCATATAAATCGTTCTAGAAACAGCCAGCCATCAAATGCAACTCAAAAAAGATCAAACCTTGATATTCGAAAACGATCTCCTGGTGCCCCAAAAATCATCTGAAAAAAAATACGAGCTGTAAGTTAATCAAGATCTTCAAAAATACATTTTTAAAGAAGGTATAACTATCATTTTATTTATTCATTTTTATTATTATTTTCCAGTTCAGTCAAGCTTCACAATGCCAGAAGTACTGGAAGAATTTCCATTTGTAGATGTTCTAGCCAAGCCATCAACTACTTCAGCTAATTTAAAAGTTACATTGACTTCAATGCAAAATGTTTATAAAAATGCACTGTAAGAGGTGTGAGGATCATCTCAATGAAGTAAAAAGAGCTAAGGTAAATTTTGAAAACTGTAAATTTGAAAATTGTTGAAAATATTCAAAATGTTTAATGTATTTTCTGGTGGTATTAGAGAGTATATAAATGTATACCTAGAATGTTTTTAACCCGGGAGAACTTGCTGGGTGAGGTTTTCTGTCACAATGGTGGTAAAAACCTTTTAATCAGAAAACTAAGGTTATTGGAAAGATCTCCATTTGTCTAGCTGGAAAGGGAAGACTTCTTCAAAGGGCACCACCATGCTCAGTTAACTAGTTGTTCCATGACCTTCACTACGGTGTTTGTTCCTTCATAATTTTTGCTCAGTGAGACTTTATTTCCCCCTGGGAGTGCTCACATTACAGATTTTATTCAAACCATAGATTTAGACTATAAATTTTTATCCTACTCTAGACTATTAGTTGAAATGGCATAAGCTATTCATCAGATGAGAGGTAGGTTGTATTTTCTTATTTTCTAAGTTGTAGGATATTTTTTGATTTTCTAACCAATTTAGAAAAATAATATGCAATTGAAAGTCAATTTTTGGAAAATAGTTGACTGCTTTATCATTTTTTTTTGACCTTTTTTTTTTTCATAGAAACCTTACCCCAAAATTTTGAGCGCATGACTTTGCATGATGAAATAAATCCCATTGATTGTAATGAATTATATAAAAAATCGTGATTTTGAATTTTAGCTTCTTACATTTGATCATTTTACTTTTTTTTGTTTATTGTTTGTTGTTCTTAAACTCTTTTATTGATGTAAAAATTAAAAAAAAAAAAAAAATAAATGCAAATGTAAAATTTAATTATATTTAACTCTATTGTAATAATTTATTGAATACTAGCTGAAAGTACCCTGCTCCGCTACGGTTTAATATCATTAGGATGAAGGACAACTTAAATTAGTAAAAGTTAAGCTTAACGTTGATAATTATTATTACTTAAATAAACCTAAACAATTCCATTCTTAGAATTATTTCAATAAGTAAATTTGACAATATGCAAAAGTTAATGTTATATTATTTTGATATTCCTCCAGTGAAGCTTCGAGGCAGCACTACCATCTTACCCAGCTCTGATACCAGACCATCAGCTTTTCTTATGGTATACTTTAAGTGAATAAAGTACCAACTTCTCAACTTTTTTGATTTTTTCGAATATAGTTTAATCGTTCTGTTTCTATTTTTGCGTACATATCAAGCATAAATTCGTTGAGGAGATTACGAAATTAAAGTAAATAAGGTTCTTCACCTTCTCGCTCCATCAACATTTAGGCGTAAAAATCAGCTGCAGACACAGTTTTCTTAAGTGGTGTATTGGTGTTTGGGTCACGCTGAGGGATGTTAATACTTTACCCATCTTCTCCATGGTAAAACATGAAATGATACTAAAGAGAATCATACACTTGATAGAACTCACTGATTCTTATCAGTTTTTTGTCCCTACATCGAACTGGCGTTACATGTCATTACCAGAGAACATTAGTCTTTTAACCTCCTCTTTAACATAAGTCTTTTAATAGCTTCTCGTCACGAAACTCAAAACTTGTAATGGTCCACCTCTGCAGTCACCATGAGTTCACAGAAAGTACCATATTATAAGGTTTCGACATCAATCGTATTTCTGTTTGTTTACAACTATAAGGAACTTAATTTGTGGTCAAAGTGTGCGGCTTAAACATTTAACCTATTTTTTAACTTAGCTTATCTCCAAATACGACAATTAATGACAATTAATCTTTTATTATTCACCCAACAATAATTATTATTATCAGCGATCCAGGCCGATTTTTTTAAATTCCTTTCTTAGCGAGCACCTACGGCCCTAGAGGAAGCTACATATCGAATTTCATTCCAATCCGTTCAGTGGTTTCTGAGATTTCGTGTTAAATGAGTGAGTGGTATTTGACAAATATATAGTAGATAATACTTTTTAAAAATTATTTTATGTTTTTCTTAATTGTTTTCCTTTAAACACCTAATATTAACTTTATTTGGTGTTTAGAAATTGGTATTCTCTTCGTGAGAGACTTTGAGAAACTTTGAACGTGAGAGAAAATCTCATGTGTGAGTTCTCATGTCTCACTAACTCTAGTGGGTTCTGCCGGGTTAAAAAGTGAAGAAAGTATCAAAAGAAATTAAAAATATATATATTTATATATATATTTTTTTTTTTATTATTCAGCTGATATTACTGCTGAATAACCTCGTTTAAAATTGGGTATATATAACTATAATCTTATTGGCACTTATTTAAATAAGATATATTTTCTTCAATATGTTGAATATCGTTGGCTGATATGTGATTCTTCATATGTGCATGTTCTGGCAATTGGTGCATACGAGGAATCACATCTTAGCAGACAATGTGTCTGTTTATTTATTTATTTATTTTTTTAGTTCCAAAGCAAAAAGAAATAAAATAAAACTATGTAACAGGATAAATTAGGGGCAAGCTTAGACAAATTAGAAGGACTACGATTACAAGTGATGCAGAAGTTTGGAGAGGAAGCAGAGGAATTTGTGCCACCTCTTAATGCAGCACAGTGTGTTGTACAAAATACGCCCACAATCATGACAACAACAACTGGTAAGTTAAGAGTCTCAAATCGACATTACACAATTTTTATTATTTTTTTAACAACTCATTTATACCTAAATGTGTGGTGTACAGAACTTATCCGTTCTAAACCATGAATTAATTTATTTATTACCTCTATTCTTCATCCACAGTGTATTTTTGTAAAGTCATTTACATCTAATAAGAAAGTTTATTTTTTTATGCTTCTACAGTGTGTATTTTAGATATAGGGTCTTTTTTACAATAGGCACACATTGCTACCAATAATAGTGATATATATATATATATATATTGTAATGATTTTCTGCAATCATATATTTTTAATAAAATTATATGTCAATAATTAACTGACTTAAACTAATTATGGGGTTCTGTCAATATTCTTTTGAATTATGACGAAATATTTAAACAAGGATTTGGGCATTTTAATTTATATTTATTATAAATTACTATGTGAAAAAAATATTTAATTTTACCTTTAATCTAAATTCTAAAGTCCATTAAGGAGAGAACTTCTAAACACTTTCACATATCTTGGTTCCATAATCTTCTATCACTCCTAACACCTAGCTGCCCCAAGGTCCAAAACTAACTCATTCTGTCTTCTTCCTTCTCCGTCCTAAAACCAACTGCCCCATTTTTCCTACCTGCCTCAAGGGCTGGTACTCTCTCTCCAGGTATCGAAGGTTTCTCTAATCCCTACTCCTACCTGGTTTGGACCCCTACTTCCAATATTTGCTCTTTCTGGACTTAAATTGCAAATATCATTACAATATATAAAAACAGTCGTTATTGTATCTGTTAGAAACATGTGCTGTATTGCTATACAAATCAGGTAATATTTTTCTTTTTTTAAATCATTTCCTCCTTTATTGCTGTGAAGTGTGAGGGGCCTGCACATAGAGATCCATTGACCTGGATCTTATTCCAGCTGGGTACTTCTATTCCAACCGTACTCTCTATTCCTATACCTCTCCTGTCAAATGCTTCTTTTATAGTGTCATTCCACTTGTTTCTTGGCCTTTCATTGGGTCTTCTTCCATCTACCTTTGTCTAGTTGACAGTTTTGGCCATTTGTTCCTTGTGCATTCTTTTAATGTAACCATATCGACGAAGCCAGAATTTTTTTATTATTTGTTAGGCCAATTTGGCTCCCAGATTGATTCTTAAAGTATTAAATGAAAAATCATTTAACTTTAAATTGTAAAATTATCTGTATGAGGGAAGGTTCTTGTTAATTATATTTATCGCATAATGGATTATAGGTATGTTTATTTAAATTTAAATATAATTTTTTTTATACTATTAAACTGATTTACAATTTTGTAATATTATTATTTAACATCTATTTATTCAACCCTTGCCAGGTTTTTGATAAGGATTATATTATATCACTTTTGCAAATATACATTAAAAGTAAACATTTTACAGCCAAATATAAATTATTTTATTCATTATAATATAGATTCAAAACAAGCATATCAAAACAAGTATATCATGATATTATCATATTCTTATTTAAAACATTTTGGAACATTACAATTTTACCTTGTGAGAGAGAGTGAAGAATGACACGTTTATTAATATATATATATATATATATATATATATATATATATATATATCTATATATATATATATATATTATATATATATATATATATATCATCACTCATATTTTGTATTACACATGTGCCATTTGTCTTCAACATACTTCACAAATGATGGTTATATGTAGTGTTTCAGTTAAAAACATTCATTACTTACTCCTGAGGGTATAACATCCACTGCAAATAGTAAACAGAAGATTTTTTTTTTAAATAATTTATTTTTAACCACATTTAATTTTTTTATTTATTTAAGATTCAAAACCTCCCAGATATAAAAACCAATTTACTTTTCTATTGCACTGTAGGATATTTTATTGCAGTAAAATACATTTCATTCATCGTACGATATCTCACATCAAGTGAATTATTTAGCTATAGCAATACTTTTAAATATCAGCATAATGAAATTTGTATAAAAATAAAAGCATTATTGACTTAGCATTTGCCGGCAAGGTATGAATACGGAAGGTCTAGAAGAGGTTGCAGAATCACTTTTCTTGATGGGAAATAATCAACAATTAAAACAAGACATAGAAGATCTACGAATGCAACTTGAAGAAGCAAAAGAAATTGGATATTCAAATGTAATACTTTTTTTTTTTTTTTTTTTACTGAAAATGTATAATTAAATAGTAATGTGGAATTAGTTCAATATAGTTTGATGGATAGTTGCTTTTTTTTTTTAGTATTACTTGTGAAGAGGTGGCTTGCTCCTTTTAACAGTAACCAGTTCCTGTTTTACCGGCGTGCATTCTAGCTGTAGCCATTCGAACTTAGAACTCAATTTTTATAACTCACCACTTACTAACTTATCCCCGATGTTTTCTAGCCTTCCCTCACCGCTCTTCACTACAGTCCACGTTTTTAGCAAAAGCAACCACAGAATATTCATTTATTATTCTATACCACTTTTAAACTTAAAATAAATACCTTATATCATATATTATTTATCCGTATAATATACTATATTATATGATAATATACTATATTTATTCATATAAATTTGAGATATACAGTGGGCTTAGGCAAAGGGACCCATTACCACCAATCCTATTTAACTTATGCCTTGAAATTGCCACTTGCGGCATAAAAAAAAATCCAGTTGGAAACATTTATAACAGACTTACGCAGTACATGGCATATACAGATGACGTGGTGATCTCTACAAGAACGTTTTCTGTGTTATTCAATGTATTTAATGTATTCAGCCAAGCAGCAAAGAGGATAGGGCTCGAGATCAATACATCAAAAACTAGATGTATGGAAACCTCGAGCAACCCAAATTATAGTGGAGGATGTATAACAATAGGAGAGTACATGTTTCCTACCTGTAAAGAATTGAAGTACCTGGGAGGCATAGTAACAGAGAATAATGATGTAGGAGCTGACATTAAAGCCAGAATAGCAGGGGGAACAAGGTGTTTTTATGCAACGGAGAAACCTCTATGGTTTAAAAGCCTCTCCAGAAGGGCAAAAGTAACCATTTACAATAAGACCAGTAGTGACGTATGGTAGTGCAAAATGGACTCTAAAAAAGGAATATCAGAAGTCAAGCAAGCCACCTCTTCGCAAGTAATACACTTTTCATGTATTCAATATCTAAAACATTGACAGAAAAACATTTTTCTTCTTCCTTGCTATAACTGTTTTTTTAATTGCTATTCCAATCCCCTTTGCTGTGTATCTTTGATCAGAAGCAGCAATCTGCTGGTATTTCTTACAATCTTCACTGCGATTATGATTATGATTTAAACTCTCTCTAACTTTCTAAAAAAAATTTCACTACTTACATTATTGTTCTCCATGATGACTGTTATGATAGATGGTTTTACTCAATTTTAAAGCTGAAGTCTTTTCAAGAAAAAGCTATTTGCTCAATCATGTTTTCATATTTTAGTATAGATCCCTCAATACCAATATAGACTAAGAGAAGGAAAACAAAATAATAATATACTATAACTGAAGAGTTATATATAATGACTGGATGAATATTGAAAAAAAAAAACTTGCCTCAGTTCTTTTCATTACCGAGTGTTTATAATAACTTAACTTCTTCAGTTTTTTTGTTTTGTTTTTTTTCCAATTTTCCATCTGCCCTGATGATGGCCATCAATGATTTGGGCAAAGCATTGAGAAATATAATAAAATATGTTTGTTAATTTTCAAAAAATGCCCACAATTTTTTTGTCTGATCCCATCCAAAATCTTATTTAATATAGTATAAGGTTAACATAACATTTTCATGAATATGTATACTATACATATAATACTGTGATTTAAAACTTTTCTGTCTTACCAAGTAACTAAATTATAACTATTTAATCTTAAATTGACTAATAGTTAATTGTTAAATAAATGTTTAGGTACATGTTTAGATTTGCAACATGCTCAAATTTATCGATCATATAAAGGTCAAATTAATAAATGTTATTGAGAAAGATTTATTTAGGGTTCACATTGTGAATTCCAGATTGTATTATTCCTCACAATGTCAATATATGTATGTATTAATATACGTAATTAGGGATACAAATTTTTTCTAGTAGTATTATAAACAATTTTTCATTTATACTTAAATCTATAGGCTGCATATCTCATAAACAAATTGTTGACAGGAATACACTTAAAAAAAAAAAAAAAAAAAATTCTTTGTATTCTTAGGTTCATATTTTCAGTCAGAACTTAACTCTGAAACACTCTTTATAACACAATCCCTAAAAAAAATCAAAAATTAGTGCAGAACTCTTTAACCATAGGTTTCTTATTTCTACTATACCAATATCTACTACCTTATGTATGATTAGTTTTACTTGCAATATAACTCTTTGAAAGGACTTATAATTGGTTGGCATACATAACAGTGTTCTTATTTTCTTATATTATAGTTAATAAATTAATCATGGTGTATTATGTAGTTGTTCATCTTCACAGAAAAAAGAAGATGATGTAATACAAGATTTAACACAAAGAATTAGAGAAATGTCATTAACTCTTACACTTGCTGAAAAGCGACAGCAGACTCTTGAAGACAAAATGGAAGAAAAAACAAAAGGAAATAATATCATTGAGTAATGATAACAGGCAAATGAATGACCTTTTCAGACAAAGAACTCAGGAGTAAGTATATAAAAAAGAAATATTGTAAGGTTCAAAAACAGATATTTGTATAATGTAGAATGAGGATAAAATACCTAATATTTTTTTTAATGTTTTATTATACTAAACTATAAACTTATCTTTAAAATCATAGTATTCTAAATTGGTTTTTTAAGATTATATATCCAATTTGTTTCCAAATATTCACCAAATCATATACAATCACTGGTTTCCAAACTAACTTTTAAAATAGCATTCAGCTTGAACTGCTTAAAACAGCATATCTACTTCCATTCAAATATCCTTCTCTTAATGTATATTCAATTGATTTCTTTATTATAACATTCAAACTACGTGTTTTTTATTGTATCTAAATAAATCGTATCTTCATTAATTGATAAATATTTAATTTCAAATAATGAAATTAATGTTCAGGGTTGATTTGTACTAATAATTGGGGGGTGGGAAATGAATCCAGCAAGTGGGCCTTCTGGAGCTATTGCCATTCCCAAGGTAGTCAATGGAACCTTTCAGTTCCTGATGAAGTCTAGAAAGCGTCCACCATTTAAGTCAGGAAATCATAAACTTGGTATCTTCTCCTACTGCCCTACCAATCTTCAAATGTCTTTTAAGTTAACAGTAAGATTAATACTTAGAGTTTCTCTCTGTTTAACCCTCCAAGGATGAGCAAAAATTTTTTTTATTAAAATAACATTTTGTATATATTTTTTTGTTAATGGACATGCTGAAATTCAGGAAAAATGTTTTGTTTTTTAAAAATAAATCTCACCGTTTGCTCATAATTGGCTGTGTTCATATGATCATGCAAGGCCTTTCCCAAGATGGATGATTTGTGAAGTAAAAAAAAAAAAAGATGTTCTAAATTTTGGAATTTCATAATAGAAACGCTTTTTATATGATCTATTTTTTTTTTTTAAAACTCATATATATCAAAAATATAAAAAAAAAATTATTATTTAATACAGAATTCATAGTTTTCTATGAAACCCCACAAAGCATGAGATAGACCTTTAGTATGAATCTATGGCACATCGGTGATGATTTTCTTCAACTATAAAGTAGTCGATCCTATCATAGCTTAAAGCCATCAGTACTCGCTGACTATGGCTTATGGATTATTGGATGCTGCGGTATGCATAAACTTCATTATTGGAATGAATCAATCACGATGCGTTGCCAAGAACACAAGTTCTAAAAAGTTAAAAAAATTATTATAAATCCATATTTATTTACCTATTTTCAATCGATCAACAATTGAAGTTTTTTTTTTTTTTCATTGTGAAAAAAGACAGGCATGATCATATGATCACAGTCTTCATAATGGCTATTTTAAAACCTTCAGGATTATTATTTTTAAATAAAACTAATACTAAAGCATGATACAACTATATAGTATCTAACTCTATAATCCTATCAGTAAATAAAAAAATAAATAAACAAATTACAACACTTATCGTTAATGAAAATCTATTTTCAAAATTTTTTTCTGACGTGAGAAATACTTCAATCATCGCAGCTTTGGTCACAAATGAACACTGGCTCCTCTTGGAGAAGGTGTGCAGAGGTAAATGCAAATAAAATAAAGGTGGAAGAGCAGGATGCCCTTTTGAGAGGGGGTATGTTTGGTGTGATCAAATGGACAAGCCAGTCATTGGAGAGTTACACTAATTTTTTTTTTCTGGTCAAATATAATCAGTTTTTTTTTTTCCTGTTAGTTTCTATAATTAGTTTTTCTTTCTTCCCTTGGCCATTGGACTACCTTCATTCCTTCGTTGTCCCTCTCTACATTATCCATCATCCCTTTACTCTGCTGTTTTTTGAAAATGCCTAGTGAAGGTCTTGGTCACAAAAGTGGAAGTTCCACATATGCAAGTTGGACTGCTTAATTCAGGCTAAGGGCCAGTTCCAGGACAAATGATTATAAAGCCTAGACACTTGGCATCTGTGGAAGATGGTGGAAGTTAGGACAGCAGTTAAAAATTCAAGTTAGCAATTTGGATTTTTCTAAGGATTCTAAGGTTCAAAAGTTATACAAAATAAGTAAAACATATAAAAAGGTTTGCTTAAATGTAAATCAGAAATTAAGAATGTCTTTGTTCAATCAGAATTCTGAAATAAATTCTAGTTTAAAAATGTTAGCATAATTATTTAGGGTAATCACACTAAATAATTTTAGGATTTGTAATTTTGCGTAATATAATTCAGACATTTTTATTTTATTGTATTTAGAGATAAATTGTTATTATTTAACTGATCACTGAAATAATTATTGATTAGACTATCAGCTTTGAGAAAACAAATTGAGGACAAAAACAAAGAATTGGAAACTGTGAATAAAAGATTTACCGAAGCAAGCAACACTTTACAAGAAGAGTTATATAAAAAGTAAGATAAAAAATTACTATTTATGTATGAAATATATGATTATATAAGATGTTTGAAAGTGAAATACTTACTTCCTTGGCTCTACAACCCGCAAGGGGTAAGGCCGCCCGTAGCAATCTCTGCCATTCACCCCGGTCCCGGTGAAGTGAAATACTACTTAAACTAATTAAATTCAACGTACAATTGTAAGATTTTTAATGGTTTTGTTAGTTGTTTATTGGGTTTAAGATTATACACTTCTGACTCAATCATTAACCCTTCATCATTCCCTTGGCATTAATTTGCACACCAGACAATTTTGAAAATTCATATTCCTGATTAGAGTGATCAAAAGTGGCTGAAATTTCATGAGTCTGAGTTTCAAAGATTAGTCTTTGAAACTCAGACTCATGAAATAAAAAAATATTTTGTTTTAAGAATTATTCCAATAAAATTGTATTTTTATAAAATAAATTATTATTTATTTTTATTTTGTAATCCTTCATTAAAAAAATCAAAGTTATTGATCGTTTCACATTAACATATGAAAAATATAAAAAAAAAAATTATAGAATGTTCTAATCAAATTATATTGATCTCAACCAAAAGCTAAAAAAAGATAACTACGATTTGCAAAAAAAAAAAAAAAAAAAAAAAAAAAAAATGAACATTAAATAAAATTATATAATCCAATTTTCTTGATTAATTCTATGGTACTACAAATATACTGTTTACTATCGCCCAAGGCCATACAGAGCTGACGAGGTACACCACATTTATCCATATATCTCCTGTACTGAGGACACTCCTTGAAGATTTATGAACTCCTATATAATATAATTGTGTATAATTATATATATATAATATATATATAATTGTGTTTGGTCTATATTAATTAGGCAACACATTCTTCTATGTATTTATTATTACATGAAAAACTTTTTTTTGTAAAACTAGAGGTTTTTTTTTTTTTTTGGTTTCTTAATTTAAGCAGTTATTTGAAGAATATTTGGAGGTTGATTACTTCGTAAATTTTTACTTTTACTGTGCTCCTAATAATGAATTATATTTATTGCTTAAACATGATTAAACTAAAACATATATTTATATTTGCATTATTTATATAATGCATGTTTATACCACCGGCTGTCTACTACTGGTGAATAGTCTTGCTATAAAGCTATAAAGTATTTATTATATATTTAAAGCTTTTTCAGACATTGTCATAATCTATTGAATAAAATCCAGACTTTCAATAAACCACTTCTGTACTCTACTGGCACACTTGACATGATCTGATATCATTCAGTTGTTTGTCGCTAGCTGGTATTTTAATACTACTTCCATTAAGAAATCATGAATCTACCAAGAAAACAATTTTATGGTCACTTAAGGTACACATAATGGTATAGAAACATCAATACAATGAGGATTGATGAATTAATTGCCACTTCTATTGGGATTATTTTACTAGAAAACTAATTTCAAATGCTAAATATTCATCTTCAGTTCCATTGACGTCTAGCAACTGAAAGACTTCAAGACTTGTAAGACGTCAATGGAACTGAAGATGGATGTTTAGCATTTGAAATTAGATTTCTAATAAAATAATCCCAATAGAAGTGGTAATTAATTCATCAATCCTAATTTTATGGTCAGCATTTACTATGTTAAAATCTTGTTATTTTATCCAATTCCAAAAAATCAAAGAGTATAATATGAATAACTTTACCTAAATTATTTTCTATAAATATGAAATTGAATGTATTCTTATTCACTTGTATAAATTGTGTATACAGTTATATTCTCGTGTGAATATATATACAATCGTATTTACATGTTGAATCTCTTAAGCAAAGAAAATTAATACAGACAACTTAAGACGTAAAGATATGGAGCATAAATTAACTGAAATAACTAATTGCTTATTGTAGTTAAATTAAGTATGTGCAATGGAGAAACTAGCATTTCTAGCAGAACTCCTCATCCAAGTGAATCGAACTGTATTCACAATTTATATGAGTGAATACAACTGTATTCACAATTTTTACATTTTATTACAACTGTATTCACAATTTATACGAGTGAATACAACTGTATTCACACTTTCTTCTTCTTCTTATGCAGCACTACAGCCTGGAGGGTGGGCCTTGGCTTCCCTGATAATCCTACTCCACACATTCCTATGCCTTGCCTTCTCCCTCGATCCAGTCACTCCTATCACTCTAAGGTCCTGCAGCCATCGTCTGCATGGTCGACCAGCTCTTCTTGTACCAATAATGGGTCCATTCAGCAGCCTGCTAGGCATCCTATCATTCAGCATCCTTATTATGTGACCCAGCCACTCTGTTCGTCTAGACTTAACTAATTTTAGCACATTACTATCTTTATATATAGAAATATATTTCATTGTTGGTGCAATATCTCCTTTTATTTTTGTCGTTATCATAGACAGGGCCATAGATCCGTCTTAATATTTTTCTTTCAAAGATCTTAATTTTATTGGCCATCATAGCGGTGAAGGTCCATGCCTCTGTATGTCAATATTGGTCTTACAAACATTTTATAAATTCTGGTTTTTGTGGCTCGTGATAAATAGGACTTAAAAAAATGGATATTGGCGAAGTAAGCCCTATACGCAGCCATCACTCTTTTATTTGCTTCATTAATCATTTTATTTTCATGATTTAGTTCAGTAGCCAGGTATGTGAACTCTTTGACAGTATCAAAGACATAGTCTTCAACAGTGAATGCATCATTATTAATTGAGCCCAGGTTCATATATTTTGTTTTCCTTTCATTGACTTGCAGTCCCAGTTTCCTACATTCTCTGTCAAGATTTGTGAACAGTTCCTCATGTGCAGGGATATTGCGAGCTACCGCACAGATGTTGACTGCATATGCGCAGATTTGAGTGCTTGAGTGAAGGATATTGATTTTATAATTTAGCTTTTCTATAAGCTTGTGAAGTGTGAGATTAAAAAGAGTGGCAGATAGGGCGTCACCCTGCCTCACACCAGCTCATACTGGGAATTAGCGGCTCACATTATCATTCCCTTATACTTTACCGTTACTGCGAAACATTGTCATCATAATAAGACAAATTAATTTATGAGGGATTCTGAAATCCGTTAAGGCTTCCATCAATTTGGAATGTTTGATGTTGTCAAACGCTTGGCGATAGTTCATGAAGAGAGCATGTAAGTTAATTTTATACTCCCAACATTTAATTTAAAAAATCACAATTTATACGAGTGAATACAGCTATTCATATTTAAATAAGTGAATACATTCATATTCTCACATGTGAATACGAATATATTCTGATTCATATTCATAAAAAATAATATGTGTGAATGTGTTCATATTTGTATTTACAAATATAAATATGCTACTAAATAATATACTGCTCTGATGTAATAGATAAACGATTTATGTTCTAAAGAATGTCTTTAATGAGCTGATCAATCTTCCGGTCAAGCATTACTTTTATTATTATTTTAATAGTGAGATGCATCAAATGGAGTACCAAAAATTATTGGATGAGAAACTTGAAATTGAAAAAGAATTAAAGGAAATGGATGGTAGATTTGGAGATTTTGAAGAAAGGGAACTATGCCTCAACACTATACTCGAAAATGGTGAGATGATAATTACATTAATTAAAATTATTTTCGCATATTTATAAAATATCATTGGGCTGTGTTTCATCGTGGCTTATTAACTTGGAGTTTCAAGGAATGATAATGATCACAATGATAATATGATAATAATTTTGTGTGAAAAGTTAATAGGACTCTCTTTACAAATACCTTTTTTGAACATCATGAAACATAAAGTTTTTTATATTTGATAGTTGGTGTAATAATATAGTAACAATATTAAATTCAATAAATAAAATTTAATGAATTAGAAAAATTCCCCAAAAAAATGTTTAAACTCACAAACGTACACTAAAGAAAATTAAACCCTGTGATTTTTTTTTTTTTTTATACAAAAAAAAAAGAGTATCTTATAGTAAATCTTCAAAAAAAGTATTTTAAAACTAATTATTTTAAATTGCAATTATAATTTGATCATCTTGATTGCTGAATGATTATTGTTTTATTACTTAGTTGCTTTTCTACTGTTTCTGATAGCTGTGTAACTTAGAAGAAGAAGAAAAAATGAACTTTATTCTGGGACTACTTGTCCCCTAAGAATAACATATGATTACAGTACATAGGACAATCGTCTGGCTTTGATAATTAATTATAATAAATAATTACAATAGATAATAATAAAAATTGATAAATAATTAAATTATATGTTACAAGATAACTGTGACATCTAGTAAAATGATACATCTTATGTATACTACTATAATGTATATTACATAAATATTCACGTTTTACATTAGCTCGGAAGATTGAAAATGAAGGAGGTAAAGGAATAAATGATGTTTAAAGGAAGTAAGAGTGGATCTTTTTCGAATTGTGATGGGCAATGAATTCCATAACAAGGAAGCATAGATAATAAAGGATTTCTCGAAGGATGCAGTTCGATGTGCCAGAGTGTATAGGTTGATGGGTTGGGTTCTAGTATTTAAGAGGTGAATGGAGGAACGCAGAGTAAGGAGGTCATGGATATAGGTGGGTTTTTTGGTTTTCAAGGTTTGAAATATGAGAGCACCCAGGAAGTAATGACGTCAAAAACCGGGGTACAGCCACCCGATTTCAGAATACCTGTGAGATATGTGAGACCGTCTGGAGATCCCAAAAATAAATCTAACAGAACAGTTCATTACTCTTTTACATCTCATCTCGAGCTCATCAGACAGTCCTCCATATACTATAACTTAAGTGTGTATTTATGGCTAACCTTCTTTCCCTTTCACAAATCTATGGCAACAGAAGAATACATGTTCTACTGTTTCCAAAAGGGTTGTGCTAGTGGGGTAAGATGATTTATTATTTGTTTTGGAAATGAAACAGTTAGGCCCAAAAAACCATTTCCTGTAAGAAATTGAGTGAGGTAACAGTTAACTCTTAATATAATTATTAAAGATAATGCATCCCAGCATTTTTGCCATCATTGTATAGTGGTATTCCTCTCGTCCCTTGTGATTGTTAGACAATAAGTACACGATACATCGTTTTTGACACTAGATCCAGTTGTATTCATCCCCAGAAGGTAAGTCGGCGACATGTCAGCTACATAATGCATCATAAGAAACAGTGTAAAATGCTCTAGTTATACGAATAGGACTTCTTTGGTACACACTATTAACCTTCTGGACAAATAACTGCACCAGGAATGCGTTAGTCCAGATTGGTGCTGCATAAAAAAGAGCAGAGCTTGCCACAATAGCCAGAAGTCTTCTTCTTTGGCATGATTCTATCTAGTACATTTGTTACTTGGGCTAGTTTTCTGCTAATTATGAGATGTTCATCAAACCTTGGGCTGGGATCGATCTCACCTTGACATCTAATGGTTGGGAGGGAATGTTAAACTCTCCAATGGTCAGGCTGATTGTTTCCCTTACTTTCCTGCTTCTGACGAGAACTGTCTCGGTTTTATGACCAGCAAGCTGTGGCCACCGATGAGAGCCACTGGCAGATTGTGATTACATAAGCCTATCTAAAGTTTTCTAAAGAGGATATATAATATAATGTTGAACAAAAGTAAACGATGAGCTGTTCTCTTTGCAATACTTATTGGTGAAAATTTAGTTTTGTAATGATGATGGACAGATACCAAACTCATAAATATCTTATTGATATAGAAATTTAAAGTTAATGGCCTTAACTGCTGATTTTTTTTGTTTTTTTTGTCCCAATAAGTTAATTACAGTTCTAATAATTCATAAAGTACATTTAAGTGATGTCCTATAAGATTATAGGATACACATATGTATATATTTGTAATTGTAAATTAATTTGAATTTGTAGTATTTTATTTACCATTGGTTCACTTATTCATGCTTTGTTTAAATGTTTTATTTCAGAAAAGAAAAAAAATAAGAAACTTGAAGATTTATTAATTAAAAGGGATGAAGACCTCAATAAAATGGAGAAGAAACTTTTTGAAATGGTATATTTTAATCTATTCCATTGAGGAAATATAATCTTTCCTGCAGATTTTGAATATGCATAATGAAGTTCTTCCTTTTAATTGCTCAAAAGTATTATATGCTAATGGCTGATCAATCACTTAAATATTGAAATATCTAGATCAATTTGTTTTCTAGATAACTTTTTTTATACTTTAAGGTCATGATGGCCAAGCACATGTCGTCGCCTCTATGTAAAACTAACAAATGTGAAAAAATAAATGTTTATTTTGTTCGTTTACCATTGCATTCTACAAGGCTTACCTTGTGATAAAGTGCTAGAAACTCATAAAGCTGACAATAGTGATTTCGGTCTTCTTAATTGCTGATCAGATTCGAAATTTTACCCTAAGGCCTGGTAGAATACAACGGTAAACAAACGAAATAAAAAAAAAAAAAAAGCAATTTTTCACATTCGTTAATTTTACATAGTGTCTACAATGTAGAAAAGATTAAAAAAAAATGTTTGATACCCACCTGAGTTCATTAATAATTATTTACTAGTTGTTTCACCAAATAAATCTTGGTGCTCTAAAAAAACTGGATGGCAAGCTCTAGTAAATAATCTAGAGTTGGACAAAGGGTATGGTGCACCCATTTATAGGAATGATTCCCTGCACCAGTAATAAAACTGATATTATTGCCAGATGTGCCTATTTATAGTTATTTTTCCTAATTTTATAGATCACATTGAACTTGAAATTTGAAAAAATGAAATAAGAAATTAAAGAAATTTGATTTAATTTATGATTATCAGAAACATCTTATTTTCATCTTGTCTATTGAAATAAAAGACGAAACAATTAACTGTTATAGTTCAGTGCATAATTTTTATTATGTCATCTTATATGTTATCATTATGAACATAATAGAAGAAAAAAAAAAAAATTCTTATCATTAATACCAATGTAAAAGTTATATATAAGATATTTCATAGTATTGAATATTTATTCCTATTATTTATTTTTAGGAAGCATCTTCATCTAATAACCTAGAAGTTGTTGCTGAGCAACTTTTAGAAAAAGATTCTGTGATACGAGAGCTTGATGCTCTAAGAGCGACACAGCAGGCTCATATAAGAGATTTGTTAGTATATGAATTACTTTATAATAATCCCTCTAAAATTACAAAAATATGTTTTTATATATAGGGTATAATATTAAGTTGATTGTAAGCTGATCAAGACTTTATGTTTTCCTCTGAAATTTTTCATTAATTTTATTTTTCATAAAATTAGAACCACAAGGGATACTAAGTTGCTACAACTTGACGTTCAAAGTCTCTCATTTCAGTGTAATAAATGTTTAGAAGTGGAGTTTACTGCCTCTTTCCTTATAAAAGAAACTCAAAAGAACATTTAATAGATTTTTTTTTTTTTTTATGTGTTTCTAATTCAGTTTTCAATGATATTCCATCTATCTCATCAGACTATAAAAATTTAGTTGGATATATAAATGGCTACCATATATTTAGAAGTTGGTTTAACCCTGGAGTAGTCGCGTGGTTGACAGTTACATGAATGGTCGCATGGTTGACCAGTGTCACCCACAGAATGATTTTGTTTTTGATATCTGGAGGCAGTTGCCGGTCCCAAGCCCGGGTAAAAGAGGAGGGTTGGTTCGGAGGGCTGACTACCTACCAACCGTTAAAAAAATTTTAAATTCAGAAAACAATACACGGCCTCGAATATTTGGATTGTCACAAAGGTTATTTGACCCCATCGCGTAAACACAGACTTAATATTGCATCTTGGAATGTGAGAGGATTAAACCAGCCTGGTTCAAGCAGAAAGTTAAAGGAAGAACTTGATAAATATCAAATAGAAGTAGCTGCACTATAAGAGATACGTTGGCGGAATGTGGAAACAATGGAATTGTTTGAATAAACAGCGGACACATTGCAAATGTAGTTGGAACTGGATTCATGATTAAAAAATCAATCAAGCACACAATAATACAGTATAAACTGATCAACGAAAGAATTTGCTCAGTACGACTTAGAGGAAGATTTTTCAAAATATCAATCATATGCGTACATGCCCCAACAGAAGATAAGGAGGAGGAGGAGAAGGATATGTTCTATGACACTTTAGAAAGAGAATATGGTGCAATCCCAAAGAATGATGTGAAAATAATTATAGGCGACCTAAATTCCAAGATAGGTAAAGAAGAGGCATTTATACCCACTATAGGCAGGGAAAGCAAACATGACTACTCTAACAATAATGGACTTCGCATAATTAACTTTGCAATGGAAAAAGGACTGGTCATTAGTAGCACTAAATTCCCACACAAAGAAATAAATAAAGAGACTTGGGTCTTGCCGGATGGCCTCACTAGAAATCAAATAGATCATATTCTCATGGAATCGAGGCATGCATCAGATATCAGAAATGTTAGGGCATTCAGAGGAGTGGACTTGTGATACTGACCATCACATGGTAAAAGTCTACTACCAACAGAAGCTTGCTGTAAGAAGGCTCCCTACAGGGCACAGGACACATGCCTATAACTCTGACAAACTACTCACAAGTGAAATAGCCGAAGCCTTCGAACGTAAAGTAAGGGAAGAGCTAGCAGGAAGTGGGATTGGGCATAATACTGAATACTGAATACTGAATAATACTGAAAGGAGCAGTAACGGAAAGTGCAAAGGAGGTGCTTGGAAAGAAGGAATCAGTTCCCAGGAATAACTGGTTTGATGAAGAGTGCAAGAGAGTTCTGGAAGAAAGAAACAACGCAAGACTAAGCATGTTAAAAAGAAAAACTAGAGGAAGCTTACAGTATTTTATAGCAAAAAGGAGAGAAGCAAAAAGAGTGTGTAGGCAGAAGAAGAGAGCACATGAAAAGGAGAACCTTGAAAAGTTGAAGGATTCCTGGAGAAGGAAAAGAAACAAGAAAGTTTAACAAGGAAGTAAAGAAAGTAAAAATAGGTTTCTAAGCCAGGACTGAACTGTGCAAAGGGAAAGATGGAAATTTGTTAGGAGAAAAGAAGGCCATTCTCGAAAGGTGGATCCAGTACTTTAGTGAATTATTAAACACAGAAACCGCTGATAAAATATCTAAAGACAATGTAGATCTAAAGGAACTCCTAGGTAATGCACAAGAGGGAGCTAAAGAAGTAGGAGCACCCGAGAAAAAGAAGAAATAATTGACATCATTATGTCAATGAAGAATCACAAGACGCCAGGGCTTGATGAGATCACCACAGAGATGTTAAAACATGGTGGTAATGAGCTATGGGAAGAAATTTATAATTTAATATTTGATATATGGTTAGAAGAAAACATGCCCGAAGATTGGACAAAAGCAGTAATATGTCCCATACACACAAAAGGAGACAAGTTAGTATGCGACAATTATAGAGGCATTTCTCTTTTAAGTACAATATATAAAATAATGGCAGTGCTTCTACAAAAAAGGTTGACTGAATTCACTGAAAGTATTGTAGGAGAATACCAAGGAGGCTTCAGGCCCGGAAGATCAACAGTTGACCAGATATTCTCCCTGAGGCAGGCAATGGAAAAGTGTCATGAATTCAACGTAGAAATGCATCTTCTCTTTGTGGATTTTCAGCAGGCATATGACAGTGTGGACAGAGAGATACTTTTAAAAATTATGGTAGATATGGACATACCAAAAAAAACTAGTTAGACTGACAACAATGACGTTAACCAAGACTACTTGTCAAGTAAAGTATGGAAATTCCCTTTCAGACGAATTTAGTGTTAATAATGGCCTAAGGCTGGGTGATCCTCTATCTCCAATTCTGTTCAATATAGCCCTGGAAGCAGCTATTCGCGGTATCAGGACAAATCCAGGGGGGACTATATATAATCGCCTGTCACAACACCTAGCATATGCCGATAATGTGGTTATAATTTCTAGAACCCAAGCAGCATTATCAGGTACCTTCCAAGAATTCGAAGAGGCAGCTATACAGCTGGGTCTTGCAGTGAACGAGAATAAGACAGTCTACATGAAAAGGTCAAGATGCAGAACCGAAGAAAATGAAGAAGTAACTTTCACAAATCACAATTTTAGGTCTGTAAACCAGTTCCAGTACTTGGGAAGCCTGGTCACAACAGACAATAGAATTGAAAGTGAAATAAAAGCAAGAATAGCAGAAGGAAATAGGTGCTATTTCTCCCTTCAAAAAGTGTTCAACTTCGGTTATTTTTCTAAAAGAATGAAAATTCTTATTTACAAGACCATTGTAAGACCAGTGGTGATGTATGGATGCGAAACATGGCCCTTAACAAAAAAATCAGAAATGATGCTCAACACCTGGGAAAGAAGAGTGTTAAGGAGAATATGGGGCAGAGTCTTCGAGAATGGTTTTTGGAGGAGAAGATATAATGAAGAGATTATAATCCTGTTTGGGGAACCCGACATCGTGGCCATGATAAAAAGAGCACGTATTAAGTGGTTAGGGCATGTAGAAAGAATGTCCGACCAAAGAGTGCCAAAGAAAATGCTATACGGGAAACCAGATAGGAGGAGAGGAAGAGGACATCCCCGAATGAGATGGATGGATGATGTGGAGGAGGATCTGAGGCGGATGGGGGTTCAGGAATGGAGAGAGAGAGCTCGGGATCAAACAGATTGGTGGTCCGTTGTGGAGGAGGCCCGGGTCCTTGCAGGATCGTAGAGCCCATATAATAAAATAATAATAATCCTATAATTTAATTACTTACTCAATTATCAATCTTTATGCCTTACTTTAATGCTAGAAAAGGTTTATAATAACAATCATGAAATAACTTGAAAAATATATTGTAAAAGCAAACAAAATCATTATTAAGTAAAAATAAAAGTCACAAATTTACTGTAAGTAGATTTTATTATCAAACCAAATACATTTTTAACTGTTATCTCTTTGTCGCTCACAGTCATGGCAACGTCCTCTAGCACCTTCTTTTTTTTTTGTTGATGCTGGCTCTTGCATTGAAGTACCAAGAAGGATACATGCCCAGCTTCTTAATTCAATGGGTAGTTGCAATGTTGTAGACCTATATTGAATTTGTGGTTTAATCATTTCCCATGCCAAATTTTTGTAAAAATATACTCCGGCTCACTTTATTTTTTGTATTTAATTTGTAAATACAAAGTGCATTGATCGCTGAAATATTTAAGAGAAAAATTGGATGCCAGAGTACACATTTTACGTAACCTTCTAACACTTAAACTTTGCAATGGTTCCAGGTTAAAAATAGCTGCTAAGAGTAAAATTATCATTGAAGAAATAATGCTCAATTGCATACACCAATGCAAGTTTTTTTATTGATAAACAAATAAAATTCAATTATTAAATAAAATTATCTAAGTTCTTTACTTATGTGAGTGGGTGAAGCCGCAGCGGGGGACGCTAATATAAAATTTAAATTATTATACAAAATGATACTACAATATTAATATAATTAATAATCTTGTGATTAAAAAACAAAAAAAAACCTGACTTAATAGCCATGGTCTTCAGATTTTTCTGAAAATTTGTATGTTTCTTCCTACTTTGTCTGAAATGGTTGCTGATTTACAAGTGTTGAAATTTGATATGAATTTTTAAGTTTATTTAATATTTGTCCCAGGATGCTAATTTCTATTCCTTGAAAATAAATTATATCTCTTTTTTTGTTAACCAACTAATCTTGTTAGAATCTTTTATGGAAGTATAGTCGTTAGGTATGGTTACTACAAAAAATAAATAAATAAATTAAAACAAATACCTTCATATACTTAATTGAAAAAAAAATTCCTGAATTGTTATTTTGAAATATGGAGGAGTTCCACTCCGCCTGGAATATCTTCAAAAGGGAAAGGATAATCTGATTTTTATTTGTTTACTTTAAAAAAAAAAATTATTATTTTTTTTTTATTCCTTCATTATCATTTCTTACTTCGTTATTGTTCTTCTCTCCAAATCAACTTAATGAATAGTTTCAATCGTCTTTTTTTTTTTTATATTGCCTTGTATTATTTAGAGTTTTTGATATACCAGACCACTCATGTATTTATAAAGTGACCCAAAACAAATCTGTATTTTGGATTTATCATCATGTTTTAGTTAAATACTCTTCTATGAAATGTCAAAAATGTTTCGAATTAACTTCAAATCAAACCTGACACATCTCATTTGTGGTTGGGATCAAAAGATAGTTCAGGTTCACTTTCAATATTTTATAAAAGACTAAACATTGTACATTTTTTTAATTCAGGTATTTGAGTTGTCACTTTTGAAATACATGTGCGGTATGGGACCACCTGGAGTTAGTCCCACACCATTAACTTCTTTGTCCTCAACATTTATGTTACTTTCTTCTCTACCCTAATTTTCTTGATTCTGTGATATTTTTTTTTCTGTAAAAAGATGACACATTTTGTTATCAATTAATATTATTTATTTACAAGTATAATTTGTTTATTTATTTTCTTTCACAATCCAAGAATCCAAAATGTTTTTTTAATTTATTTACATACCCACATACTCTTACTTACTATCACTTTTTAGGCATCTGGACCATTGTTTAAAAGATAAAACAATTTATTGATCAAAAGTCACTAAAAAAATGATTTTTTCAGATTTTTTAAAATAATAAATATTCAAGATTCTATTCAGAATCCGTCATTAAAATCTTTGTCCATGGGTAGTTGAACAGACCTGGATTGATCCAACTATTAATTCCATTATGTAATTTTTAGATCTGTTTTTAGAATTTTACTTAAATCTATGATGAAAACATGGCCTCAAAACTTTTGGTTTGAATTATTTCAGATGTTGTTTAATCAGTGACATGTTTGCTATAAGAGGAATAGAATATAATACAGATTATATTCATACCACTCTCTCTTCTGGATCACTACCACTCCTAAGGGAAGAGGTAATATAATAATTAAGTAATTGAAACCTTAATTTAAATATTAGATAAATCTTTACTACTTTATTGTTGAAGTAGGTTAGTATATTAATGTAACATGTTGGCATTTATCTCCTTTGTATTTAATCTCTTAGATCAATGATTCAACATGTTACTGGAATTTTTATTTCCTATCCACAGGAATTAGGGAGGAGCGGTAGCTCAGTGGGTAAGGCGCTTGACTACCATGCTCCCGGGCCCGAGTTCGAGTCCAACTGATGGCAGAAAATTTATATTCTGTCATTTCAGCCGAGGATTGGGTTTGAGGTCGGGAGACCCTTCTGGGGCACTTCCAGCCTCTTAAAAAGTGTGTACCCTTAATTGGGGAAAAAACCCAGCGGTTGAGTGTGAATTCTGGCCAAATCACCTCCTTTCACTACCGTTGGCACAGCCTACCTAAGTACTGAACCCGAGACCCTTCATGGGTTGTAAGTTGTACAAGTTTTTTTTTTTTTTTTTCTGTGTGATTATCTACAGGAACTGTGTGATTATACATAGGAATAATCACACAGTTTGTATAGTTTAAAAACTTATATAAAAATATTTTTTCATTCTATAAAAATAGTAAACATCTGTAACATTTAGTCCATCCATTATTAACCATGTTTATTATAGTATGTAAATGAATATGTGATGAAGATGGTAAACAAATGATGAATCAAATTTATAGACATTTTCTATTTTTATAGAATGATGTGATTATTCCTAAGGATGGGAAACGAAAGTGTCCCAAAATGTGTCAAATCATTGATTCACGTGATAATATAAATGAGATAAATGCCAAAATTGTAATCAAAATACAACATAAATAAAAATAAAAATATATTTATTATTAAATGCTATTCATTCTCAACCACATATTATCTTATGCCCCAAATTATATTTTCTAACATTCTATGAGTGTCAATGTTATTTTAGTGACAAGCCCACAAATAAATCTGGCTAAATAGATCACTCTTCAAATTGAATAGTTCACAAATTCTTGACTGGTCTTTTAATATTATTCCATCACATTCTATAGTATTATACATTAATACTAGTATAAACTGTGGCAAATTAAGATCTACATGAAAAAGTTGATACTCGCCTAACTTGAAACTCTGTCCAAAGTTTGGAACCTCAAATATTATTATTTTGTATTATTCTGTAAGAGCTCCTTCTTAGTAGGTAACAGCTCCAATTCCCAAGTAAGCCCTTGCACAGTCCAAGATAATATCACTCATCAGGAGCAGCGAGGAGCTGAAATAAAATACTTTCAATCTACATTATGGGTATAAGTAATATTCATAGAAACTTGTGGATTTGCCAAACTACAATTCAGTCGATGTTTCTACCGATGTATTAGGCTTTTGGGGAGGACTTCTGACATATTAACTCTTTTAACTTCCTTGAAGTAATCATTCACTATACCAGCAATATTTGATCTTGCATTATATTGGAGATGAGCTGAAAGTACCTGTGCTTCGCTAAGGTTTAATATCATTAGGATTAAGGACTACTTAATTCAGTAAAAGCTAAGTTTAAGGTTGATAGTTATTATTACTTAAATAAACCTAAAGAAATATATTCTTAGAATAATTTAAATAAGTAAAAATAGGGCTATTTTCAAAAGTTAATTTTTTTTTTATTATTATTATTAATTTAACTTTTAACAGTCTTCCAGTGAAGCTTGATGGCAGCACTAAGATCTTACCCAGCTTCGATTCCTGACCATCAGATTTTCTAATGACATCCTTCAAGTGAATATTGTCTTCACATGTCAACTTTTTTTGGTTGTTTCAAACAAAGTTTAATCTTTCTGTTTCTATTTTTGTGTACACATCAACCAAAAATTGGTTGAGGAAATTACAAAACAAAATTAAATAAGATTCTTCGCCTTCTTGCTCCATCAATATATAACCATAGAAATCAGCTTCAGACACAGTATTCTTACAGTGGTTTTGTGGTTTGGTGTTAGGGTTATGCTGAGGGATATTGATACAATATATGAGTTTATATGATAGTTCAGGTCCAGTCAATAGATACACATTATTATTATCTATTATTCACTCACAAAGTGGTGATCAATTTCTTTCAGGGGATTTCAGCAAATATATAAGAATAGAGTTTTTCATAAAATTGTCATATCTAAAAAGAACCGCTGTATATGCCTCTTCTAATTTATCAAAGAATAATCCCTCTCCTTTAAAGGAATATTCTGGTACATCTAGAATCAATAGGTTGTATGAGATTATGGATGGTAGAATTACTACTTTAGTATATATATATATTGATTTCAACTCCACTGCCAGATCCTGATACCTGGAAATTTTCATTTTGATCTTCTTCTGGACATTGTCAACTACAGTTATTGCTGCTTCAAATATCTTGGCTGTTCTTTTTTTAAAATTAAGTAACAAAATATCTGGTGCAATGTGAAGGTCTGTTATAATATGGTATTATAATGTTCATTAGCCCATATCTCTTTCCAATTTCTTGATGGCTGATTCCTTTCACATGATTATGTCTGTTAATCCTGTGTAACCCAAAATTATTATTATTACTACATATTTATTATTCAAATTCATTATATTATTTCATAACCAGTGATATACCATTTTGATTTTAGCTAGTGAAGTTGATGGAAGAACATATTGAAGAAAATAACAAAGCTTTAAATGAAGCAAGATCAAAGATTATTGAATTACAAAATCAAGTGAAAATTTTACAAATTGAGCTTGAAGATAGTAAAATGATATCAAACAGGCTCACAAATGTTATTTCACATCAGAAAACATGGGAAACAGACAGGACATGGGAGGAAAACCAGAGGCCATGGTCTTCTGACATGGTATTTTATATATAATAATATTTTTCCTGTAAAAAAAATAGAGAATGCCTGACATTGTATAATTAAGAAAAAAAAAGGTTATTTTATTTCTCTTTTATTTTGTAATGTATGTTGGAAAGATTGCTCTGTCTTCAGAGATTACAGAGTTTGGCAGCTATCCCACCCTCTTCTCAGTAGTCGGCTGGCAATTGTTGTTCTATTAGGAGTTTCTCAAAAGGTTTTTAAATGAATAATTTTTCTCATAAAATTTACAGTTATCTCTTTTGATTTTTGTGATTGGGAAAAATCTCATTGCACATAGTATTTATCTATGAACCTAGCATTTATTCCTCTCTAATAATTAAACTAACAGTTTGATCACTGTGTGAACACTCATTTTTATTTTGTATGTAATTAAATACAATTATTCAACCTCCAACAGCTTATGGATAGATACCTACTAGCATAAAGTCCTGATGTGGCCTGAATTCAGAAGTTTTTTTAGCTTTTAATTCAGAAATCATTCATATTATTGATAAAACAGGTAAAGCTAGAAATAACAATGTTAGCTTTCACTAGGGTTAAACTGCCAATACATTCAGTTAGCATCACAAAAGAGGTTAAGCATCTACTGATTTATAAACATTGTATAATTTAAAAGGAAAATTCAATTTAACAGTTCTTGACAAATTAATTTTTGCCCTTTTGAAAATTTGTTAAAATATTTTTTTTTAACCTCCGGTCACCTGTGAGGTGATCAAGCGAAGTAAAGTTACTCTAATTTACAGAAAAGAGCACGTGTAAGCTTACCCTTCTAGCAATACTCCTCCTCCTCCTCCCTTCTCTTCCACTCAGTACCAGAGTAAGTTTCAATTAGTGAATTTGATAGACGTAGAAGTGAAAATCACCTCTCAGGTGTGCTGCGACCACTAATGTTAGTTATTTAAATTCAATATACTTTCATGAACTAATATCTGTCTCCTATTTCATTCATTTATATTGACAAATATGAATTAGTTTTTGTTTTTTTTAATCCACATAAATGTCAAATTCAACAGAAGGAAGGTGACGAAGAAGACCAAGATATCCGTCTACAAGTCTACGTTCCTGCCCATCCTATCTTACTCCTCCGAATCATGGACCCTTACCTCAAAACACAAAGGGCAGATCCAGACAATGGAAATGAGATACCTAAGAAAGATTGAAGGAAGGACCAGGAGAGATAGGATCCGTAACTCTACAATAAGATCGAACCTCGAGGTGCAGGCAGTAGAAACCACTCTGGAAGAAAATAAATTAAGATGGTTTGGGCACCTCCTGAGGATGAGCATGGAGAGAACGGCCAGGATAACGTATGAGACGAGAGTAGAAGGAAGAATACCACGGATCACCTGGGAGGAAGGCGTGCGGGAGGCTTTCAGGAAGCGAGGGCTGGACTGGAGCAGGAGGAGAGAATTGGTTCAAGAAAGGGACACTTGGGTCAAGCTCTATAGAGGGAATCCCCACACTGTACAGCGGTAGAGAGGGACAGATTATGATGATGATGATGATAAATGTCAAAAAAATTATGTTTGGGATATAGTAGGTACAACACAGTGCAGTGATTGCTACAGTGGGATATCCCTAAATCAAATTGTTGAGGATGAATAATTTGATATTTTTCTTTTAATTTATATAATTAGAAAAACTAATTAACAGATTACGTAATTTTAGCTTTTTTCTCAGCTTATATTTTTGGCATCGCATTGCAGTTATCTCCAATTATTATTTTTTTTTTTTTTTTACATTTATTATACTTTATAATTTTTTTATTGGTCTAAGTTAATTTCAACTATTAATAATTATAGTTTTTTGAATTGGTATGTGCATATTTTTCCAGTTTACATGTGTTTAGAATATTTTTTTAATATAAATTCTTAAGTACTTTATAGATAATAGTGTTTCATAATTTTTTTTTTTTAATTTGATTACTACGCAAATTATGGCTTTTCCATTTTTTCCCTTTACATATAAATATATAAAGTAAATAATAAATGATAGTTTACATGTTTTACTGATGAATCACCTCACAGGTGAGCCGCAACTAGTAATGTACATACAGGTACCAGGAGTAATGGAAGGTTAAAGGACTCTCTTCCTGTTTAAATCTTTTCACAGGACACTTAAGGACACTATTTTGAGATATGGCAGGATTTACTGATTTTCAATGGTTTTAGGATATACCACCCTTTTGAAAATTAATTAAATTGTCTTGTTATTTATAAGGATACACTTTCTTCCTATTGAATTATTTTCATTTAGGTCCTTTTGGTCATTGACTTGTTGAAGACAGTCTCTTGACCCTATTAACCCCTTCTTGACAAAAGTTTTTACATAATTTGTACAATTTAGAATTAGGTTCGAGGTGGAATTAAGAGATGGCCACAGCATTGTGATTGTGATACAGATCCAACGATTTTCGACAGCTAAAAGACATTTTTGGCCACTCCTTCCCGACAAATTAATTTTTGTCCTTTGTTCATCGTCAAACACATTTGTCAGGAGGTTGGAGACAGTCTTTTGACTCTATGCACCCCTTCTCGACAAAAGCTTTTATTTAACTGATACAATAAAGAGCTATAAAATTTTCTTTTTAATGATTTTGAATTTAATCAAAATAATAAAAAAATATACATTTTTGGATCAAATGAAAGGTCATTTTTTAAAATTTAAATTCAATTAAGAAAATAAGTTGATAGAAAGAATGCTACCAATGGTCAGCTTTTACCTAAGCCATTTATATTTTATGTTTACAATTCATTATTATTAGTCATTAACAATACTCAGTCATGTGTATCAAGTATTTAATTCATTACCTTTGCACCACAGGCCTCAGCAAGACAATCAATGCATACCAATGTGATAGAGAATTCTAATCGAGAGAACAGAAGCTTCAGGGATGGGGATGTGCACACCATAATGCCTGCTAGAACCAATTCTATGGTTTGTTCCGAAGTGAGTATAACTTCAATATCCCTTTTATCTTTTGATCATTTGCCTTAGTTAAATATTTTATTGTGTGATTGTGTGTATTATTAGCAATATACTATTAAACTGATAAATCAAAATAATTTGGGATTTTCACTTTCAAAGCATTTTTCACTTCAATGCAGTGGTTTTAAATCTGTGAAATTTCTGTCCCCCCAAGAGAAGAGTAAGACTTTTACATTGCAGGGCAGGCACACTACGGTATACCACTGAATATATTATTGTTAGAAACAATGGCTTACTGTTTGAAAAATTTAACTGAAAAAAAAAATCCCTTTTATAAAATAAATCATTAAAATTAAAACATGTACCACTACAATCCATGAAATGTCTTGGGCTCAGTACTTTGTATTACTTTTTCTTTAATAAAATTTGTGAAAAGTGGAGATCTGGGCAAAATCACATTCAACCACCAGATTTTCCCCATTTAAGGCCACCCATTTTTTTAGAGAAGTTGAGCTCCGAACTTGATCCTCAGCTGATATATCAGAATAAATAATTACCTGCATCTGGTGAACTCAAACCTGGGCCACAACACCTCCACCCTATCAAGTTATTTTTAATATTAATGATGAAATATAAAAACATAATATTGTAAGAAGCATTTTTGTTATGTATATTTAAATAATCCTCTGATAAACTGATTTGTAAAATGAGGTACAACATAATATACCCTATTATTATGGTACAGTGGAGTATCACTTATACGAAACTCACTTATAAGAAACATTCAGTTATACAGAGAATTTTTTCGTTCCCTGGCGAAACTCCATTATTCCTGTGTAATAAATTATTCACTTGTGGGATATTCAGTTATATGCAACATCCACTTATACAAAAGTTAATTTGTTCCCCTAGTGTAAATTCTATTCAGTCATAATAAGAGACAACAGTTTTTCCACGAAATGTTTACAGACTTACCGGTTGATCCTTGTTTTCGATTGGCACTATGTACATACTAATGGTGTTTCATTAATCAAGTGCACTTTAACAAACTATGCAGTTTATAGCAGTATCTTGGGACGCTGTTCAGCCTATTACAAAAGTGCTTTCATAAAGCCAGAGTACATAAAGAAGGATATGTTTACAAATCAAGTGAAGTGATAGATGATATAGAAAACATTGAAGAACCTCCTGAGTGGTCCCACGTTCACCTCGGCGTAACATTAGAAAATTTAGTTGAATTTAAAAACAACTTCAACGTCTGTGCATTCCAAAGTGACCAGGAGATCGTTTCCGATCGGAATCGAACGATTCTGATTCCTAAAGTCCTGACGACTAAGAGCCTCGACCACCATAAATATTTACCCAAACGGTCATTGCATTTAAGGTTGTAAAACATTCATAATTGGATGTGAATGGCTGTTATGTAACATAGCTCGCAGAAAAATTAAGCAATCTAAAATTACGGATTTTTTAAAGACGAAATGAAAATGTACTTATATTTTTCAAAAAAAAAGAGGTTATTTAAATTCTTATCTTGCTTTTTGTTTAAGTTAATTTTAATATTTTTTTAATTAAGTATACATATACATACATAAATAATATACACAGATTTACAAAATACTTAATATGTACATAATACATGTAATATGAAACTTGAAAATATAATAATGTACAACGTTATCTAACAACAAAAAATGTACAAACAATAAAATTGTGACTTTTTTTTTATGAAGAATTTCTTTTATTTTAACATAGCCACGAAACCTAGTACTATTCAGTTACAAGAAGTATTGACTTATACGAAACATTTTCCGTTCCCCTCATTTTATTATAAGTGAGACTCCACTGTATATTATTTTGTAGCTCATTTTACAAATTAGTTTATCAGATGATTATTAGAGATGGGCCGACTTCGACTTTGGCAGACTAGTCGCTTGCTTACTAGTCTGTTGGCTGCTAGTTATTAGTCAGCGAGTAGTTGGTCAAGCCGATCTTTGGTTCATTGCTAAGAATTGATATTTTCAATTGTGAAATAAAATCAATAGACATAAAATCAAAGTTATTGAATGTTTTAATGGTTAATATCATAATTAAATTATTTTTTCTAAACATTATTGATGATAATGTAGTGAGATAAAGAATAAAACCAATTGAAAGATATTATTTTATATGTATGAAAAAAAGAAAAAAAAAAAGTTTTATTAAAAAACTCACATCAAAAATTAATAAAACTAAGCAAGAAATATAGTGATTGACAAAACAAGAAACACTTTAGCTTTAATGGTTTGGAAGTAGACAGAAATAATAAAAATTTTCTCACTTTAAATAAACCTCCAAGAACAAAAAATAGACTGTTTTATAAAAAAGGAATAAAGAGAAAAAAATATTTTATTTTATTATTTTTTTTTTAAGCATTTATTTCTCAAATACACAATCAAGCAATATATGTAACATACATTTACATTTTTCAGGACTATCGAATACTATGGATGTATTAATACTTTTATCATATTATTAGAAAATTTTCTTGATTGATCCTGGGTTTAAGTAGATGTTTGAAATGATATAATTATTAAGTCTTTATTAAAATGACTAATTTCTCAAAGAAATTAAATTTATTAATAATTAAATGACATAAAATAAATGTGATAAAGTTTATGTCTTCAGATAGATGTGTGTTAGCTTTATTGTATATTGAATAAATAAATGCCTAAAGTCAGGAGATTAAATATAAATATCCTATAATAATTGATACTAAGCTGATTGATGCAGTTATCACCTCAATATTCTCTATTTAGAAGTTGTACTGTTTTAACTCCGGCATATGAGAGGGGGATCAACTTTTATTTCATGGCAGATTCACAGGATGTATTAAAAAACTTACAAATATAACTCTTCTTTTACCTTTACTGGAAAGTATACTCCACTCTTCAACATAAAAGGTTGTTTTTATTACCAAGTTAATCTCTTCAGTTTGGTCTGACTATATAGTTTTTAAAAATTATGGAATGTAAATAGAAAAGTGCTAAATAACTGATTTTAAAATTAACTCAAAGAAAGTAGTTCATAATGTCTGATTACCAATTAAAATATTAGGAATGTGCTCATGCAATCATTAATTTAATTAGTTTGAGTTGTCAAAGTATAAATAGCTTCATTATTAGTGTATCTTTACTATTATTACTTGGAAAAAGTGGTATGTGGCAAAATGCAAAATGACAAAATTCCTTGCAAGACTGAAGATTGAAGCTGTATTCAATACTAGAAATGTCTCTTTATTAATTTGTTGTAAAAACTGTAATAATTAATTCAATTTTCAAAAAGGACAGCAATGGCAGACTATCCTGTGATCTTTTCAAATTGTTAAAACCTCGAATACTTCAAAATAGTATCCTTAAGGATGAAAACTAACTTTTCAGGAAGGAGAGTGGTCAAGGATGTCCTTCAGCCATCAAAAATTATCAGATCCTGGGAGATCTGAAACCTGTATGTTAAATAGTCGAATATTTTTTAAAAAGTGTCCTTTTTAGGTCCGCGATCTTAAAACCGTTAAATATTTTAAAACAGTATCCTGGAGGACAACAATGAAGGAAGTTATCCTTCGGATAGCTTAAAAAAACCGTTAAAACAGCAATCCTTCAAAAAAGGACAGCAAGGGCAAGAATATCCTGTGATCTTTTCAAGGACGAAAAAGCTAGTTCTAATTGTGGATGGAGAGAGTGGCCAAGGATGTCCTTCCTCGGCCTCGAAAAAATCGTCAGATCCTGGCAGATCTGTAAAACAGTGTCTAGATGGCAAAGTTCATCTAGTGAAAATACCACTTCAATTTTAATTTATATACTTAGTTATACACCTACACTTAAAAAAAAAAATGTATATTTATTAGTTATAATGAAACAGCAAAAGCATGAAATAGTATTTTTGAAAAAAAAATCTTTGAACAATAAATCATAATGGATTTTATTTAACTCAACTGCAGTTCTGTATTAAATCCCATTTAATGAATTTTTTAAATATTATTTCATTTTAAAAAGTAAAGTTTTCAGTAGGCAAAACAGAAAATTTTTTATCATTAAAGTTTTATGCTTATATTTTCTATAGGCCACAATGGCAAGGAATAATTTTAATGAACTTTTTGTCTTGCTGGAGAGGAAGAGAAGACAGCTGTTACAATTAGAAAGAAAATATCAGGATATGGAGGAGGTTCACTCTCACTGTGCTCAAAAGCGTACACGTAATGAAACAAGGATAGCACAACTGGAAATGATGTTAGCGTAAGTTTAGTAGATACTTTTCCAAAATTCTCTTCATAACTGTACCAAACTTATTCTAAAAGCATTGAATTCAATTTGACATAAAAATGTATACAATTACTGGGTTGTCCGAAAATTTATGCAGGATTTCGTGTTTTCAATACATCACCTCTCTGGATAATTAACATTTTTTTTTTTCATGCATTATTTCTTTGAATGGATGTCTCCATTTATTAATCCTCTTCCAAACAAAAATGTATGTTTTCACATGTCACTACTTCGATATAATCCAGTTTGGTAAATTGGAAAAGCCCTATTCTGTTACATGACATTGCTCGGCCACATATCTCATGTATGGCCTTATGAAAATTGTTTGAGCTTTTTTATGAAACTCTGCCTCATCCACACTACTTTTCAGACCTCTTGCCAATCCAATACCAATTTTTAGACACCTGAATATCTTTTTACTAGGCAAAAATTTCATAATCATAATTCAATAGGAAATGCATTTTTTAGAATTTGTTAATACCAAAGAAACCAACTTCTATTCACTGGAAATAGAAAAGTTATTAACCATTGAAAGAAGTATTTTGAGTAATGAAGAGTATTTTGAATAATAAAAAATGTTTTAGATCATTTATTTATTTTTTTAAACTATAAATTTGCATTAATCCCAGGCAAACTAATAATTTCAATGTATTATTCAATTAGACATCCCACACATTGACCCATGTCATCCCCATTATTCCCTTTCCAAAGGGGTTAGGGATATAAAATTAGGTGTATTGCTACTTTAGATGAAGAGCAACAAAAATGTGGTAAGAATCCTTCGTTTGGTGCTGGTGCAGTTTTTATATGCTTAACCCGCTAAACCCTTTAGATGGATGTTAATAGATATATTTAAAGAAATAAGTAGTGAATTTTTTTGTCCTTCACTGAAACGTTTAAAACTTTTTCCAAACCTTTAAATTTGAATTTAACTGTTCAAATGTGAAGGTTTGAAAAACTCCATTTTTTTCTACAGCCTGGAGAAAGGCTCGAGTCTGCCCCTTAAATAAAGTCCCTTCTTCATCTATTGCATCAAAATCTAGTGCTATTTCCATCCTCTCAAATTTATCAAAGCCACTAAAAAGATTGGTTGATGCCCCATTGGTCCTTCCTTCCGAAGAGCACAATTCTCTTCGGTAAGGGAATAATGGGGGAGACAAACCATAGCGTAAATATTATTTTTCTCTGTATCTATTTAAATATCTTTTTGAAATTTAAACTTTACATAACTATTCATAAATTAGATATAATATATTTTTCTTGAGTTTTTGTGCCATTGGAAACTGTAAAAAACGAGAAATTTATTTTTGGGGGTAATTTTTTATACTAATCCATGGATTGATCCCTACTAAAAAAATATATCTTATTTAGCTAGGATTGATCCTTCTATACCATCGTGCATACCTCAAGTATATCCTATTTTTTCATTATTTAGCTATTACATGTTAGAATTACAGAAGGGTCGAATTGGTGGAACATAGCCAAAAATAAAATAAAAACTAATTAAGATATTTGGATGAAATAATGTATTAGGTATAAAGTTCAATCATTATCACTATCTTTTTCCAATTTTAGTGATTATATTTGTCACATCAAACATGCAGTTAATAAATATTTCACCTGTTTTTTTTAATTTTTGATAAATAAGGAGCCTATGGTAAAATATCATATAACTGTCTACACATAAGAAGTTAGTTTATGAATATTTATGTTTCAATTTCAAAAAGATATTTTTTGTATAGATGCCAAGAGAAATAATATTTACACTAAGGGTTGTCACCCTCATTATTCCCTTACTGAAGGGGTTAGGGATATAAAATTAGGTGTAAGGCTACTTTAGATGAAGAGCAACAAAAGCATGGTAAGAATCCTTCATTTAGTGCTGGTACAGTTTTCATATGCATAATCATAATCTGCTAAACCCTTTAATAATCAAATCTATCTATTCATTGAAGATAAAAAATTATTTGGGCAACAAAGCTATTTGTTCTTCACCAAGTAATTATAGGATTTGAGCTGTTAAACAGTCTGTGTTGAAAATTTGTGTAGAATTTTCAGTTAGGATCTAAAGACCGGTTTACATGCTCAAGCCATTCGGGCAATATGGCTTGTGCAAGCCAGTTTGTACAAATCAAGTCAATGCTGTTAACATGTTCAGTTCTGCTTGCATAGTTTTGAAGTGAAAACCTCTCTGTTTGGTTGAAAATGGAAAATTGTGACAAAGATCTATTAATTCTTGCTACGGACAATAATAATATCATTCCGCCATCTTCAAATAGTATCATTAAGGACGGAAACTAATAAAACTGGTAAATCCTGAAAGATTTTACAATAGTATTCTTAAGGACAAAGACTAATTATTTGTCGAGAAGGAGAGTGGTCAAGGAAGTCCTTCCATTATCTTAAAACCGTTATTTCCTGGAATACTTCGAAATAGTATCCTTAAGAACGAAAACTAATGAAATCGTTAAATTCTTGAAAATTAAAAAAAAAAAAAAATAATATCCTTCAGGCAGAACCTAATTAGAGGGGAAGGAAAGTGGCCAAGGATGTCCTTCAGACGCCAAAAATAGTACACGTTCTTAAAATATAGTATGGAGCAGATTGTTGAACATAAAATAAGCATGCGCTAGGCTTGAGCATCGTTGACACCATCAAGCCAATGCACCAACCTCAAGTTGAATTTCTGTCATGACAGATTTTACTCAAGCCAAAATTTTTGGCTTGTGCAAACTGCTAGCCTGCGTTAACACACTCGAATTTAACTGCACCAACTGGCTTGTGCAAGCCAATTTGCGCAAATGGCATGAGCGTGTAAACCGGCCTTTAGGTAGTAACTGTAGTAGTGTCCCTAGTTACATTTACTATTATTGTTAGTTTAACTTTTTAAATAATGTTACTACATTTAGTTGTGTAATATTGTTTGTTGCTAATATTTTATAGTTCATAATTGTATTAAAATCCAATAGTAATTTTTTGAAATAGTTTTATTATTACTTTTGTTTTAATTTCCTTTTGACTCCCATTCTGTAGAAAATCACACTTTCTACAGAATAAATTCTTATTAAATTTTTCTATAATCCAAATCTTATTTGTGAGAATATACTCAAAATTCACTGAAGAATATAATTAGTAGCCTTTTTTTTGGACATATGAGCATGCCTGTTATGCTTGGAGAGAGTGAGAGGGAAGAGAGAATCTTCTAAATGCTTCTTCAAGGTTACAATCTTGATTGTAGATAGCATTACTTTTAGTATACAAAATGTTTTTATAACATTGCTTTTAGCATATTCTGCTCTTTCTCATGGTAATTAGATCTTTGAATGTTTTTTAGTGCTTTTGAAAATTTTTCTAAAGAAATGAGAGGTATAAGAGCTTGTAATAGAACCGTTCTCAAAATTTATGAAAGGCAAAGAAGGTTTGGTAGTTTTAGTTCAATCTACTAGATGCACAGTTTTCTGTACGGCAAAGATGAATAATAATAAAAAAAAATATTGTAATGTTTTATATTTATTGTTTTATTTAATTCTTTATAGCCTATTCAATTAGTATTATACAACAGATACTACAGAAATTTCTCCTTTGTAACCTCCTAATTCTTTATAATTAAAATGTGGTTATATGCAAGGTGGGCAGAGTTATAATAAAGTCCTGAGATTGATTTATTAGTTTCTATATTACAATGATTTGCATATTAGCAAAGCTAAATAATTTCTTTTTTTTTTTATGTTCTGTATTTTAAATTTTGAAATACCCTTATATATTGGGTCTTGTTGATTGATAAAAACAAAAAAGTTCATTTCTTTTTTTTTTTTTTTTTCTTATGGTATCTGCTAACAAAGAAAAAAAAATTTTTTTAAGTTAAATTTTTGAATCTAAGTTAAAATGTTGCTGATTCTTCCAAAAGATCAAAATGAATTTTTGTATGAACTTAGTGATATTCAATACTTGTTTTAATCATACAATGAGTTTTGTTTTACTATCCTATATTTTGGGATGCCTATCACACGAAAGCCCAGGGCTTACCAAGACTTACCTGGATTATAGCATGTGCTCAAGATTCTCTATACTTATCAAACAATTAGTGCATAACATTCTATTTAATTTGATTGATTATATTTTAAAAAATTAAGTGATTATATTTTTACAATTTCAAAAATGAATATTTTTTATTTTATTAATTACCGAATAAGGGATATTTAAGTGTATGATTATAATATTATAATTAAAATAAAACATAATTGCATTCAGTAAAACAAATTTAGCTTATTTTGTCAGATATTTTTACTACATACTAATCCAACCACTTATAATTAATTAACAAGATTATTGTCCCATACTTTTTACTTTCTTAATTAAAATCCAAACTCCGTTTTAATTTTTAGAAGAGAATGGCACTGGCACTTTTTTTTTTTTTTTTTTTTTTTTTTTTTTTAATGAAAATTGCTAAAAAATCTTTGATAAAAATAATTTTTTTTCTTTATAATAGTATTATCTAAATTTATAAAGACAAGAGTATAGAAAACTTAAAAATTTAAGTAGGAAATGAATAGTAATAATGTAATTTTATGTAATAAAAATAATTATAATCATATCTAATACTATAACATTTTATATAGTGATATATTATTTTCAGAACCTACCAAGGATAGAAAGTCGAAAATTTTGGATTTGCGATCATATACTAAAAGTTTTGTCTGAATGGTTGTATGTATTGAGAATGTAGCAGTAAATATTGTATACTACAAGAAAAGCATTTTAATTTTAATATTCTATCAATAAATTTTAAGTAAATAAGTTCTTTTAAATTTTTTTATTAGTAATATTCAGTGTTAACTTGGAACATTTCTATTTCATATTTTGGTTATACAGCAATCTATGTTTTTAAGTTTTATTGTTAAGTATTAGTTAAAAGATATCTCCAGGTGCAATATACTCTAATATGTTATATGGCATAATAGAAAAGATACCTGACCTGAAGATGGGATCAGGTACTTAAACATGTAATTCATTTGTAATGATACACAGGAGATTTACTGCCAAAATTCCATTGAGTTTTATATTTAAACTGTTGTATCTACCCATGTGTGTGTCATATATAAACCGCTTACATGAACAAGTACACCTTTTTTCTATCCATTAGCTGTAGTATTTGTTTTTTTACTTTTTTGCTTCAATACACCTATATTTAAAAAAAAAAATTATATTAATACATTACATCATTAAAATATAATATATCTAAATATAGTTTTTGATGAAGTATCATCCTTTTGGATGTTTTGATTTAAGGGTTGATAAAGCATTATAGCTAAATTTTACCAGGACCATCACTGGAGATCTTTCACTGAGATTAAGGGAGTAACAAAGGAAAATAAAAATAAAAAGGGTGATGAATAATAAAAATAAATAAACAGAAATCAAAAGAGAGTTTTAAGGTGAGAAATTGTTCTTCCATTTTAGTTGGTGATTGGCTTTGAAGGAGGGTTCAAGAAGAAAGAGGATTGACCAGGGTAGGAAGTATGTCGTAAAGTTTAATGGGACATTTTATGCAATGAATGGGGTTTTCTTAAGTAAATCATGTAACAAAATCAATCAGTTGGTCTGTATGGTAAGGGAACTGTCTTCATATAGACATTAGTATTCTGTTTCAAAGCCTGTTTAATTTATTGTAGTAGGTTTCCCCCCCCCCCCCCTAATCCCCTTCTTTTTACTTTTATTGAATAAGGTAGGTACAATACAGATACAAAAATGAATCCTCCCTTAATTCTGCACATGGTGCATTTTAAGAGATTTCTTTGAACAAAGTCAACTTAGTCAAGTATAAGTGTTTTGCTTTCCAGTAGGTGTTGAGCTGAATAGTGGGTTAGTCATGTGTTTGAGGCTATCAAGAATTTTAAATGCCTCCTTGTAATGAATTCTTCAACCTTTGGTAAGTCCAGTGTTCTGTATTCCTTTGTAACAAAGTATGGATGCATGTCAAACATCTCATTATTGTAGTAGGTATTTATTTTTATTATTATTTTTCAATCCCCTTTTATTTTTATTGATTAAATATATAAAGACAAGTACAAAAACATAAGTCCGTCCCTTTCAATAATAAATTTGTAAATAGTTACAAAAATTCCTTAATGCTCCCTTCTTTGTCACAAATGACCTGATCCACAATGACCTTAATATTCTATATGTCGCTGATTTGGCATGAACCAGAAACTTTTCCGTTGAAAATAAACTAAATACTTACCCTAATTCACTTGTTTCTCAATTTGCTTCTTATTCCATTCCTAGCAATCCTCCGTGAAAGAAGATGGCCTCCGTGTATTCTTCTATTGTAGAACTTTTATTAGAGTGCCACTTGCCATTGTGTGGTCCCTCTACAAGTTTTTGTCATGTTATTACGCTGCATTATAATTACCACATATTTACAGGATGTATCCTTCTAAAACAGTTGTAAATTTCTATTTTTAAATAAATAAAATAAATTGTAATTTTGAAGCAGTGGTATAAATTTGGACTGTTAATTAAATGTGCCCATCTTCTCTTAATTATTAATGCATCAAGTTTTTATAACCTAACTAGCTAACGTTTAAATTAACATTCTCAAATTAGAAAAGGTATTTTTTTTTTTTTTAATTATTTTAAATCCGAAAGGTTCAGAATGTTTTCCCAGCGGAATTGGTAAGAAGTGTTAGTTGAGATACCTGCTACTAGACAGCTCTGTGGTCGAGCTAGTGTGTAGTACTACCCCTCAAGTCTTCAGTCGGTGTTTGACAGTGTTCCTCTCTAAACTACAGGTAGGTAGTATGATTTTCTATTATTAACGATCTATTTTTTTATTTTCTCAAAATATTTGTGGCTTCTTATTTAAATTTATTGCACATGATTATGTACTAAGGACACAGTTAGTTAATTCTATTAAAAAAACAGCATCTAGGGGCTTTTAAGATTTTCCCTTGTAATTTATTGTCTTCTCATTTACGTCTACATTTATTTATTTTAAAAGAATTCTTTTGAGCAATGTGTTTTTTTCAAGGAATCCTGATTCACGGATTTGATAGTTGAATCTGTTACACTTTTGAAAAGAATGTGTACAATACCGGTGAATGAATAATACCTATCCTCACCTAAACTGGTAAAGATTAAAAGTTTAACGTTTTGGTACAAAAATAATTGAAAGAACTTTAAGATCTTAACAATAGACTTAAAAACTGTTGCATTTGTCAAATCCACTGTGGTTTTTTTTTTTTTTTTTTTTGTTTTTTTTTGTTTTGTTTTTTTACATAGATGTTAACGTTTTTACATTCTCTGATTTTTGTCTCAGGTTGATCATTATTCGTTGACTGGTAATGTGAGTATATTTCTATGTATATGACAAAGCATATGACAAAAAATCACGATATTTCCATTGAGAAAATAGGGAAAAAGTAATTTAAAAAATACTCAACCAAAACATAAATAAATTACTGCTGTCGCTATCATTGGATATAGCTCAGTTAACCATTTTTTTTCTGATTAATGCTCAAAACCATATTCCGTATTCTACCCGATAGGCTAAACAAAATTTTAGAGGTCATATTAATTTTTTTTCCATTTTCGGAATTCACTGAGAAGAAAACCGCTGACCGCATAAAAATGAAACAGTGGCATAATAAACAATTTACGATCTGTTAATAAAATTGACTTTATTGACATGGCTCTTGTATCACTCGTTTTTATTTATTCTTTCCAGATTTAATTTGATTAATTTTCACTCAATCCGTGTCGTAAATAGTCTTTTATAAATATTTGTTTTTAAATTTGATTTCTAATACCTTTTCGAAAGCTGATTTCTAATGTTGATAAAATTTATAGAATTTCTCGAAATTTGTTTGTTTTATCTATCGAACTGGATTTGGTTTCATTTAAACAAAACAGGAATGTTTCTGTTAATTATAGTTTAAGACACGCATAATTCTGATAAAATTACATAAAATCTAATTACTTGCATTATTGCGGTCACTATATTTTTATGGATGAATTTTACCTTCTTAATCAGTAGGTAGTTTTTTTAAATGCAGCATCATAGCATCATAATTCCTCAGGGCGATGATAAAAGGTGGCCGCCTTTACTCTTCATAATTTAAAAAACAGAAAATTATATCTACATTATTTAAAAAAAAAAGTTTCTTTTGAGGTTACATTAGGATTTTGCAAGTAATATAGCGATAGGAAAGCTATGGAAACTCAATACATTTATAAAAATACTCTACATTTAAAGAGTACGGCTTATTTGAAAAATTTCCTAAAATTTCAATACAATACTATAATTTTATTAATTTGTACATCCTCCAGTTGTACCACTCGAGTTGTTTTCACTCTTCACAATAATACGTAATTAAAGAACATATATACATTTTGAGTTACAATATATGATTGTGTGTGTTTCATGTAATATAATATATAATAAATGACAATTTAGGTACAGTTTACATTATAAATATATAAATTTTCATGGGGGAAAAAAAACAACGGTAGACCAACCGATTTTGAGGAAAATAATATTTTGACTTTATTTACCCAGTTTCATATTTCAAAAGTGAAAATTAGTTTCTACAACAATTTGTATATGTCTAAATGATTATTGAGAAATAACTAAAAATGAAAAAATTTAAATCTTCTTATTAAGTTTTTTTATTGTTATTATTGCAATAAATTCCAATGTATTACCCTCAAAGAGTAGAATATGAACTCTAAACCCTCGTGTCCAAGATTGAACCTGGCTTAGGTAGACGATATTTTATTCTGTTATGACAGTCAGGATAGACCGTCTTGGGACACACCTAAACACTGTAGGCTTCCAGAAACGCCCTCATTTTCTGGACTGCAGCTGTATAAACTCTTGTATCGTTTATACATTATTTATTTTATGTTATTTTTTCAGATTTTAATGTGTAAGAAAAGAAAGTACACTTCCAATTTTTTCAGGCATTACTTGTTTAAAATCAACAAATGGTTGAATACCGTGGTTTTTGATATTATATATAGGGCAAAGCCAGATTGTTATTGACTCCCTATCTTAAAAATTTAGAAAAAAAAGTATTTAGCCAAAAAAAAAAAAAAAAAAAAAAAAAAAAAGACACATCCTTGGCCACTCTCTCCATCCACATTTAGAATTAGCTTTTTCGTCCTTAAGGATTGCTGTTTTAAAGGTTTTCTAAGTTATCCGAAGGATAACTTCCTCCATTGTTGTCCTCCAGGATACTGTTTTAAAAAATTTAACGGTTTTAAGATCGCGGTTTCTAAAACCATTTCTTCAATGATATTTTCACGTATAGCAGGAATTTTTAACCTGGTTAAAACTGCACAGATTAGGTTGTTGAAAATTGCATAAAAGCATAATTAGACATCCAGTTTTTAATTTTAATCTATGAGTTGTTTATCCAGATGGGCAGAAGTTATTAAGAAACTCTTGTATACAATGAAAACTGTTATGAGTGATTACAGCTAATGTCCCATTATTCATACTTTAACACACAATTTCAAAAGGCAAAGGAACGGCATTTTAATTTGGTTGAGATTTTTATTCGAGAGAAATAATTTTATTGATTTCATCGGCTTGGATTTAAATTTCTAACCTTAAAAAGTATGACAGTGTGGCAAACCTCGTTTCTTTCTGCTACTCAACATTGTACATTTCAATTTTTATTATTGTAAATTTTATTATTTCTAAGCCTTCCTATAACTACGAAAATAATGTAGTTAAAATTACGTAAAGATGGGTTCAGTTGTTTAACAATTGTAAACTCTATTGCGGCATTGTACTAACCACATATCTGTTGATTTTCGAACTTCACTGGGATCCACATATCGCATCGCATATTTAAGTTTTTTTCTTACGCTTTTATTAAATTCACTTGTATGTAACGGAATCTTGCATCGTAGTTTTCACCAATTTCCAGCTATCTGATTATCTTGAAAATTAGCACACGTGTCAAGGCCCAATGACAATACAATGATTGCACAACTTTGTTTTAATATTCTTACTTAATCAAGTCGAAATACCCCAAAAAGGTGAGTCTGCCTTGCAAAAGATGGAGAAGTAGGTTTTATGATTCAGTATGGTCTAGATTGGTCCTGAAAATAAAATATCAAAAATTTGACTACATTTGATAAACTGAAAATTTTTTGGGGGGCAATAAAACCCAACATGTTTGCACTTTTTTTTCAGATTTTTGCAAAAAATATATACAAAAATGCTTTAAATCGAAAAATGTGTTATTAACAAAATTAAAGTCTATTAAATTGTGCGTCTAAAGACATCTCTTAAGCTGAACTTGATTTAGGCGTTTAGCCACAATCGGACATCGAAAATCTACGAATTTCGCCAACTTTCTCAAAAAGTTAGTTTTGGTCATGTTTATAACACGATGAGTCTATAACACAAAAATGGCTTATCCAATAAAAAAAATGTTATATACTAATAGTTGTATATCATTGGATTTTGTCCAAGTTAGGTGTAGTTCGATTCGCTATTAAAGCGTGTTTTTTAAAATTTTTTAAACTATAATTTGTTAAATAATTTAATTGAATATAAGTAAATTTTTTTTATCAATTTCAAGTTCTATATAACTCCTTACCTTTGAAACCTCTCATGTAGAATAGTGCTTGCCACGTATCGGTCAATTTTCAAACTTCACTATTATCCACATATTATCGCTTATTATATAACAAATTGATAGAAAATCAGTAGATTTTATTATTGCTAAACCTTCCTGGAACGATAAAGATGATGTTGTTAAAATTTTGTACAAATTGGTTGAGTATTTTTCGTGTTTAGTGATCACAAACGAAAAATTGGTTGATGAAATAAAAAAAAAGGATATATTAAAATTTAATTTTTTAATTTAAATTTTTTATATAATTATGACTAAAGTATAGATTTTAATAAATGTGAATTAATTGTTGTTGTTATTTCATAAAAAATTAAAATTTCAGCAAAATCTTTCGTGACTTTGCTAGTTTTTAAAACTAATGAGAGGTAAATGTTGCATCAAGCGATGCCGTCAGCCTGGAACTAGTGATAGTACTCACTGGCCTTGAGAAGCAACTTGTTAACTTTTAACTTCGTTTGATGGTTTGCGATAAGATTACGTAGCTATTCACAACATTCCTGAGCAATAGAGATTCTCATTCTGTTTAAGAAAAGTAATTGAAAGCCTATATCATCGTGGCAATTCAAACACTAGATGAACTCCAAATGTTAAATAAATAAAATAAATTTTTAATTGTACAAAATTCTTTTACTCTAAAACTTCATGTTATCTTGCGATTTTAGAGCTCAAGGGGGAAAAAAATTAAATATTAAACTATGGAATGTAACAAAACAAAAAAAAGCGTATTTTTAAATAAGAAAAAAAATCTTAACCGCAGGTTAAGTCTGACTTGGAAACTTTACTACTGTGAAACCTTTATCGTGAACAGCTAAGCAGTTATGCAGTTTTAAGTGCAAATTATCCAGCTTAGGTGAACAGGAACCATGTTTTACAACCTGTGCACATTGATCTCCTTCGACCAAGGATAAAATAGCGGCATTGTATGGAGTTTAACGTTTTGCCTAATCCCGCGTATACAGCCCAGATACTGCACCTTCAGATTATGGTTTGTTAACTATTTTTTACAATAATGATCATGATAATAAATTTATCAAATATTATGGGATACGCCAATATAATTTTGATTAATAACCTGATTAAATGTTAATCGCATGTCTTATCGGCTATCTAACTAAGTTTTAAAAATCTAATTCGTCAGCCTGAGATTGGAAATATTTGATAAACAATTTAAGCATGAAATCTAGGCAGTATACTTAACAATCTTCAGAAAATTTAACGCTCGATAATGAACCTACAAATATTCCTTTAATATAAACAATAAATTTGTTTTTAATCAATTTATTCATAAGATTTTTAATGAAAAAAATCATAAACATTTTTAATATGTTTTAATTTTTTATTTAATTACTTTTTATAACCAAATTTAATACACCTCTAGACGACAATGATGACTCATCGGAAGCTGCAAGAAATAATAAAAAAAAAATTAAAAAATAAAATTAAAAATAAATTTTTTGGTGGATCAGTCAAGTTATTGAATTAAACGATTTCTGTGGTAAATTGTGGGAAACGTTTCGGACCCTTTTCATGGTTGCAATGTATTCAGTACGAAGTGGACTGGTTATCCACACTGGGATATTTCATCACTAAAAGTATTTTTTCTTAAGAATCATTGCACTAATGACTTATTACAATAATACATTAAAGAAAATTAGGAAATGAAATCGTCTTCACAACAGAGACCTTAACTATTAAATATTGACTTATACGACAAAATGATGGATTATTTATTTTATTTATTTATTTATTTATTTTACAAGCATCTACCCTAGAGGGTCATTAGCAACAACAAATATATGTGTTTTTTAACATTCAGTTAATTCAAACATTATTGGTATTAAAAGTAAGCATAATTATACAAGTTATAAACATTGGATATTTTCAAAAATTTAAATAAACTTTGCACAGACGTTTCACTGTCACCAAGAGCGATGTCCATCCGGTTGGCCATTCCGCAATCTTTCCTTACATCCTTGTATTCCTCGCAGTCCATTAAGATGTGCTCCACGGTCATGGGTACATTGCAGATCCTGCAGGTCGGTGGATAGAGTCCCTTTAGAAGATACGTGTGCGTTATGGCTGTGTGTCCCATTCGTATCCTTGCCAAGACAGCTTCTTCGCGGCGATTTCTCCTTTCTGATGTTCTCCATACGTCAGGACTACTTTTAATTTTGCCTAATTTTTCAGCTGTTTTGTTCCACTCTGTAATCCATGATTCATATATTCTTTTTTTTTTATATGAATACGCCAATCCGATGCAGTCGTTTTATTGATGTATATGACGTCTGAATTGGGTTTCAATCTTGCAGCATTTGCAGCTTGGTCTGCTTCTTCGTTTCTTCCGATGCCCAGATGAGAAGGAACCCAAAGAAATCTTACCACTTTGCCTGAACGTAGACATTCCTTCTCAAGAAGTTGGATTTTCATCACCAAAACGTCTTTTGAGTTTCTGTTTTCCAGTGATTTCAGTGAGCTTAATGAATCGGATACAATCAGATGATATTTGCATTGACTATTCATTATGAATGTCAACGATTTCCAGATTGAATAGAGCTCACCGGTGTATGCACTATTCGATTCTGGTAGAAGAAATTTGTAACAAACAGAGCCCATAATAATGGCACATCCAACTTCAGAGCTGGATTTTGAAGCATCGGTAAACCAAAAACAGTAGTTGAAGTACACTTCTTTTCGTTCATTAAACATTTTTTGGTAAATGTGATGAGGAGTCGTGGGTTTTGAAAAAAATGATAGACTGTAATCAATCGTACTTTCTGTTTGTATCCAGTTAGGTATTGGATTGCCTGGGAATTTAAAATATTTAGGGAAAGATAATTGTAAATCATTTGCCCATATTTTGCATCTACAATGGAAACATTTGCAGGATCGTCTATGCTCTTCATTCAAAATCGTATGTGTTGTAGGATCGTAAGCGAGGAGGTGTTTTTTTGACATAATTTGGCCGAAGTATGCTAAACTCAAATATTTTCTCCTTAATTCTAAAGATGGCTCACCACTCTCTATGTACAAACTTTGGGCAGGTGTGGTTCTGAATGCACCAATACAAAGACGAAGTCCCTGATTATGAATAGTATCTAGTGATTTCAGTGTTGAAACACTAGCAGAACTGTAGGCAACAGCTCCATAATCAATGATAGGCCTGATCAGAGTACGGTACATCATTAATAAAGTTCGTCGATCTGATCCCCACTGAGTGCTGGACAGAACTTTTAATAAATTTAGCCCTTTCTGGCATTTTGCTTTTATTTGACGAATATGTTCAGACCATGTTAGCTTTTTATCGAAGTAGATTCCTAGGAATTTGAAAACTTCTTCAAACATAATAGGTTGTTGAAACAAACTTAATGACGGGTGCGTTTGGCATTTTCTCCTTTTACAAAAATGGATGGCCACCGTTTTGGAACTTGAAAAGTTGAAACCAGTATTTTTAGACCATGATTCGAGATTCCCTAGAGTTGTTCTTAATTTCCACTCGATATATTCTATTGACTTGCTTCTTATATAAATAGCAAAGTCGTCAGCAAACAAAGAACAATTTACTTCTGCAGGCGTTGTATTTACAATGCTATTTATGGCTATTAAAAATAATGTTACGCTTAGCGGAGATCCTTGGGGCGTTCCACTTTCCTGATGGAATGATTGAGAAAGGTTAGATCCAACCTTAACTTGAAACGACCTATCTTTAAGAAAATTGTTAATAAATGTCAATAGCTGCCCTGAGAGACCGAGTTTGGATAGTGTACTGACAACATTATAGCGCCACATCATGTCATATGCTTTTGTGATATCTATGAAGACAGCTACCAGGTGTTCTTTGTTTGAAAAAGCCCTTTGAATTTCGTTTTCAAGCTTCGTGATTTGGTCGATAGCAGAGCGGTGTTTTCTGAATCCATACTGGGAAGTTGAAATGAATTTTTTTGAGTCCAAGAAATAAATTAGTCTATTATTAACCATCTTTTCGAGAAGTTTAGAAACACAAGAAAGTAGTGAAATAGGCCTATAGTTATCGATGTTTATATCTTTTGTAGTTTTCCTGATTGGAATAACGATGGCCTTCCTCCAGGCTTCGGGAAACATCCCTGTCGTCCAGATTTCATTATAAATTGAAAGGAGAAATGAATGTGCAATTGACGGTAGTTTCTTCAAAAAAATATATGGGATCTGATCAAATGATGGATTAATAAGGATCCCGAACTTTAAGAATAATTTTGCTGTATTATTTGTAATTCTCACTATATCTAGAAATTTGTTAAACTGATAATGCATACTTAGAATACTGTCATTAATTGAAAAAAATTTAATCCACCAAATTTTTGAAAGTTTTATTTCAGGAAACTTATTCGAAATAAGTGGAGAAGATTTCAGATCTTAAGTATTGATTCTAAGTTTCTTATCAGTATATGAGATCAACTCCTTGAATATATGGACCACGATTCAAAATTATAGTTAAAGTCAGATTATCCTCTGAATTGGTTGACGAGGCAACGGCGGTTCATCTTACTTAAAAAATATCGATGCCTTAGCTCACAGAGGTGTTAAGTGTAGAAAATAAAATTTTACAGTATTCGAATCTGAGACTTAAAAGCTCCAAAACTGGTATTTAAATTTAATTCTATTTTGTGAACACGAGTTATTCGAACTGCCTGAGTTTACATTAGCTCTTCAAGCAAGATTTTGGTGAATATCTCAGCATCTAAATGCTCTAATGATGCATTTAAACATTTTTGCAGGCATCGACAAACGTATCCATTGTGGCCGCCATGAGACGATGAATTTTCCTTTTTTATTGTTATTCATAATATTTTTTTATTTGTTTATTTTTTACGTTCCAAATTTTGCGATTATAATTTAATTTATTTCGAATTTTATAAACTTTTTTTTAAAAAATAACATGATAATTGAGTGAGCACATAGAAATGTTACTCCCTTATGTTGTACACGTTCGGTCTTAACTCAATAAATCTGCTTAAAATAAAATAAGAATTCCGCGTGCTAATTTAATTTGCCACCTACAGACGGATTTACCAAAATATTTTGAAATATTTTTATATAGAGTAAAAGATTGACAAATTAAATTATGAGTAAATGAACATAGAAATCATTTTGAATAAATCTTATGTTAAAATTGGCCAATGGCGTCTAGCTAAAGCCTAAAAATATAATTTAAAAAACAAACAAACATAGAAATGAGATATTACTTTAAAAAAACAAAAAAAAATCCTGTCTTGCATTTCGGGTTTCGTTGATTCATTCTTAATTCCTGAACTAATTTTAGAATAAAAAAAAAAAAAGAAAAATTATCAAAATTGAAATAAATCTACGATGTAAGGTCTTCTTGTTATAGAATGGCCACGGATAATCGGTAAATCGGATAATTCACTCGCCGATAACTGAGGCCACTACACTTCCCAAATTTGAATGAATTTTTTTTTTCTAGGCACTTAGCTTATTCGAAGAAGTACTTTACTCATTTTAGTACGAAAAAAACTGTCTGAAATCTTTTAAGATAATGAATCGTTATGTACCCTTGAGCCCATTTGAGTTGCCCTTATTCTATATTTTATCAGTTTTGCGATCGAAGCAGGTGACGTCAATAGATCTGTGGTGTCTAGGTGGACCTCATTTACATCAATTATGCAATAAGGTCTTGAGTTAAAGCCAAGAGTCTTTGTATTTCTCTGGTTGTGGCATTGATTGAGGATAATAATGATTTCATACATTGATAGAAATTTTTTTTACGGCCATTTTCAATGATTGAGGATTTCTTATCGTTTGGGGTCTCATTGTTAATGTGTTTGAACTGTCAATAAAAATAATTGGAATCCTCAATCTTTAAATGCAATCAGTTGATAACACAATATAGCAATTACCAGAGACATCATCATTATCTTTCCGTTCAAATATTGACAATATGATTCACAAACGATTAATTTTGAATCAAAATTCTGAAGAGTCTTGATGACCATCACACAATATTTATCTGTAAATTTACAACTGCCACTACAGTTTTATTGTTTGTTGGATCTTAATATCATTATGTACTTTAAATAGGGCAAAAATGACGGGTTATCATAAAATTTATCAACCGATTCCAGCTACAGTAGGAAGATCTATATTCATTCCTTCGATCTGCCACGAAATAAATTTTCCAGCGCACAGATGGGATTCAAACCCACGAACATCCGTACCGGGCGTGCTGAGACTTTCTCGAGTCCCCTGCTTCGTTATTTTAATTTTTTTTACAACCAATTAATGTTTTAATGATAAAAGTATAGTTGACTGTTAAGATGAATGGATAAGAAGATAATCAGGGATGCAGTCAAACAGAAACACCACGTCCAAGTATAAATATTTGAATTGTATCCCTACGTTTTGATCTGCCTTGCAACAAAATGTTACAAAAATAATAGACCGATAAACAAATGACAGATGGATGAAAAATGACATGGATAAAAACTATATACCAGTAATAATAATAAGCAACAAGGCAAAGATAAGGACAGGGCAAAAATGATTAGGTAAAAACAACAAAATTGTAAGTGTAGTTAATAAAAGGATAATAAATGAAAAATAAAAGTGGACAGAGGGAAATGCTAAGTAAACAAAAATATCGATATCTGGGAAAGAGGGAGGGAAATATATAGTAAAAGGTGATGGAAAATAAAAGTGAAAAGATAAAAGGAATAGCACAGAAAACTTACCCACCGAACCTCACTGGAGAGGAGACGAATGATGACTGATGTAAAACGGTAAGAACAGCTAGGTGTAAAACTGAGAAAAGACACAGGAAATATGAATATAGAATAAGAAAATGAAACAATGAAAAGTGGCAAAAAAATAAAAGAAAGGGAAACAACAGGGAGACAATAAAATAAAAAAAACATTACAAATAAATACAAACAGGATAAAAAGAGATAAATACAATAATGTCAATGCCATCATTGTCAGAGTATAACACAAAATTAAATAATACAGAGAAATAACATGATGTTATTACAAACAAAAATATAACAAAAAATTACAAAATAGGGACATTAATATATGTATGTATCTGTTCTTTTCTATAGCCTCCATTGAATGTAGTTTTTATCCATGTCATTCTGTATTATCCATTTGTCATTTGTTTATCGGTCTATTGTTTTGGTTACAACTAGTATTTTTTTCATTATAGCCCTGAAGAAGACCTGGAAGTCAGGTCGAAACGTAGGCACACAATTAAAGTATTTATACTTGGACGAGGTGTTTCTGTTTGACTGCATCCCTCATTAACTTCTCTAAATTAATATTTTGATTATATATTATTTGATCTTGGTTATTCCTCGATGCCAGCTGATTACGTGGAGAATCGCTCAGATACTTTTATGAACCTTTTTCCTAAATGAGTTATTGATAAAGAAAATATATATACCAGTGTGAGCTACATAACCGAACTAAGTGATCCCAGCGTCCCATATCACAAAAATATTCTGCGACGGACGGACATTCATTTTTCGTGAACGGTGTTACGGAACAAAGTCTTGATTGTTGCATTTCGTCACCTAAATTTCACCTTTGTCCTCACCACTTTGTATAGGAAATGAATAAAAAGAGTTTAATAAAATCGTACCATAAAATGCTACAACTTTTTCCCTTTAAAACTGCTCTGGAGCGACTCAAATAGAAGCTTACTAATATTCACATTATGGATTAAAATATATCTTGACAATTTACCTTTCGTCACAAAAACAAAACAAAAAACATGATGATCAGTATTTTGCATCGAGTTCATCGTGGGGATTATTAAGTGATGCCGTTAGTTAAGATATCAATTGTTACTGCCTCCATTCAGTGGATAATGCTTCTTCACGAAGAACAATTTTCGCGTCAGTTCTACTTAAGAACATAATCAATCATTCTGAAAAGATTTAAGAGACCAGCCCGTCACATTATATACGAATTAGATGAGTCTTCTAACCTCTATCTCAGCATAAAAAAGTCTAATAAAATCCAATTCTAAAACACAACTTCACCATTTAATCATGTTGGGCTACGATACATTATATATTAATATTGAAATATATTTAAACTACAAATATAAGAAGAGTTTATTTGAAAACAGTAACGTCGGAAATTCAGTAAGAATTATGAAAAACTTAATATTTATTCCTTTATATTCAAAATTGATTATATTAATTATTGATTGATCGACGTAAAAAAAAAAAAAAAAAAGGATTATTTTTCAATCCATATTTTAGATACCTTGAACATTTACATTATGAAAAAAAAAAATTGTTTTATACCTTTATTAGATTATTATATTATATTATTTATTATTTATTTTATTATATTTCATACCTCTATGCACCCGGGTTGGTCGGCCGATAGCTTAGCGTTAATTCACTAGTCAAAAAAGTGTATTAACATAGTGACCCGATACACAGAAAATCTTTATTTCAAATCCGGCTTAAGGTTAGGTGGAATTCATTCTGAGTTATTAATTTTCCGTTTCCCATCGTCCCAGTCAGGAAAGCTCCGTGTTGCCGAAATGACAAGAGATTTTCATAATAATATTGGACTCCACTAAAGCTTCCAATTCTTCTCGTATCCAATCATTGTATTCCAAAATCCTTAATGTCCCTTGCTTTGACACCATCAAACTAATCCATATAGATCTTAATGTTCCATATGTTTCTAATTTGGCTCAAACCAGATATATATCATTTCATAGTAAAGTCCATACCCACTCGAATCAACTAGTCTCCCAACATACCTCACACTCAATTCCTGATAATCTTTCGAGGCGTCTGAAAAGAAGAAACCTTCCTAATGTTAAACTTTTAGAGTGCTGCTAGTGAGTGGTTCTTTAAATGTTATTAACATGTCATTGTAATCATTTTACTCAAATTTACTTGTTGTATGTAATGTAAACAGTTGTAAATATCAGTAAATAGTTTAAAAAAAAAAAAATTTAAAACAAGTTATAAAATTTTAAATCTGCGTTATATAAATATTATTAAGTTGTGCTTTTTAATAATACCTCAACGTATCTATTTTTAAAATAATTACAGGATTGAGAAAAACGAATGCTCTCCTAAAAATTGCAAAATAATACTTATCCAATTTTTTACGATATTTTTTGCGCATTTTTTATTTTATTTTATTTTATTTTTTTTTTTAATATTCATTTCTGTTTGTAAAATAATTAACATACTTTTTTTAGATAGAAAATGTTTAATGAAAATAGGGTTAAAATCTATTCGTGTAAGCAAATAGTAAATGAAGAACCACGTATTTTTTTTTTCTTATAAAATTCTTGTTCATGGATCGATAAAAGTGATAAAAAAGTTTGATAAGTTGAATAATTAAAAATACCTGGGGGAAATCATTTGCAGCAGAGGATTGGAGAGGGAGGGCATGAAGGAGGGGATTACCAAGCTGAAAAGACTGAGTTTCACAACCAGCAACATATACAACAAAAGGAATTTGTCTATAAAAGCGAAAATTAGGCATTACAACATTGTGGTAAAACCGGTGATACTGTAAGGGACGGAAACCATGAACCTTCCCAACCTAGAAAAGCTGCTGAAAGCCGAAAGAAAGATCCTAAGAAGGTTCTATCATATGATCTATGGTCCTTGGAATAAACAAGAAGGTTACAGGTTAAGAGCAAACAAGGAAATATACAAGGAAATCAAAGACATGGAAACTGAGATAAGGATCAGGAGACTAAAATTCTATATGCAAATGGTTAGGATGCCTCCGGAAAGGCTGAATAAAGCTATATTGCAGAAATTATGGGGCTACTCGAGCTCACTAGGATACATCAAGCTGTTGAAAGAAGAAGCAAGAAAAATGGGAATTAACGACCAAGATTGTTGGGACGAAGAAGAATACAGAAAGAGGTTGCATGAGGTCATAGTTCACAGTCTGTGGACAGGAGGAAGCCTATGAAAGCAATAAAAAATAATGAAGGAGAAATGAATAGAAAGAAAGAACAGAAGGAAGAATCCATAGTCATGATATTCGCGTGGTCTTTGAGGCCGTTTCGAATTACAAAAAAGAATAATAAAAGAAAATTGTTTTACTAAACAACTTTAAACGTTTATCACTCAAACTTGTGTTACAAAACCCCTTCATCCACCGAACCCTTTGCTCGTGATAAATTGCACTTTACTTCATATATAATTTATATTCAATATGATCATGAGAAAGGCTTCAAATTAGAGAATTATGACCAGTCTGCATAAAAAAAAATATTTTTTTTTTCTCTTCACTTTAATAGTGTAACTCTTGACATCGGATGTTGTAGGTGATAAGAAGACAATATGGTAATTACGCAGTTAGCATAGATAAAGAAGCGTAGTCGAGCACCGTGGCCTAAATTGTCTTCTCGAGTTGACTACCTCAGCAAGGTCCCTACGGCAATGATTGCGCGGCGACCTTGTTCGATGCAGTGAGTGCATGTCACTCCTCTTATTCCACTGGACCGTTACTAATCTTCAGCAGTATCTTCAATCTGAAAGAAGCACAGTTCAAAACTCTGATATGGTTTGTACATCTTCGAATGGTAGAAATCCTTTAGTTTGCCACGAATTCGTGGGAGAGTGTTAATTCTTTCCTTTTAGGTTTATTGGAGAAACGTGTTGAACTTGGTTGTTAAAGATGGAATTGCCGCACTTATCATAGCTGTGCTTCAATTACTCTAAACTGTCGGAAACGACTCGGCACTTAAGTAAGTAATTGCAGAAGATTCTGGGAGCGCTATTATACAAAATCTATACAAGTCAAAACAAAATATAATGATTATAAATAAATGTTTACTGTGCCAATGGCAACTTTATAACACAACTTTTCGATATTTTTATAACCGTGTCGGAAAGTTCGAATTTATTTTCCAGAAGTTCATCAATGAGCAAATTTGTTTTTAGAGCAAAATAACTTATTGACTTTACCTGTAATATATCTGTACCTCGGAGGTACCAAACACTATGTCACAATTCCGTAACTTTTCTGGAGAGCAATTTAAAAAAAAGAAAAAATCATTTCCTGAACTGTTTATTATACTTATGTGTGCAAAATAAATCTTGACTTTCCCATCCAGGCTAGAATAGATTGGTAACCCGTCCTTCCTGTCCTAATTAGAGTACATAAGGACGTTATGCCCTCCTTCCCACCAAAAAAAAAAAACAATAAATAAAAAAAAAACATTTTTATGTAACTTACGTTACAATTAATTTGTCTAGGAAATAGCATTCTACACCTCTGTATAAAGGGGAAAAATATGAATAAGAATAAAATAATAATGTATTTGTATATATTTGTAATAATGTATTTTCGGTAAAAAAATGGACATAAGTGTTCTATACCTCCGAGGTACAGATATGTCAAAATAAAAAATAAATAAGAATTTATTAGATTATTATTGTCAAGTGGAGTGGGGCTACTTTATTTTCTGTTGTTTCCTTCTTGGTTACTCCTACCATATAAAGATCTTCATTAAGTTAGAACCTTAACATGTAGTGTTGATGATCACACTATACCTTATATACTTGCAGGCCATAAAATAGTTATTTTGATAGGGATGTGCCTTTTGGCTGGGATCTATAGTTTTCTTTTTTAACGTTTTTTTCATCCTCAAGAAGTGTAAAGCCGGCTCCACACATTCGTGTTATGTCATAACACGCAACACGAAACAGCTTCGCCGAATCTGTTTCGTGTTATGTGATAACGCATAACACATAACACGAAACAATTAAGAAATAGTTCTCTGTTAGGGCTTAACACATAACACATAACACGAAACAAGCCCAAACTGTTCTCTGTTATGGCATAACACATAACACGAAACAATAACGAAACAGTTCTCTGTTGTCATGACAATATATCAACACCTACTAAAATAAGCCAAGTTCGTCAAAATGCATGTATCTACTATTTTTTAATATGTTGTTAGGACCCATGAGGATAGTTAAAATCCAAGTTTTCAAACCTCAAAATTAGGTGGGTTGTTCGTAGTACTCAATAATCCTCGGAATTGTAGCACTATTTTCGTTTTTCATTTATATCTCTAAAATATAAAAATTTGCTTGACACAGCATTTACTTTACTAAAGAGTACTAAATGTGTGACAATTCAATTCTAACAGCAGCTATGTAGATTAATTGGTTGCGGAAATACAGTTCTCCAAAAAATAGTGATTTTACACAATATTCATAAATTTTCCGTTGAGTCAAGTTCTCAGCCGCATTCTAACAAAAGTACTGGTTTCAAAATAATTTCTTCAAGAAAGAATTTAAAGGAAATTTAATTAGCTTTAATTTCATATCTAAACTGTACCTGTAGACAAACTTTTTTTAGAAACGGGAAAAGATTACAAAATCGGATTAAAGGAAAACAATTGCATTGCTGGTTTTAAAAGTGAGTGAGAGAATTGGCAGGAATCTACCTGTTTCTTTTTCAATTTAAAAACATGTACAAGTATCTATTGCTGTATTTAAAAACATGTATTTTAGTCTGGTATCCTTCAATGTATAAATCGTCTGGGCTATGATCTATTGTTTTTTTCCCTGTTTAAGAGAAATTGAGTTTTATCTTTCGGTCTCCCCCTTTCTTAAATCTTATATTTTATTTTGCCATTGTTTCAGGACTCTTTAGTCTCTCAAATACCATTTTTTTTAATGCGAGGCTACTTATGTCTATTACGTCTCCTGAGAATCAGCTCTAATAAAGTTAATAAAGTTTGCATAAGCTTTATTTACGCCATGATCTATTTACTTTCAGACTGAACTAATAGCGAAAATGAAGATAAGCTACGAAAATCTCTTCTTGACTAATTGAATAGACGAAAAAAAAAAACTCTGTCAACAACTTAGTTTCCCATTACAAATGCTACCGTAAAAAAATATACCTAACATAGTCCAGTTCAATTCAAAATGTATGAAATTAGTTACCGATTTAAATTTAAAAAAATTTAAATCGCTAAGTGCTTACTTAACGTTATTTATCATCAAATTTAGTAGTTTTTTTCATTTTTAAACAGTTATTATTGAAAACAATGATTTACTGGTCTTCACGATTATTCACTGTTGCTAAGCAAATTTGTGAATAATCGATTGTCTCTGTTTCGGCTTGTGTTATGGCAAAACAAATTTCCTTTGATGTGTGTTAAAAACCGCCTCCAATAGCGATACACCCATAACACGAGCAGAAACACAACTTGATAACACATAACACGAGCCGAGTGCCCATCCACACATTCGGCATCTTCAACGAGCATGTCTGTTTCGTGTTGCGTGTTATGACATAACACGAATGTGTGGAGCTGGCTATGTGGCTATAGCAGGATCTAAAACAATATTATAACACATAACACGAGCCGAGTGCCCATCCACACATTCGCCAATCTTTGACGAGTATGTCTGTTTCGTGTTGCGTGTTATCACATAACACGAATGTGTGGAGCCGGCTTAACGTTTTATGCACACTCAAAAATGTAACATTCTTACACGCTCTAGAGCTGTTGGTCATGCCCATGGCCTATTGTTTTTCCCAGTCAAGGATAAATAGAGTTTTTTTTTTTTTAAGGACTGATACCAATTCCCTATAGTGCCGTGGAAGAGAAGAGGGGAACATACTTCATGCTGATCTGTAAATGTAGGAAACTGGAAATGTAAAAATTATGTTGCTCAGAATATTTAATTGAAAGGGAATATAATGTTAAGTCGCGGGCCATTTATAGTAGCTATTAGAAAAATGGTTGTGGACCCTTGATTAACTGAATAACGTCTATTTTTTTTAGAAAATTCTAGGACCCATTTTTTTATATATTTACAAAACAAGATTTTTCATTAACATGATTACGAAAATTTATTAACTTTTCTTGATTCATTTCTCTTTTATATTTTCTTAGTTAACACTGGATCCGATTTTATAGTGAAGTGTTTTTATGTTGTGCTATTTATTATCTTATCAGTCTACATACTAGTATATTAATAAAAAACAACAACGTGGTATTCAATAAATATAAACTAACTTCAAACTATTCTTTGCCTTTGAAATTCCGGAAAGACTTATTTTAAAAAATTAATATAAATATTATGTTGATGCTATAACGCATCACCTATTTTCCTAAACCTTGTGTTCATTTATGAGATATTTAGCTGTCCCTAATTTCTTTTACGAAACCTACTTTTAAAAATTTAATTTCTAAGAAATTCTGTTGTCATAACATCAACAGACTAATTTTTAAACAATTATTACATCAATTTTTAAAAATTAAATTCCATATCGCCTGTTACTCTCTCTTAACTCTCTCCTTCGACAGGGGAACGAGAAAAAAAAAAAATTATAATCCAGGTCATTGAGCCGCAAAAAGAGGCCATTTCCCACCACCTGGTTGCAAAATTGTAATTAAAACTGATTTTATATTATTATTTATACTTACTTAACTGAATAAAAAAAAAAATTATAAAAAATAATGTCTTTATGCAATATTGTTACACTTCCGAATAAATATTGTTCATGTTAATATGTAATATTTTTTTCAAAAAGAAACTATAATTTTTTCCACCATTAAAAAACTATATTCATTTAAATTTTATATACAGGGTGAGTATCTCTTAGTGTAAAAAAAAAAAAATGGGGTGAAACTAGATCAAAAATGTAGCAAATTCCGCAGACCTCACCTTTCTATTCCAATCCGTTGCAGATATACGATAAATCAAAGGCTTTTTTGAGGAAACCACGTTTTTTTTTTTCCCCATAAAAGCTGTAATATCTCCATTTTGTTTAAATATTTTTCAAATTTTGACCACATTTTCGGATTTAGCATTCAATTTTCTATAATAACTGAGTACTTGTAACCTTGAATTTAACAAACTTGATATCTAAAGAACATCTTGTACTTCACCTTATTTGGGGGTGTCACAATATCTGAGATTACTTCAACGTTCACCGTTTTTCGAAAAAAAAAAAACTATCCACAAAACTGCAAATCTCACAAAAACTTGCAAATTCAATCAGCTTTAGGATGATATGTTAAACGTAATGATTTTGTGAAAAAACATGGTGTTCTCATTTGGCATACAAATCAGTTACTTGTGTAAATAAAACATTATGATAATCCCTTAATGGAAATTTGCATTTTAAACATAATAAACTCTTCATTGGAATAAAATGCAAAGAAAAAAAATTATTGTTTAATCGAAAATAAAGGAAAATTGTCAATAAATCGACACCAGATCAGAGGATATTATGTTATTACATTTATCTATTTATTATTATAATTTAGGATTTATTTTATTAGATGTTCAATGTAATGTTTAAAATCCAATGATAATGAACATAGACCTCAATTTTTATTATTATTATTAATATAGCTTTATTATTATTATTGTTATTTTTTTTCTTTTACATGGATAGGTCTTTTGGTTGGGAGTCTATAGTTTTTTGGTGGAACATGTTTTATCACAGTTCAAAAATTGCAACACGCACTAGCTCTGTTGGTGTTTCTCTTATTGAAAATTTTCCTACAGTTTTATTATCATAAATTTGAAGGAGAATATTTCTTTGTTACATAACATTTGTCGCTAGGATTTACTGTATTAGAGTTATATTCGTTTGAATGAAAAAAGTCACCTTTTGCCTACATTTTGTAATTGTTGGAGCTTTTTTAACACACTCTAGCTCTATTGGTGTTGCTCGGATCGAAACTTTGATGGCAGTTCCCCAATTAGAGATTCAATGGAGATTTTTTTTGTTAGTTAACATTTGTCACTAGGGCCTACCGTTTGGGAACTGTATTGGTTTGAATGAAAAAACTCACGTTTGTAACTCCTAAATTATCTCAACTTTTTTTTTATTTCGAATAATGAATAATTGTTAATTTTAATTAATTATTAATTTAAGTAACTTGATCCGTTTTATTCTAAAATGTAAATTAGGAAAACCAGTAGATTATAGGTAGGCATATACATGATCCATTGTGTTTCCAGTCAGGGAGAAATTGAGTTATTTTTTATTTATTTTTTTAATTTTTATTACTTCTTTCATTCTTTTTAACACTTTTCCATTTTTATTCTTGAACATTCGCTATTCGTTATTTTTTAAATTTTTTTTTTTTTTATGTTGAAAGACTTTTGCGAACACTTGTTTATTAGATAAATTTTACCTATTTAACCAAGAGTAAAAAAAAACAAGTTTCCAGTAACGGCAAGAGATTATAAGAATAACTTCATGAAGTGGCGTGCTTAGGTTTGATGTTGCGGAGTGATTTAAGTGATTAAACTTTAGCAAATGGGTTTTCCTAGTTGAATAAAGCAATCAAGTTATCCAATCAATTCCACCACACTAATACTCTCTCCATCATGACTATGAGAAATATGGTTACTGGAAATCGGTTGAAAATGCTTCAATTAAAATAATAATTTAGTGAGACGGATTACTAATTATAGATCAATGAATAATTATAACCTGTCTGCATTCTATCACAATAACACCTAGCTGACCTTGGTACCTGACACAACTAGAGAAAATATTGAAGGAAAACTCGAAAAATAAAAAATAATCGACATTTTTTCCCAATTTATATTTTAGGATTATAAGGATCAAATAAATTAAACAAATAATCAAATTAAATTAACAATAAATGATTATTCGAAATAAACAAGGTTGAGAGACAATGACCGTTTCAAATGCGATGAAGTTATTCTTATAATCCCTTGCCATTACTGGAAAATTTATTCTTTTATTATTTATTTTACTTTATAACATTATTTATTTTTATTCTTGGTTAAATAGGTATAACTTATCTAATTAAAAAAAGAAATACTTCACTGTTAAGTAATAATTGTTCGCAAAAGGCTTTCAAGTTAAAAAAAAAAATTATTAACGAATAGCGAATGATCAAGAATAAAAATGGAAAGGTGTTAAAAACAATTTTGTAATAGTGGATGAAGTAGTACAGTAAGAACTCCATAATCCGGCATGCTCGGGGACCCGACGATGCCGGATTATCGAGGTCTTCTTTTAAAATGGCTTAAACAGGGAATAAACTATAAATAAAAACACATGAACTATATATATTATTGGGTTGTAAAAAAGTTGTTACACAACACAAACAAAAATGTTATAATAAATAGAATATAAACTGAATTAAAAATTTTTTCATAAAAAAAGGTGCATACATAAACGCACTATATTTTAATATATACTTACATATTATGATTGGGTTGTACAACATTGTTAAAGAGTTAAATATTTCACTTGTAGTGTAGGAAATGGCATGTTGCTGCACTTGCATCTAGCATCGTCTTTTTCTGAGCTTTTTGGAGCATTGAAGGAATATCAACCTGCTTTTTAATTGGTTGCGTTTTTCATAAAAAATGTTTAGAATGATGTGCAGATTAATTAATTCAGTAGCATCATAATGTTTGCACGTTTCAGAAAACTTTACACATTTATTCAATCCCTCTGAAGCATCAGCCCATGTGATGTTGGTTGGTGACGTTGCTTCCTCCTCATCACTCTGTTTCTTGTGAATACTCTGGGCTTAGCACATTTTTATGATTGCCTCATCACTAAGCTCCTCATCTGTAGGTTCATCTTTACCAATATCGATCCATTCGTAGAGTTCTTCTTCTGGAAGACCGCTCAGTGGATTTTTTGGAACAGAAGAAATGGCATTTACAACTTGTGATTCCCCGGTTGATGAGTCATCAACATTTTCATCTTCTGAAGAAGTTTTTCAAAATGTTTAGGCCATAGCTTGCACCATGCCAAGTGCAATGTTGAGCGGTAGATTTTTACACACTGTTTTAGACGATGTGGAGCCAGCAGTTAGCCTAAATGACTCAATAATTACAAAAACTCTAATTTTTATTTTTCAAGATAATAGATGCCGGACTATCGGGTCTGCCGGACTATAGAGAGCCGGATTATCGAAGTCTTACTATATATAAAAAAATAAATGAAAAAAAAATTTTTTTCTATAGGGGTTTCAAAGGTTACTTTTTTCATCTAAACCAATATAAACTCTATTAAATTTCTAATCAGGAAACTTCTGTCTCATTTTTGATACGGGCAACACTATCAGAGCTAGAGCATGTTCGAAAAATCCCTAACACAAAAAATGTAGGCAAAACGTGACTTTTTTTATTCAAACCAATATAGCTCCTAAACGGTAGGTCCTAGCTACAAATGTTTTGTTACAAAAAATATTTTCCATTAAATTTCTGATTAGGAAACTCTGGGCAAATTTTCCGTCCGAGTAACGTCAACAGAGCTAGAGCGTGTCAAAATCTGTGATTTTTGAAAGTGATAAAAACGTTACACCAAAGAACTATCGACCCCCTGCCAAAATACATGTCCATGTCAAAAAATTTAAAGATTATTAGTAAATAATTATTGATCTTTACGATTGCAGTTAAGGGATTGAACTTATGTTAGTAGAGATCAGATTTACTTAAGGATGGCACCTAAGCCTAAAACTTTGGTGTCATGGAAAAATAAAAATGAAATTTGGATATGCAAAACTTCGTATCAATCCGCTGTCTTAAATTTTTTAACACATAATACAATTCCACAACAATTAAAGCTGTTATACAGTAGATGTGGTATTTTCGGAAACATACAGTAATTTTTTTTTTTCAATTTTTTAAAAACTATTTAATGATTTTTACAATTGTGTACATTATATACAACAAGTCAATTATAGAAACATATTACAATGATATAACTACTCACTAGTAGCACTTCAATAAAAGTTCATCATTAGAAGGTCTTTTGGCCATCATCTTTTCAGACGCCTCGGAGTATTATCGGGAAGGGAGTGCGAAGCAAGTTGGTAGACCCATGGATTTGAGTGGTTATGGAGATTACAATGAAAGGTTTGGGCCAAAAATGCAACATTTGGAAGAATAAGATCTTTATGGATAAGTTTGTTTGTGACATAATAAGGAACATTAAGGATTTTGGATTGTAAGGATTGGATACTAGAAGAATCGGAAGATTTAGTGAAGTCCCAAAGCTTTACTCCGTATGCCCAAATGGGTCTAATTACTGTCATGTAAATAAGTCTTTTCTTATTTATTGGGAACTTGGAACTCTTGTCAAGTAAATGTTGGAGTAATCTTAAAAAATTGCCAACACGCTGCACAGTGCGGCCGCCAGTCTAAAATGCGATTATTTTTTCCAACTTGGCTTCCTTTAGTAATCCTGTCATAGTGACCTCAATGATATGGAATTGCAGATTTTAAACCCATATTACAAAAACAAAGGATAGAAATCATGTTTAAACAAGTGGCAGATCGCCTATCTGCTCATCGAAACAATTTCAATTTAGTGGGCCCTTATTTAATGTTAAGTACACATCAACGTCACTTGAAATTTTAGTATGGCAGGCATCGAAGAAGTTGAGTAATAACCTTTTTTTCATTAGTACCTTTGAATATTTTTTTCCCCTTTAAATAACATTTTTTCGTTAATATATTTATAACATTTAAAAAAAAAAAAATTCAAATCAACATATTTCAATTTCGACCCAAAAAATTCTTAGTTTTTGAAATATTTTTATTTAATAACAAATATACATCATGAATATACAAATCATTCCTGCTTTGAATGGTTCTCTGTTTATTTATTTCAGAAAATATAGACCTGAAAAACATATCTTCGGACCATTTAATATTTGTAAACCACTCGAATTCAATTTGGAGGACATTAAAATATATCTTTTGGGTGATGACGAATATTCTTTGTATTCCTTATATTTATGTAGACGGATAGTCTACTTCTATAATCTGGATAGAGGCTAGGATCAAGTACTGCTGGAAGAAGACCACCGAACATGAAGAGCCGGAAGACCATGGTTGAGATGGGTAGATGGTGTCTCAGAAGTTCATGGAGTCCATTATTGGAAAAATAACGATAGTAAAGGAAGCTCTTCGTAAATAACAAATAATCATTGTGATTCCTATAGATTCCATTAAAATGTATAAAACCTTATTGATTATTTTTATTTGATTGATCTTGCATTGCACATTATGATCACATCAAAAGAAATCTTTAAAATAATCTATTCATTCATTGCGGTCTTTTTAGTCAAAAGATCAACATGGCACTTGAATTTTCTAAATACCATTGTACTTATATTCAATAATCAATTAGCAAGGTTTACATTTACTTATTTTGAGTGATTTTAAAGTGGTTCCCCCCCCCCTTCTTAAGAGTTTCCATTACGCTATCCATTTCAGGAATTATTTGGCCAATAATGGTTCTTATGTTCCTCCTACCTTATTGAGGACGAAAAAAATCACGAATTTCCAAGTTCCGTTGTCTAATTAGGATTCTACTAGTGCATTGAACCCCGAGTGAGCTGTTCTGAAGTGATAATTCTATGTTTAAGAGGTTAATTTGATTCACTTGCACCGAACGCATGTCCGGCATGCAAATCGTTTTCCAGTTATCAATTGAATTCGAAATATACCTTGGTAAATGATGTGGCTCAGTATTTTACAAATTGGTTTAATATTTTGTATTAAATAAAAAAATAAAAATTGCATTCGTGCCATCTTTTCCACTCATTTTGAGCTCATAATTTGAATACATTATTTTTTTTTTAAAATTGAGAAACAGAACGATGCAGGTTAAAACGGTAGATATTTGGAAAATGGGTGTAAATAAAAGAAGACTTGTGTATGTATGGGTATAAAATAAATCACTAAATACCTAATTTGACCTATTTGGACATACGGGGTTGAGCTTTAGGGTTCAGCTTACCTTCTGATGTAGAACGTTTATTGAAATGCTACTCGTGAGTAGTAATTGACATGTCATTTTAAACATTTTCCTTAACTTTACTTGTATATAATATATAAAGTTGTAAATATCAATAAATAATAATTAATGATTTGGTCAGAGGACCTGTGATAAAAATTAAAAAAAAAAACACTAAGTTTATTGTAAAAATAACCCTAATGGTGTGCCAAAGTTTCGCCATGCCTTGCATATCTTCTTCAGGGCTAAACGTAACAAAACACTATTGTGACCACGTGATAAATAACAGACAATAAATAAACTAAATAAAATTACAAGTGGTTATCAATAGTTTCAAAAGTATTTACGGAATCGATTATGACATAATTCATAATTTAGAGCTGAATAATATAAATGTATATAACATTAATAATAATAAATGGCATATTGTTCAGTACCGATAAGAAAAAAAAAGTATGTAACGATGTGGAGAAAGGTTATAGATCACATGCTTTTGGAGAAAGTAATTGCAGTAAAAAACTTATTTGAGCTGGCTCTACTGAATTTAAGATCTTATTCTGACTTTGTGAGTTAAAAGACTTTGTAATCTATTGTCTATTGTTTATTTAAAGTGTTTTTTTTTTTTTTTTTTTTTTTTTAAGAACTATTTTCCGAGTTTTTTTTTTGTTACTTGAGGTGCGCTACTTCTATCGGAATTTATTTCTATTGCAATTCCTACAGAAGTGCCGATGAAATCATCAATCCTAATTTTTTTTTTGCGTAAAATTATCAAGTTTATAAAAAAAGAAAGGTGGATTGGATAAATTTATTGATTCCAACACATAGTGCCAGCAATGTTTATGAAATGGTGACATAAAATCTTATTCTTGCATTTAATTTTTTTTATTTATTTAATTTTTTTTTTTTTAAATGACGTTGTATCTTTCTTATTTTTTTTGATAAGGCACTCTATTCAGACTCAGGTCCACTTGACCGAAGAGCTCTTCAAGGATATCGAACCTTTCTCTATTAAAAATATGGATTATCTGACTCACCTATTTATCATGATCTTAAAAATCTTTTATCCATTAGTAAATAACTTCATGTTTTAATTAAATTTGATATTTACAATTTTGAAATTTGTTATTGTTTAACAGATATATGATTTAGAAGCATTTATTCAATTGGCTTAAAAAAATTAAGATAATTATATCTAGATTGTGAAAATAGTTCGAAATTATGTCGCTTTTCAGCGTATTCAGAATTTTTAATTTAGATTTTATAAGGATAAATCAATAAAGATAAAAGGGATTTTTAATATAAAAAGATTTCATTTTGAGGCTGGCGTTTCAGCTATAAATGTGATGGTCATCATAAAGGAGATGTGCAAGTTAAAAATTAAATAAAAAATGTATTTTAAAATTAATAAATTACAGATTACGACAGATGAATAAAAATTATAGAAATTTAAGTTATAACAGTCATAGATCTGACCCATGATTCAAAATCATTTCCAATGTTCATACAAACAATTTCATGTAAAACTCAAAGGACATCTATTACAAACTATTAAAAAAAAAAAAAAAAAAAAAAAAAAAAAAAAAAAAAAAAAAAAAAAAAAAGAAACAAGCCATAAAAAGAAGTTGGTTAAGGGATCTCCTTGAATAAAATTAATTAAAGACCACGTTAGGAATAAATACAACTGGTTTCTGACTTCCCTCATTATAGCTTCTGCATAGTGTCAAGCAGAATTAAAATAATATTATAATAGGTAATGAAAATAAATGAGTTATGGAGTCCAGTCAGTTGACAGATTTTTTTTTTATTGGATAGTTTTGCTACTAGACTATCTATAGGTGAAAGGTTTTCTCAAAAAACTAGTTCAATCACATTGAGTACGGCCCTACAAAAAATAATTCTCCTTCATAATTCAGTTTGACCTTTACTTATTTGAACTATCTGGTTATTATAACTATTAAACTATTAAAATAAAAGTCAATATAAAATATATGGCATATGAATAATTACAATATAACAGAATAAAATAAATATAAATAGGAAGGTTTTAATTTTTCAAATACTTTCTTATGGGTGAGTTATATTTTTAACAAGAGACAGCTCTTTCATGGCCGACTCCAAATATGTTCATTTTTTTTAGAATGTTCATTACTTAGGTTAGTCATTACTGAAAGCAAAATTTGAGTTAAATTTAAATGATAATATATATTTGTTATTATTATTAACGATTTATTAAAAAAATATCCACGAATATAGTAATTTCTTCTTCATACTTGGACCATTATACTGGTTAGTACCTATTAAGAGACATGACATTCGCACTATCGCGTGCAGTTACCCACCCAAAGGCACCTCAACGGGAAGCCCAATATAGATCTGAAGTGACTCAGTGTACAGACTGTGCAATAATTAATTCGTCTTTATCATGACGTCTGAGTCACTTGTCTGGCATATGGCGATACGCGAAAAAACAAAACCTGGATCAATAGCCCAACAAAACCGACCGAAAATAGGTGAAATGTTAAATCATCTATGAAAGGTGATGACATTTTAGAGGACGAAAAAGAATAGCGATTGATCTCTGTATAGTTTTTTATATTAAAATTAATAGTATTTGTTACTATATTAAAAAGGCCTTCTTGGAATCCACATACAAGATGGAAACTGACAGAAATGCTATTCGTTTAATCAAGTATAAAATATAGCAGAAAAACTAGAGATAAGGTGCATTTTGGAAAGAATCAAACAATAATTTTTAATAAAAAATAATAATATTACAATAAAAATCAAATTAGAAACATTTCAAATTTTTTAAGACATGAAAATACTACAATTTTATTAAAACATTCACAGGGAGGGGGTCGATTACAATTACATAAAAATGTTAAATGGAGATTCGCAACACCATTTCTAAACATATATACAGCAATTAAAATCAGTTTTCGTTAATTAGTCCAGTCAATAAAGGATTATAGAGTGCATTGTCTGTAATCCAAGGTTTTTCTTCGGAAACGTGTTCAGTGTAGTTGGAAAGTAAACATACAAAATTCCTGGAGTTTTCGAGCCTGGGAACAGGAAGGGGGCGCGAATGGTCCCTTTTTTGCTTTTGCGTTCATATCTCGAAAAGGGTACGCCGTATGCAAAATATGACTAATTACTAAATTATTTAAAATTAAATTCTCTACAACTTTTATTATATACACATTTTTCATATTCTGTACTATTTCCGAGATATACGCTTGGCAAATGTAAACATTTTTGAAAAAAAAAAAACTTTCACCGCACGTTTTCTGTTAACTTCCCACCATATCTTCTATTTTCAAAAAAAAGAAGACATATTTGTTTGCAGGACCATGAAGGCCGAGCCAGTTGTGACGAGTGTCTAATAGAGCCCGGTACTGAAGGTCGTGGGTTCGATTTCCGCTTGTGTCAATTGATATTTGTTTCGTGGAAATTCCTCGCGATGAATCTCCTTTCTACTCCAAGCTAGAATAGAATTATTTCCTTCCCTGGTTGGATAACATTAGTAAGTTTAGCACAAACATGCAACAAACACCATATTTTTAAAAAATGCACAATTGTTCGTTTTTTTTTTGTTATTTTATTACTAGCATCCACAGTTGTGGCTTCGCCCGCTCTTATAAGAGAAAAGAACTGACAATGAGACAATTTCAACTAATAATTGAAGTTTTATTTGTTTTTGATAAAAAATATTGTATTATAGCATGGAATTTAGCACTATCGAAAGAAATAATTTTATTAATTTCATCTGGTTGGAATTTTAAACCTGACCATAAACGTATACGATAGGCAAACCTTCTTTCTGCCATTCAAACTAAATTTTTATTCTTTTATATTTTATTATTGCTAAACCTTCCTTGAACTAGAAAAATTATGTAGTTGAAATTTGGTAAAGATGGATGCTATAGTTTTACTATTGTAAACTCTATTGCAGAATGGCGCTAACCACATATCAGTCAATTTTCTAACACCACTGGGATCCACTAGTCGCACCACATGTTTAAATCTTTTTTAATAATTTAATTAAACATAAGTAAATTTAACTAATATTTCGACCTCTTATATCTATACTATTATATAAAAGGACAAGCATTATTTAAACAAATCTACTAAATTTTAACCATATCATCTCCATAGAAAAGCCGTAGAAAAATAATATTGTTCCCTACTGGTAATTCGAGTATAAGACTCAGCCTTAAATGTTTAACAAAGTCTTAAGCAATTTTTAATACAATAAGAATAATAAACAGCTTTATCTCAATAACGTTCAATAATGATGTATAATCTTAGTGATTTTTCAAACAGCCGAAATGATAGTAATACATTAATTGGTAAAATAATAACCACTTCAAAAATGTCTTTTATCTTAATGCTAAATTAGGGTTTCCGTACTCATTCAAACACTGCATCAATGCAATTTACCATGGGCTCAAAAATAATGCCATGATTGGATAATATCATTGAAGAAATAATGCTGAATTCAATACTTACAAACACAACATTTTTATCGATAAACAAATGAAATTCAATTATTAGTTAAAATAATCTAAGTTCTTTATTTATGAGAGCGGGCGAAGCCTCGACTGGATATGCTATTTTTATTATAATACAATAAAACAATTATAAATTGTATTATAATATAACCTATAATTTATTGTAGAAATACAATTTGCAGATATTTTGGGTTTTGGAACGGAACATGATGAATAGCTTACTTTACATTTAACATAAGCTTTCCATAGTTTAAAATAGAAGGAAAGCATTAACAAAAGTAACAATACTTGTTTAGTGGTTTGATTCTAATATGTTTAATATTTTTGTTTCAACTTTTAATTTCACCAATAATTATGTATGTTAAAGGTATGTATACAGAGAGTATAAGCATCTACACTCCGTTTTTTTTTCTTGCAGAATTACTATTACAAAAAAACTTCAAAATATCGATGACATCAACTATTATTATATTTTATGATTCTTTCGTTGTGTATGTACTAAAAATATATAACTTTGGCCGACTAATCGGCCGGTAAAAAGGCCGATTAGCGGCTAAAGATTTATCAGTGCTGACAAGAAGCCTTCAAATGTTCACTGAGGACGTTATTGTTGGAGTATTTACTCCTACGATAACAAAGTTGGTGTCTTTCTACCGTGGAGAAGATGAGTACAGAAATAACATCCCTCAGCGTGACCCAAACACCAATACACCACTTACGAAAACTGTGCCAGCAGCTGATTTTTACGCCTAAATTTTGATGGATTGCGTAATATAAAATTACCTTTTGCAAATTGTCAAATTTACTTATTGAAATTATTCTAAGAATGGAATTCTTTAGGTTTATTTAAGTAATAATAATTATCAACGTTAAGTTTAAATTATTTATTAAGTTGTCCTTAATTCTAATGATATTAAACCGTAGCGGAGCGGGGTACTTTCAGCAAGAACTTTATAATCGTCAGTACATGTAGCTTCAGGTATTTTTTTATACTCATAAAAATATTTAATACGATTTACATATATTCTTTTGAATTCAATAGTTAGGAACTATTTTAACGAAACTTTTTAAGTGACCTAAGATGACATGTAAGGCACTAGTCTGTGACAATTAGCATACTAAGGTGGAGCCAAGACGAATTCCGTTACCTGATTAGGAAACCACCACTAATAAACATTCCGATGGCATTATGCCCAGCCTTGTTTATATCATTAATATGATTTGTGAGGGTAATTACTGTTTACAAAATATAATTGTAACATAAGCTATATATTGCAATAAAGTGTATTAATATGTATTATATGATATCTAATATATATGTTAAGTATTAAAAAAATAAATAAATCTGGGACACTACAACCCGTGAAGGTTGTTTGGTTCAGTGCATTTTTTTGTGTATATTGGCCGTCGGTAGTGCGAGGCAGTAACATTTGGTCAGAACCACATCCAGTCCCCAGGTTTTTTAATTAAAGGTCCTCTACATTAATGCCTTCATTTCCCTGATAAAGTTTAGTTTAGCTCTTATTGATTAAATAAATATTTAATGAAGAAAATAGATTTTTAAATTTATTTAATTTTCTTCAACACACTTTTAACATAAATTTTAGTTATTTTTATTTAAATCTTCTTGATTGTATTATTCCAGTTATAGTTTTGTTTAAAAATAAATAATCATAATAATAAATCTACTGCTAAAGAACTATGAACTAAAAAGACAAATTAATCTTGTTGCAGAAAATAAGTATATAGAAGTATATTATAAATATTATATATTATATATTATACCTGAGGGATATTATACAAACAATATAATCCTCGCTAATCTGAGTTTATTATAATAATTTAATTTTTAAATAATGGATTTTTTATGAAGCTGTCCTTATGTTCATTAAATTAATATGTATACTAAATTTTGAAAAATAAAATAATTTCACAGAAAATGTATAAATATTTTAATACACATTTAATAATTATTCATTTTATTTTTTTTTGAGAATAGTTGAGTTCAAATAATTGCACAGAAAGATGTACCGAACAATGGAAAATGTTTTTTTTACATTACATCGGAAAATAATTGTATTTTCATACTTCCTTCAACGTAGGTCAATGCCAGATTGCTGCATTAACCTGAGAAAAATGGCTAATACATTCTGAGATTTTATGTCATTGCTTTGTCTTGACAAAGACAATACCTTTATTGTTTTATAATTACAATGACTATGACGGCTAAGAAACAGCTAAATTAGAAGTTTTATTTTTATATTTATATGTTTTTATCTATTGCAGCACTTAAACCTGAAACTAACAAGGGGACGTTTGCAGTTGTAACTCACAGATTTGAATGCCGATTTTTTTGTGGGTAGTAGAGACCTATAATAGTGCAAAACTAGAGTTATAGCCACCAATGAGCATTAGGAGCCGAGAAAAAAAAAATATGAAAATCACGTTTTACTTTTTTCTCAGCTCTCAGTCAAGATAGGGAAACGATTTTTTCATGTTTAATTGCAGTTATGTATGCTATATTAAATAAAAATACTTTCGTTATGCTCAAAACACTACCCGGCTTTAGAGTGCTCAAAAACACCAAAAAATGACAAAATTCCAAGAAAATCCGCTGTAAATCAGTGAAAACTTTTTTTCATGAACAACTGACCTCAAATCTCGATTTAACGCACTATTTTGAGAATAACGAAAATATTTTTATTTAATATAGCATACATAACTGCAATTAAACGTGAAAAAATCGTTTCCCTATTTTGACTGAGAGCTGAGAAAAAAAGTAAAACGTGATTTTAATATTTTATTTTTTTTCTCGGCTCCTAATGCTCATTGGCGGCTATAACTCTAGTTTTGCACTATTATAGGTCCCTACTACCCTCACACAAATCGGCATTCAAATCTGTGAGTTACAACTCCAAACGTCCCCTTGTAAGAAATAACGTTATCATTACTAATTTTAAATCAATAAATGTATCAATTCCGACGATTCATATTATTCATATTTAACAAATGCATATTTTTAGTTACAATTTTCGAAGTTATTTTCCGTTGATCTTTTCAAAGTTTCAGATATTTGAGATAATTTATAGTCAAACAAATTCTAAAAGTTTGTTTGAAAGAAAGAACTTGAAAGTATTGGTATTGACTATAATTCATTTATTTGAGTATAGGAATATATGAATGAGGAAATTCCTGCTCATTGGCGGCTATAACTCTAGTTTTGCACTATTATAGGTCCCTACTACCCACACAAAACTGGAGATCCTGGTATTTTCACAAACTTTATTTTATAAATATAAATTTTCCAATTTAAAACTCCTAACTGTAGCCCATTTTATTGAAGAAACAACGAGTTTTTGAAGAGAGAATTTTTTTTTTTTTTTTGGGAACGTGTTTTATCCGTGGCCTTATTGGTAAAAAGTGATGTTTTTTGGTGAACGCGAGGGTGTTGCGTAGTGTTGCGTTGTGAATGCGTAGTTTGACACAATCTTGCTCTGTTAGTGTTGCTCGGATCAAAAATTTGCCGAAAATTTCCTATTTTATCTTCCTAAGAAATTTAATAGAAGATATTTTCTGTTTTATAAGTTTTTTGTCACTAGGAACTACCGTTTAGGAGCTTATTTGCTTGAATGAAAAAAGTCACATTTAAGATCTTTTTAAATTTTTTTATCAACTTTTTTATTTCTAAAATCATTGATTGTTAATTTTATTTAAATAATTTAAAATCACACAGGTATGTGGGTAATAATAATTAAAATAAGGTCATTGACGGTCAGCAGGCTTAAGCTATTTAATTTAAAAAGTTTTAATTACAACATTATTTTCAATATACTTTTTATTTTATCAATATCTTTTAAAAACATGTAAATAACATATAATATACTAAAAACTACCAATAATTACTGTTAGTTTTCTTCTTCAACTGCCTATTTTAATGGCAACCCAACTGTATATCTTGTTTAGAGAGAAAATTATTATTAAATTATTTCCTTCACTTATACATACTCTGTTAATTATATTAATGTATATTTTATTATTGTTTTATTCATTATTAATTAACTATATTAGTTAGTCATGTTTCATTATCAAAGGAATTGATTGACGAAGAATATATCTCTATTGTATTCATCTATTCTTAAATTCCCTATATCCTTCTACATTATTGAAAAAATCCACTGATTTCTTATTCATAGAGTTGATTCAGTATGGAGATCTGATCGTCTGGACCCAGTCAATCCATTTAACATAAGTGCAATAAGTACTAGTGATGTGCCGGCATCAATTTTTTTCTATTCTCGATTTTTGTTACCAATACCTTGGTTTACAAATATATTACTAATACAAATTTTTTTTTTGCTTTATATTGAAATATTGTTCAACAGAACAAGACGCGTGTCTTCCTATCGGTATAAGAACCAAAATACGTCCTTAAGAGGTTTAAATATATGACGAAAGATAGTAAAGAATAAAAAGTTGTAATAAACTAAATTCTCGGTTTCCATGTTTCATAATGGCACTTATACCATTGTGAATTTCCACTCTTCAGTTATTGATTCAAATTATAAATTATTTTACAGATATAATAATTTCTTGGCTACAGCATATAATATAAGAATATCATCACTTCAGAGAATGAATCTGAAATAATTTATTTTATAGATTCCTATTTAAGAAGCTAAACAAGCCAAAGGTTCTGAAGTCAATTGATTAATTAAAGGATCACATCTTGTCGAATTTGGTTCCAAGAAATTAGAAATGATTCTTTCACGTTTAATTGAAGTTATGTATGCTATTTGATATAAAAATACTGTCGTTATGCTCAAGACACCACCAGTCTTTAGGGTGCTCAAAAACTCTAAATAAATGACAAAATTCCAAGAAAATCCACTGTAAATCAGTGGAAATATTTTTTCATCAACAATTGACCTCAAATCTCGATTTAACGCACCATAAAACCATTATATGTGAAATTTTATCTAAATCAAAAAATACTGATTTTTTACCCCTTTCGAGGAGGTTAAAATTTTGAAGTTGAGATTTCATCAACAATTTCTAACGGCCATAACAACTGCTGCGTTCAACCGATTACAATAGTAATAGCATCACTAGAATCAGCATACATTCTGCTTTTTATCCATGTATATAGCATTTGGTTAATCCAATTAATCCATGTTTTAGAGGACAAAAACTGATGTGAATGAAAAAATCCGAGGTCAGCTATAACTTGAGATATCTTCATTTCTCTATCTTGGCTGAGAGCAGAGAAAAAAAATAAAACCCGATTTTCATATTTTTTTTTTTTCTCGGCTCCTAATACCCAATGGCGGCTATAACTTTAGTTTTGCACTATTATAGGTCCCTACTACCCTCACACAAATCGGCATTCAAATCTGTGAGTTACAACTCCAAACGTCCCCTTGTAAGAAATAACGTTATCATTACTAATTTAAATCAATAAATGTATCAATTCCGACGATTCATATTATTCATATATTAACAAATGCATATTTTTAGTTACAATTTTCGAAGTTATTTTCCGTTGATCTTTTCAAAGTTTCAGATATTTGAGATAATTTATAGTCAAACAAATTCTAAAAGTTTGTTTGAAAGAAAGAACTTGAAAGTATTGGTATTGACTATAATTCATTTATTTGAGTATAGGAATATATGAATGAGGAAATTCCTTCTTCACTTTTATTGTTCTGTATCTTTGATTTTCTTGACTCTGGCCTTAAAGGAGATTCCATTCAGACTTCTTATAAAGCACATTACGAGATGACATGAGATTCGTTCTGGTAATATCTTCAGGTTTAAGCATTAGTTTCCTACCGCATCCTGTGAATGGCAAGGGCTTGACATTAGCAAAGGTATCTTCAACATTTCTTTCTCCTCTAGGGAAAGACTTTAGATTGGTGATTAAAAATCTTTCTTAGCTCTTTCCTGTAAAATTTGTATTTAAAAATACAAAAGTAACAATAATAATAATAATAATAATGATAATGAAATGTGGAAGTCAGGTCGTTTCATTTTGGGTTCGGGACTCAGGAAAAATCCTAACATTTTTTTATTGATTAATCATTGGGGTATGGCTGTGGAACATACTATTTTAAACCTGTGGAGCGTTTTAAAGTGTTTGTTTTTATCCGTTTAGTATAATATATCGAAACAATTCTAACAATCCATGATTAGATTTTTCATGTATATAATGATTAAAAAAAAGTTTCCAATCATAGGAATTATACATTCAAAGGAAAAAATGAAATGGTTAGATGAAGAAGAGATACCCCTATTTATAGCTTTGGAAAATGAGAGGATCTTGATATCTAGAAGGAGGATGAACAAGGGAAGAGAAAAATACAAAAGATCATGAACGAAGTAAATGTTTCAGACAGTCATGGAACAACCCAGCCTTTTTGTAATTTTGTAATGGCCCATAAGTAGACTAATTGTAAGTGTAAGAAAATGCATTGGTCCATATCCTTCCACCGGTCACGCCAATACTTGTTGCATGAGGGTGTTGTACTTATAAACAATTATTTTAAACGATGATTGATTTTTACGAAGAAAATGTTCACAAACAGTACACGTCATAGTCGCGGATTTAATCTTTGTCTTCTCACAGAGGATGCACAGAGATTTCGTAGAAGTTGAGTATAATGTTGATTCTTATGGATATTATAGTTGTAAAAAACCCTTGATGTCTAATGGGAGGATGGTTATTTTGCTTATGGAAATCATGTGTTTCTTCATAGGTAATGTTTTCAAAAGCTCTTGCGCAACAGAGGCCTTTCATTTCTCTCAGCATTTATTACTTGGGGATTGACTCCAGCAATATTTATTGGTGCAAAAAAAAAAAAAAATGGAAAGCAAATCAGAATGAGAGCGGTTTTGTGGTGGACTCCGTGCAACATTAAGGACAACCACTGACTAAATAGTTCCCATGCTGGGAACTATCCCTTCCACCACGCTGGGAAGTAATATTTTAAAAATATTTTATTGATTAGTTATTCATCAACTAATTACCACTAGTTAGAGTAGGATTGGTAACATGATAGGATAGTAACAATTTAATAACTCAGTCACTAATAGTTGTGAGCTATAGTTTCACTAGGAACAAGATCTATGATTAATAAAGACAAAAGTGTTTATTAAACACCCAAGATATGTTTAAAGAATATCAGTGTGAATTTTCAAACTGTTTCTGTTCAAGTTTGGAATTGGGTTTAGATTTTTAATATGGCATATTCCATACGATTAATAGGCTCATTTGAATACTAACCAGACTACCTATAGGATAGGATAAACGTGAAACATTACAGAGAAATTAGACAATGTAAAAAAACGTGAAGCTTCGAATAAGAGAGAATGACTGAAAAAAAAATGACGACTATTGACCTTTACTGACCTGGCTGTCTACTTGGGCCTATAACGTTGGCTATTGCTCATAGCCAGCTGCCACGCCTCCTGACATTGTTTTAAAACGGTCAGCTAAAAAAAAAAATGTTTGATCAGCGATGCATGGTAGAAATATTTATTTGATCTTGAACCTGAATTCGGGAAAAGGTTGGTAATTTTAAATACTTAGGAATCAAAATTAGATCAGCACATAAGAAACCCCCCACAAAAAAAAAAAAAAAAAAAAAAAAAAAAAAAAAAAAAAAAAAAAAAAAAAAAAAAAAAAAAAAAAAAAAAAAAAAAAAAAAAAAAAAAAAAGAAAAGTATGTCAGGCTGATAAATGAAATTCTGAAAAAAGAATATCACAGTAATACAATTTTACGAAATTTGAAATATAAGTGAATAAGAAAAGACGGGACACCCTACCACCAGTAGGAAGCATCTGTAGAAGAAGACATCCATAAAAGATAGTCGTCTATAAAAGAACTCATTATGGTTGGCTATTTAAACTAAATTACCTTTAATTTAAGACGCACGTTTTTATATTATTGCTTAAGCTGCTACGTGCCGTAAGTCATTTTCCTAACGTTCCTGTGGAAAAGTATAAGTTATAATCATTATAACGCTAGAGAAAAAGCTGAATTAGATGTTTATTTTTTTGTTTTAATATGTACCAGCTGTTAAAACTAAAACTATAACTTAATTGGAGATCATGGAAGGTCAACAAAATTTATTTTGTAAATCTAGATTTTTCATTATCCGACTACTTTACTCCATCCGACTTTAAAAACAACTAATTTAAAATATATTTATCCATCGGAAAAATGTATCAATTCTTTCGAATAAGAAATATTAATTAATGCTTTTATTCAGAAATGTTATTTGAAGTTTTTTTCCTTTGACCATTTTAAAGTATCTTGTTTTTTGAGTGGCATATAAAACTGATTTATTCATATTATTATTGCTATATTATTATTGTTAAATCAAAAAAGTGGGTTTATTGATTTAATTTATACGAGAAAAGATGAAAAACTTAGGAGAGCCTCCATTGTATCCCATGAAAAACAGCTTATTTGTAGTGTGTGGACAAATAATTCCATTTATGGCATGCGGACAAAACTATCTGCCTTTGTATTGTTTTTAAAATCTGTTCCCCGAAATGGATTCAGTTCTAAATTTTACGCTAAGTATATGTTCAAACAATTTTGGGCAAAGAATGATTTATAGCATGTTGTTGCTTGAGCGTCGATATGTTTTTAATTTTTTATTATAATTATTTATCACGAAGTGTGAATTTTAACAGCTTTCGTGTTGAAATAAAGTTAATGACTTCATTTTCTTATAGCTTCCTATTCCTATGATTCAAAACGAATTTAACAAATGACCTACACCACAGTTTATTACAAATATCAGCGTGTTCCAAACAGAGCTTACGAGGAATGTTTGTTACAAAATCTAAAAAAAAAAAGCTCAATTTAAGAGGGGGTACAAATGACGTAATAAAACCGGTTATGTCAGAAGAATTGAAGATTTGACCTATGACTGGAATATAAAAACAGGATGTAGAATGTAAAGTTCTCCGAATAAGAATAGTGAATTTATAAGGCATCTTAAAAATAAGGATAATAACGTAAAATGAGACATTGTTGGAAACATACTGCGTGGCCTTTATTCCATTTAATGACAGTTAACCCTGGTTATATACTTATCTGGGAAGAATAAACAGAGCTATCAGAGATCTTCATGTAAATGAAAACAATAGCTCAAGATTTGCATAGATATAAAAGTTGATCGTTAAAATATCTTTGATACTGTAAAGCTGTAAGAAAGAAAAATAATTTTCTGATGGTAATTTTTATTATTCCCCCCCTATTTTGTAATGAATTATCTTCGAGATTGGAAGTGTGTAGATATATTACATTTATTATATCTATACACAACGTTGGAGATCTTTGTATTTCGTTTCCTCATGTAGGAAAAAGAAAATCCCCTTTTACGGAAATGCCTCCACCGCTGAAGGAAGACAGAGGAGAGACCGAACGACAATAGGCGTCTAACGGTCCGCCCAGGGCACTGACTGCCCGCTCAGCTGGATCTATGTATGACGTTCAAGGTAATCCCTCCAGGCTCAAATAGTTTTTCAAACGATATGTTTTGAATGAAATGAATGAAAAATAAACATTATTCTGGGGCATGCAGTACCATAAGAAGTTTATGATACAGTTGTCAGGCCACACTATTTATAAATCAATAGATCAGGAATTATGGCACAAGTAATTGACAGAAAAAATAGAAACAAAAAAGGTAGAAAAAATGCAATGATATATGTAAAATTAAAACACACCTATTATATTTCATATAAGTTAGGGTACCCTTTTATGGCCTACCTAAGGTTTAGCTCGGAAGCTATCGAATCAATTTGCATCAAATTAGCCTACAGTTTTGATCAATCATCTTTCATATAAACAGATTTTTTTTTTTTTTTTTTAGAAACAGGTCTTGTACCATATTTTTGAGTTCTTGTAAAAAGTTACATTTTAGCCATATTTAAACCCCGGATTCAAATGTGGTGTTTGCACTAAATTCATTTTTGGTTGCCAAGGAAAACGCAAAATTGGAAATCAGAACATGAATATAATAAAAAAACACTTTATTTAACCATAGATTATCAAGTATCAATGACAAACAAAGAAATTAATGTACTTTTTTTATTTATTTTTTTCGTTTGGCTTTCATAGACCATGGAGATCTTTAGCCGCCTTCACCTTTGCCTATCTTGAGCTATGGCTTTCCAATTAATTACGCGATGATCAGCTGCGTCCTTTTTTATAGTGTCCACCCATCTTTGTTTCGGCCTCCCTCTTGGCCTTCTTCCTACCACTGTAGCATTCATAGTTAAGAAGAGGGGACTTGGGTAGCTCCTTGCTACATGTCCAGCCCATTGTGGTCTTGCTTTCATGTCTAGCGCGACTGACTGTTTGGTTTCAGAGATGATTTCATTATTATTCTTCCTATTCCAAATCCTTAGTTCATTAGCCCACTTTGGGCCAACTATCACTCTGAGAAACTTACCCTCAAATTTCTAAACCTTTTTAAGAGTACTAGACCAGGTCTCAGTGTCATACCGAAATGCGGATAGTATGATTGATTTATAAATTCGGAGTTTTTTTTTTTCCGGGATGTATTCTTAGATCTTAGGATATGGGTTACTGAAAAGGAAGCTTGTCATTCTCGAAAATATAATTATTATTGTAGGCTTCTGTTTTTTCTTTTTAGGAGGAGATATCTACACAGAAATACACTATCAATGAATGAAACAGGTAGTTATTTTGGCAATAGGCTATAATTGGCCACCCTACCGTATTTGCGGAAGATTGATTATCTAGAAGGTGAGATAATAAATTATGTAAAAGAAGTTAGGGAAGAAGCTTTACCAGTAGGAATGGGTAGGGAATTCTAAAATGAGGTAGTACAAATAAAAAAAGATTTTTCAAAGGAATACGATGCGAAGAATACTGAAATAAATCTGAATGATGGACCTCATTACATCCGGTCATCAAATTAAAAATACATAGAATCCGGAAACAGGTTTTGCTGAATACTGTCTCCATGTCTGACCTGCATTTTCCTTCAGTCCTGCTGGCTTGATTTTTCGCTGACGTTGTTGCGTTTCTGAAGGTTCGAATATTGTATTAAGGTTCCCATAAAAAAACAATAATAGATAATTAATGAAAATAAACAGAAAAGTCATTAATTGTACAATAATAGCTGAGGCATTGTATAATTGGCATTTTCCCATTCATTATCGATAATTTACTTTTTTTTTTAATTAGAGCAGTTTTATTAATTATTCTGTTGTCACACAATGCAGGAAGTATAAATCAAAATAGTTAATAGATTTCGGAAGTAGACTCATTAAGTGTTCACAGAACCCTTTGTTATTTTCCAAGTTTCAAAATTATTTCAGGATGTGCCTTTACAGATAAAAAGTAAAACATTTTATTTTAGGCTGATTATTCCGACCTCCATTAAATATAACGAGGTTTCAATTATGTTGAATTGTTTAGTAAATGTGACCCGAATAGATAATAATCTCCAGAGCACATTCAATAAGACAGTAATATTCCGCAAAGATAATTTAAATTGAAATTGATTTTTACATGGTATGAGGATCAACACATGCTGTAGTGAGTGCTTGGATTATTTTTCTTATGAAGACATCCAAAAATTAAATTCGATGAAATGAAAGAATGCAATCATCTAACTTCATATTATGAAATGTTTATTAATAGCTAACTATTTTGATTCTTTGATGATTCATTTGTCACTTCTATTTGATGAAGTTTCATTCGAAGAATAGTTTCGAACATTAAACATTCATCATCAGTTATACACACAAAAAGTTCGAAACATCAGCACTTCGCTACACAGATTATATATATTAAACTTAGAAAACATAATACAAGAAATCAAATATGTTGACACATAAAGATTAAAAGATCACATCTGTGGAACTTGTTTTTTCCATTTCGATTTCTTTCCAAAATGAATCACAAATTAGTATTCATCTCTGTAATAGAGACATAAACAAGTCTATTAGCCACAAACAAAGAGATAAAAAATTAGTCTTGTGATGTTACCCATAACCCAAAATTCACAAACACACTTAACATACAAAATGCATTTAACTGACTATTAACAGGTGTCACAGATTTACAAGTGCCATTTAAATGAAAATAGCCCAAAATGCAACAAAGCCACGGGAGTGAAACTAATAGATCACGTAGAAAATTAAATGTTTACGAATCATTATAAATAACTAGCATTCCTCGTTGCAGCTTCGCCCGCTCTCATAAGTTGAAAATATAACTTATGATGATATCATTTTAACTGATTGAGGTTTTAGGTATATATATATAATTTTTTTTTTTTTTTTTTTTTTTTTTTTGGCCATTATATTTGTAGGTTAAATTATAGCTGTTTCGTACAAACAATAGTACGGTTCATTTTAAAAATCTGAAACATCTGAATAAATTTCAAAAATAAAATCCTCGACAATACTCACCATCTTACCAACTTTTTAATTTACAGTTATATCTTCTGCTTGGTTTCCAATGTTTAGTAAATTAATTGGAAAATCAGAGTCTTCTCCAGCAAGATGAACTATGATATTTCTTTTGTAGTTATAGTTGTTAAATGTTATTCCAAATACATGAAGTCTTTAAGCATGATTTTATTGTATCAGCTTTGGAACTTTTTAAGTCAGATAAAGGGAATATTTTTTTGAACACTTACCGTTATCTAAGCAAGGAGAGGGAAAATTGAATTCCCCGCGAGGTCCATGAATCATATTTTTTCACACAATATCAAAAAGCAATGGGTCACAATTTTGAATTGACAATAATTTTATCGATTTCATCTGGTAGGATTTTAATTTCTAACCATAAAAGTATATAACAGTGTGACAAATCCCGGTTCTGTAGCACAAGACTGTAAATTTAAATTGTTATTACTATAGTAAACCTTATTAATGTAAACCTTCCGAGGGTTATGAAGATGTTGTAATTAAAATTAGATGAAGTTGGGCTCAATAGTTTTGCCAATGTAAACTCTGTTGCAAAATAGCGATAACCACATATCGGTCGATTTTTAAACTGCACTGGGATCCACATGCCGCACAACATATTTCTAATTTTTTTAAAGAATTTAATTGAAAATAATGAAATTTTATCATAATTTTCTAGCTCTGTAAAGCACCGTAATAAAAAATCTATTATATAAAAGCTTGAGCCATATTTCGTTTGTGATCACTAACCACAAAAACTACTGAACGATTCAGTACCAAATTTAAACCACATCATCTTCATAGCTCAAAGTAGGTTTAGCAATAATAAAATTTAAAGATTTTCAATTATAATGTCATAAAAAAAGCGATAAATATGTGGTGAGTAGTAAAGTTTGATAATAGACCGATAGGTGGCGAGCACAATTCGAGAGAGGTAGCAAAAGTACGATGTTATATTGAGCTAGAAATTTATGATAATATTTAGTTATTTTTAATTCAATTGTTATTAAAACAGCAATAAATATAGAGCGACATGTGGACCCAGTACAGTTTAAAAATCTACTGTTGGTAAAATTATTAAACCTAATTGTACCAAATTTAACTACATCTTTATAGTTCTAGGAAGGATTATAATAACAGATTTTACAATAATAATGATTAAAATGTATATTCTTAAGTACAAGAAACGAGGTTTGCCACACTGTCATATACTTTGGTTAGAAATTTCAATCCGACCAGATGAAATCAATAAAATTATTTCTGCAAAATTGGATGTCTTATTATGCTTTTTCGTACCCTTCAAACACCTAATCAATGCAATTTTGACCAGGTTAAAATTACTGCCATGCGTGAAAATATCATTGAAGTAATGATAAATTTCATACTTCAATACAAGATTTTTATCGATAAACAAGTGAAATTTATTAGTTAAACTAATCTCAGCTCTTTATTTATGAAAGCGAGCAAAGCCGCAACGGGTTTAAAATATACAATCTATACACCAAACTGCTGATTTTTATTAATTTTTCGAGTGTTTCTAAAACTAGTAATGAATGTTAAATATTCGAAACTAGTCTTCGAATAAAATAATCCAATAGAACTTGCTAATAATTCATCAACCGTAATTGTATAAATAATTTTATACTATCATGCGTACCTCGAGTGAAGTTATTATTATAACTATTATTGTACTATTGTTATCATATATTACACTTCCTGACATCTCTCTTTTTGCCAAGATTTTCAACTCTTTTTGTGGTTTACTTCGGTTTCTGACTAATTTGCTACGATCTTCTTGGAAAACTTCTAGAACATCTTTCTATCACAACCGAACAGACATGTACCATCTTCTGTCTCCTCCCTACATTTTCCATGATTATACCTTATGAAACCTTACGTTCCTCCCCCTTTGGGAGAATTGCAATTATGCAGCTATGATAAAGATTAAGAATCGATCTCAGCTCTTAGCACCGTATAGAAGTATCGGAAGAGAATTGTCTCATACACCAGTAAAACGGTATCTCGTCCTACCTCTCTTTTTTCTGTATCCGTCTTGTATTTGGTAATAGACACTTTTTATTTTCCCTATTCTGTGAGATATTTTGCTGTCTACTTTTCCTGTTCAGTTAATGACGGTTTCAAGATGTAATTTGTTTCAATTCTTCTCTCACTATTGCGTGCTATATTTATCTCTTATTGGTTTCAACACGCAAGGAATATTTTTCTTTTTTTCACCATTCATAATGTTTCACGAGTTCCTTATTCATTGTTTATTAGCCTTTTGTAGCTTTACTGATGATTTTAAAATGAGGAATAGATCATCAGGGGTGCAATAAATTCTGGATAACGACTGTGAGAAAATTTCATTTTCAAAAGTAATTTATTTCCGTGCGTCGTTTTCGGATTGTGGCGACTTCATCCATGTATAATAGAAATTGAAATGGATATAGACTGTCCTTCTGCTTAACCACCTGGGTTTTAAATTATTTAGATTCCTGTCAATAGTTTCAACAATCTTTTTCTATGAAAACAAAATAAACTTTACAATCCCATATCTTGCTAGAAATATTACTAGAAATCAAGAAGAAATATTTAAAATTACCGACAAGTGGTTCCCATAAACTGCTTTAATATGATAGCATCTAAATTTTCTGAAAGCTTATTAAAAGCCTCGTTGACTTATTACATCAGTTTAATTATCCAAGCATTGGAGTAGTATCCACTTTAGGTACATAAACCTTATTCTTGACAAAAGAATGAATTGCTCATATTCTCTTTGAAAATCTAGGAAATAATCTTTGATATATGCTAAACAACAACTTTGAACTGTGACTAGGTGGGTCTTGATCTCCTAGTTGGAAACAAAGAGACGTTAAGAATCAAAATAAAAAAAATAAATAAATTAAAAAAAAAAAAGACCGGACCAATTATCTTCAGAATGCGAGATAGTGCATACTTTCCAAGTTGCATACTTTAGCCTTTTATATTGTAATATAATTTGAGAAAAATATGAAAGATAAAAAAAATGATGAAATTTGCATAACTGAAGATTTGTCCCATTATAGCTAAATATAGAATTCAATAATAATAATTAATGTAATGCTGAACTAATTAACTTTTCAAAGTGGAAATAGGTGTGTAAATAAATTAACTAATACAATTGACTCACTATTACCAAATGTGATTTAATTTCTTGTTTACTTACTTTAAGATTAAATAAACAGAATTTCAGGATCCTTCAAAAATAATTACAATGCTGGAGCATTATTTATTGACGTGATTGCACTAACTATATTCAAAGCTGATTTCGACCTTGTGGACCTCTATAGCCATGACCATTGTTGATCAAACAAAACATGATGATGAATTGGTTTCGCTTTAGGTAGGCAGCTTCACAGTAACGCATTTTCTAGATTTACGTTGTATTAAAATTTAAGATTTGAAATGATTTAAAGAACATATTTATATCAAATTGCTTTTTATCAAACCAAAATTTTTTGGATGTTTCATCCATTTTTAGATGAATACATAAACATTTTTATCTTACGCTCATATATGAGGCCTTAAGTATCAAAACCAGTTTTTTGTAAAATATGATAGTTCTTGGTCGATACTGTCCTCCCACTTATTTGGAACAAATCCATCTTAATCCACTTGAAAACCGCTGTCAAAAACCGGTCTTTTTTCAAACCAAGCTCATTCCAAGTTTCAGCCGAGATGAATGACGTGATTTGCTCACCGATTTCGGGGTCCAGTGGATGGGAATTGAATCTCTCAAATATTATAAAAACGTAGTGAGAAACCACATTCAACAAAAAAATAATGCAGAAGAAGAATGTGTTGCGAATGAGAACTCTGATGAAAATACATTTATCTAAACTATTTATTTTACTATACTCCATTTTTTTTCCTTCGGTGCTATTTGTACATTCAGATCAACATTAATATGATGAATCGATTAATCAACTCACCTTTTTGGTTTAAGGTATAAAACATGACAGAAATTTGAGGAAAAAAAAATTAATTAAATTGAAATTTTAGAGGAAGAATGAATAAAAAAAAAAAAAAAAAAATTCAAAACCAGTTCAACACAAATTATTTTTATAAATGATTAGCAAATACAGAAAATTTAAATAATAATAACGATTTGGAACCACGAACAAGAATTTGTCCAAATAAACATTAAAAATAATAATAATAATAATAATTTTTATTATTTTTTTTTTTTAAATTGAGTGCAGAGCGTGAAATGTTTTTTGTCTCGCCTGTAAAATTTATAAAAACGGATTGATATTATCTATCGCTTAACATTATTACGCACAACTAATGTACTCAACAACCGCCTGGGTCCTTTATAATTTATAAAATCAATTTTGATGTGATTCATCAATAAGTAGGTTAAGAAGAATGAAATGCCGACATTAGGTTTCGGAATGTCATGGACGCGTTCCAGTTACGTACACTAAACTCACACGCTGATACTCGTATTTCAATAACTATAAGCGTTCTAAAAAGAACTAATGTGGCCTTAGCATAATAGTTTTTTTAATATATACATTATTTTTATTTATAATTAGTTACTTTTTATTTTATTTTAATGTAAGCAAAATAAAAATAATACACAACTCCTTATTAGAAACATACCATTCGATAAAGTAGACGTACTATTCATTCAAATTTTCATGAACAATAAAATCGACAATTCTAATAACCTACACCAATGGCTTTTTCTTTTTATCCGACAAGAAAACTCCAATCAGATTAACTGTTATTTGACAATTCCTTCCTTTCAGATAACTTATAAGGTTGCAATTAGTTTGTAATCATTCACTTTATTTTATTTTATTATCAGCTGAGCGAATATTAATCACAAAGCAATTTTCAATTGCTATGCCTCGAATTATGATAAAATTCCTTATCTGTAGTTTCGCCGAATAGGTAATAATGTAGCAAATCATAAGATTTATAAAAACAAATTTTAAGTTGATTTAAAGGAATATTGCGGTTTTAGAAGTTAGTTAAGTGAAGATTTACCATCTTTAATGTTTACTTTTTTTTATGCAAAATTTCTTTCTATTGTGATCTTTGCGAACTCATTTTTGTCCGATTCCCCGCGGAGAAGTAAAATTTGTGAACTTTTATAATGCATCAGTTTATCTACCAATTTTTACCACGTCATTTTTGAGTTTTAATCATGATATTATATTCAATATCTGACCTAACAAAAGAAAAGGGAACAGTCCAAGAAATTAGTGGCTTCTTTACAAGCAAACGCATCGTGTTTTACTTGAGGCCAAATAATATTCTATATTATGACAATATCTGGCCTAAAATATTTAAAGACAGCGTTCCTTTCATTAGACCATAAATATTTTCAGATTGACTAGGCACTCCTATTAAGGTTCATATCTTATAGAAGCATAATGAAGTGGCCTTATGAGTCAGAGAGTGAATACAAGAATCTAATAATGAATGGGATCGTTGTGATATAAAGTATTCGTTGATCATTAGAAGAGACATGCAAGAAAAATGAATGCTAACAAATGCTGGTAGTGTTATAATTAATTACTAAATAGCAGTTCTTTGTTGTGTAGTTAATTGTTGTACTGATTAGATTTGTGTATATTTTTTATTATATTTTTATTTAATATAGTCAAGCCCATTAGGAAACAATCAGAATTTAAGACACTGAATACATTCATTCGAGGGTCACCTGTGCTGTAGTGGTTAGCATAACAACCTACTAAACGCAATATCGCGGGTTCGCAGCCCGGCAGATGACCTTAAGATTTTTTAAAGGGAGTAAAAAACCCTTAGCCATGCCGTCCTTCGGAAGGGACGTAAAATGGGGGTCCCGAGCCTGTGCGATGTTATGCACCTCCTAAAGATCCCTATCCAAATTATACCTGGATAGGCAAAATTTAGGACTCCCACCGTAGCATCGTCCGATTAGCCATAGCAGCATAAAGTGACGTTAAAACATCCATTCGAGCTAGAGATATATTAGAACCTCCTTAGCCGGTCTTGTAGGCCCGTTCATAGCTGTTTCGAAACATCTGAAGTTTACATCAAAAATCGAATACTGGAAAAACAAGACGATTTCATCAGATATTAAGAACATACAAGCGTACAATGCATTACGTATACGTACAAAATAATTACGTTCGTTTGACTCATTTATAAAGGACTATTGGATTTTCGACTTTATCGATTATTTTCGACTAGATTTATTGGAAAATGTGTAGCAGATGGATCAGTCAACGATTACGTAAAAGTTGTATCTTTTTTGGGGCTAGACGTTCTTTAGTACTTTAACTAGGGCAGGAAGGGCGGGTAATTATACAGGTTGCCAACCTATTCTAGCCAGTGTGGGAATATACTCGCTAAGTGGGGCTAAAAGAAATAAAATCATCTTAGATCTTTCGTGCAGAGTGCCCCGAGACCGTAGCTCCATCAAGCTCGGCCATTGTGGTCTTTAAAATAATAATAAACTTTATTTTTTTGGTGAAATTTTATATTACATCGTCAAAGCAATATATTATTCGTTCCATTAACACCTATTGTAGCATAGGGTATCCAAAAGTTATCTCAATCTACTCCGACTAGCAGCAATCCCTCTGATTTCTTGCCATGATTTGCCAACACAAATATAAGGTATATTAAAATGAGTTATTAAATAAACGGTTTTCGGATTACTTTTTTATATTATAAATCTATTATTTCATTCTCTAACTTTAATTTATTTTGTAATTTGCGATTTTGGAATTTCAGTCTTATTTTACATGTTTGAGAAGCATTAATTCGATTTTATTTAAGAATATTATATTAATATTATTGTTAAAAGATGCATTAGTCTATATTTGAGCCTAATGGCTAACTGCATTGAGGCATTGGTGTCAGTGATTCCTGGTTCAGAAGGTCGTATGTAATTCCACTCGGGAGTGTTAAAATTTATTTAGTGGTGGACCCACGAAATGATTCCCGACCTTCCCAACTTGGCAAGAATAGTTTGGTAACCTATAAGATAACCCGACTTTTCTGCCCTAGTTAGAGTAAATTAGGAGGTTAAACTCTAACAAAAAACCAAAAGAAAATCTTTCAGCATTTTGAATGTTCAAAATCTTTTGAATTATTTCTTGAAAAAAAAAATAGAAAGATTAATTAATAAAGATACAATGATTAATTAATTAATCTCTATTTTCATATGAAAGTTTTACCATAATAACGATGACTATCGTTAGGGCATTATTAAGAATAGTATAAGGTATAATAAAACAAACAATTGACTCGAAGGGTTAAGATTTCAGAATGCATTTTGTTCCCAGTAGACTAAATTTGCATATCTTTTAAAATGTGATTTCCGGTTTCTTTCAAAACAATTTAATATTTCTTAAACGGAGAAGAAAAATTCTATGTCACTTTTTGTATTTACTGGTGTATACTCATTTATTTAATAATTTAATCATATTGTTCATATATGGTCATCATTATGTTTATAAATTATTTCATCATATTGTTTCGTAATTTTCATAGCATTATAATTCTGATAAATGATAAAATTCCCTTATCAGAAATAAAAAACCTGATGCTATTTAAACTCGAGGTTTCAGAAAACATTAAATAGCTACGGGATGACCAGGAAAATTCTAAATAATCCGAAAGTGCTCCTGGGATAAAATGCTGAAAAAATCGGGTGTGTCGAATGGAGAAAGTTTATATAATTGGTTCTCAACAAATAGTAGTGATTGCAAGCTTTCACCGATTACTTTTCTCATTGTTTGTCGAAGTTAAGCAGAAATTTGAAAAATCAAAATCATTGAGGTAAAAATAAAATCAACTCAAATCTACCAGACCAATACAGAAATTCCCGTTTAATTAGGTTGTTACAAAAGTCTTTGTGCATGAACACAAACCTTAATTTCAACTTTCGTAATTAATCCTATAAGAATGTTTTTGTTCCTGAGATTTATGTCGTTTACATTGATTAATGCTTTAATTCATTGCGACAGGAGTTGGCTGTATTAAAAAATAAAAAAATAAGAATAAAGGTGTAAGCTTAAAGGAGAGTCTGTTATTCATAAAAATAATGCTGCTCTTTGGTACGTTTGGGAAAAGTGAGGCTTTGTGTTTGAAGGATGGAATTTCCAAAGGCGTTTGGTATTTTGAGCTTGTTCCGATGGTCACGTAGTGGATTCAAAAAATACTCTGAACAGCTAAACATATTCCAGGCAGTTTTGAGTGTTAAATATCCGGCTTTGGTAACAGGAACCAAGCTATTTTCCAACACAATGCTCCTGCAAATCGTTCTCGTTGGACCAAGGAAAAATTATTTACTAAAATAATAAAATGAAAAAGGTTTCTACTGATTAGCGAGGCATAAAAAAAGAAAAAAAGAATCACTTTACAATTACTCTTAAAGAATTATGGTAGGATCGAACAAATTGTTGCTAGAAGGTGTTCGGATTAGCGAAAAATCCGGATTATAGAGGTAATAGAAAAATAAACAAAAATCATGCATGTAATACATAAAATATTTATAATATATATTAAAATATTTAACTGGTTCAAATATGGATTGAAATACCTTCAAACACACACACACACACACATATATAACCAATCCCCATAAGTTTTTAAAGTTAAAAAAAAAAAACTTGATATAGTTGTTCGTATCGATTTATGTATTTTTATTTTGTTTTGTATTATTTTATATATATTTGTTTATTATTGTTTTTATTCATTCGAAAACAACCAATAAAATAGATTTTAAAAAACATTATATGTAAAATAAAAATATAAAACACTAGTTCGGATTACTGGGGTGTTCGGACTAGAGAGTTTACACTGAATTTTCATTTACTTTACTTGATTGAACAAAGTAAATTATCTTTAATAAGCTCATTTCTATGTTGTCGCTTAAATAACTACATTCTATAAGTTGTTTATTCCAACAGTACAGGAGATGAATATAACTGATTTATTAATGTTATTAAAATAAAGCAAAAAAAATCAGGATTATTGCTTTAATAGATACGTGAAAAATGAAAAACATATTAGTTCCCTTCGTTTCTCAGGAGTATAACATGAAAATCAGCAGGGTTGTAGTATATGGACTAAGAATTCCGTTTGTGGTACATGGAAAAAAAATTCTGTAGCAGTGGTAGCTTCTTCTTTTCTATCTTTAACAGCGCTACAACTCGTGAAGAGTCAGAGTCAGGACTCCTGTAGTCTGAGCCTTCTCGGTTTTGTGCTGCTGTTCTACAATACATTCGATTACGCTCAAAATCCGGCTTCGGAAATAGATCCAGCGCGAAATTTTACGTAATGGGTATGGTCTAACTAATTTTTGCCAAAAAGTGACGTTTAATCCGTGGTTACTTTGAGCGTCAATATGATATATTTAAGTCATATGACATCTATATTTATTTGTAATGGAACCCGCATAATCGTTTCCTTATTCGTGAGAAATTGTTGATAGAAAGTATTTAAAAACACAATTATATAGAAATAGAATATTTTATCAAAATTTCAAGTCAATCTATCAACTACTTTTCTAGTTTTACGTAATCTCCTTTTATGTCTAAAATTTAAAACTTTTAAATCTTATTTATGTTTCTCAAACTATTTTTAATTTTTCAAACATTTAATTCATCTAGGAAATTATTATTAAGCAAAATTATTCATGTCAATTATATTGGATAACCATCCATAACAAACGTTAATAATTAAATCTATATTGTTCCAGACATGCTGAGGCTGTTACTAGGAGGGCTCATCTGCTGCTTGGTGCCGGCGATGGCTCTGGCAGACACTGAACCCTATTGCTTCTCGGACGATCACGACCCCTATAACTATTTCGCAACCAAAACCGCATATGAGGTCGTCCGGGACAAGAAGCTGAAAATTGGAGTCGTTCCTGGTAAGCTATTCAATATATATTCACATTTCTGTTTCCCTGAAACATTAATGCCAAAGTCAGCGATGCATGTATTCAGTCGATCCAAGTTTCTGTTAAAAGCATTTTAAAATTGTTTTTCAAAAATTGGAATGTGTTATGGAATGAAATGAAAAAAATAATCTTTATTCTGGGACATATTGTCCCTAAGAATAACAAACCTGAGTAATAAAATTGTATAATAGTCTGGCTATCTTAATTTTAAACGAAGATAATATGTATAAAATATGATATGTATATATGTTCAATTAAAAATAGAATTTTTGGGATAAATACATGCATATAAGAAAAAGAAGAGAGAAAAAAAAATAATAAAAACACTTTGATGATATGATAACTATATGCTAATATAATAATTACACCACGTTCAGGAAAATGTATAAATGATAGTGATCAATAAAAAATTTAATTTTAAAAAAATACAAAGCTGCTTTTTGATTATTGATTATTTTATTAATTAACCACCCTCAAATTATTTACGATAGATTAAATGAAATTAATAAACAAAAATGAAGTATGATAATTAATAATAAAAAGTGTAGCAATGACAAAAGTTTAGAGGCTATCACACACTACTGTCTGGTCATAGCTTACAAATAGAAGCGGATATTTCGCTAACGTTGGGTGGATATGAAAATTCGCTCCACCCCGAGTCAACTTGTCCTTAACTAATCAAAGCGTATGCCGGCAAATACGCTTCGATGGACTCCCCTCATATCCGTGAATGCATAATCCGTATGCATCAGCTTTAATAAGTAAGTTAAACTTTGTTATATAATTCAATATTACTTTGAAAGTATTTAAATTAATGTTGAATGGTATTGAAAGTACTTAAAAGTAATATGGCATTTTATCATAGTAACTAACCTGCGAGTAACATAGACATTTTATTTTCATTCTAAAATCAACAGAAGAAATATCATTCCCAAAACAAAAAGAAATATATTTAAAAGTATTGTATTGATTATAATGACATATGGAACGGAAACATGAATAATAAAGGCCTCCGGAAAAAGATGCTTATCTCTTAAATGGGCTATTGGTACCGATATTCAATATTTTGAGTATTTTATAAAATGAAAAAATTTGTCATTTACTACTTTTTTAAGAATGAAATCAGCCACACCGAAAATATATGACTGGAGATTTATTCAATAACTCTAACCAATCACTTATTATTCAATAAGATGCAATGAATATGTGAAAAAACCAACAACATGGCAAGGAGAGATCCCCCTCAGTGTCAACTCTGCAGAGTTGCTTTAACTGTTAGGCACATCTTCGAGGAGTGTCCTCAGCACAGGAGAGATATGGATAAATGTGGTGTACCTCGTCAGCTCTGTAAGGCTTGGGCGATAGTGAACAGTACATTTCTAGTACTATAGAATTTATAAAGAAAATTAGGTTATATAATTATATTTAATGTTCGTAACTTTATTCATTACTATTTTTTTTTTCTCTCTTTATTTATTTTCTATTATTTTATTTTATTTTTTTTAAATCTTATTTATGGTTGACATTAATATAATTTTATTAGAAATTAATTATTGTTATTGTCATTGTTGCAATGCAGGTGGTATAGTAAAGTTCGGGTATATGAGCAATAATAACCAAAGCAGTTTTTTGCCCCTTAAAAACAACAACCAACAACAAAAAAAATAGTCTTTGAATAAAAAGTTCTAATAGAAGTAAAAAAAAAAAAGGATCGGACAGGATGAGGTAGGTTTTCGACGGAGAGTAAAGGTTATTTGCTGGGATTGCTAGGATTTATCTTAACTCTCCAGTTATGACACCATTCTTCAAGCGAAGTGATATGTGACTGGAGTGTCTGGGATGCAGCAAATGGATCTTCATTGACTGATAACACGCTGGTGTCATCAGCATAGGTTGTGAGGATAGTATTAGGATGGGTTGGGATTATCAGCTGTATACACTGTATAAAGGATGGGACCCAGGATACTACCTTGCGGAATACCAGCGGTCTGGGGAAAGATAGATGAGTATTTTGAATGTGATTAACTTTAAATACTCTATCAGAAAGGTAGGAACGGAGGATGAGGAAATATGTAGATTGAAGGAATTGGCGAAGTTTATAAAGCAGTCCTGAATGCCATAACCCGATCAAACGCCTGTTCAACATCTCAGAAAAGGCACCCGTGCAATACATCTTGCGCTCCAATGCAGAGGAGATAACATCCACCCACGATGAACAATCCTAATTGTATTGATCCTTTTATTCCATCATTCGTACATCAAATGAAATATTCATCTTCGAAATTCAGTTTGGTCTTGATATTTAACTAAGTTTACGTGTTGGCTTCTTTGTGTCTCTCTTCATCTTCTCCTTTTTGGGTGTTTCCCTTCATTGGGTTTCCGCCATGCCAAACTTTCCTTCCTCTATCTCATACTCCTATCGTTTTACTGGTCTTCTTCTCCTTCTATTTATCGGAGGTTTCCATTTTCTCCCAATTTCAGGCTATCTTCCAGGTGGCATGCGATGCACGTGTTCATACGATGTTAACTTCTTTTTCATGACTGTTCACTCACGCTCTCTGTAATTTCCAATTTCTTCCTTATATTCCGATCTTACCCGATTTGCTCTGGTTTTCTGGATATACCCCTTCCAGCAGTCCATCTCAACCACAGATGTCTCCGTTAAGAACTAATAAATGATAATGAAATCTAAAATTTGGTCTCATAGAAGGAAGTGACACAGTCTTGACATCCTGTCCTGAACCACAGCCCCTATATACATTAAGGTGATAATCATTAATTTGGAATATGTAGAAATGTATTATAATTCAGAGTACAATCATTAACTATTTACTAACCTAGAAATGTACAGAATTAAAAGAAAGGAGGTAACAAATATTATAGCTATATTTTAAACGAATCATCACTATTTCTTGGACTCTTTAAGCATTCTAATGGTATTGAAGTGTAATGTCAGGCTTTACACGCTTTCAATCCCTTCCCGTTCCAAGCTTTCCAGATAAGTATAGCCACTTTCAGGTAGCACTATTCTCTGAATTACATAACATCACTTGAATAGGCTTTTCCGTAACTAAACTGTGGTCAGAAGAACTATAAAATTGGAATGGAAATTGGTAAAGTAAAAGAAAAGCAGGACGTGTGGGAGCACCAATATATTATTGCATATTTTATTACTTCATTTATATACACATTTCATTTTTATTACACATACCCATTTACAAGTTAATAGGAAATATTTATAAAATTTAAATTTGTCTTATATATATATTTTTATTTGCTATTGTGAAGAACTCGTTGGCAGACAAACTTTAGTGTGCAGACAAGTTTTTTTATGAAAGATGTATTCTAGTTCTAAGAGTAGGTAACGACAATAGAAAAGAAAGGAAAACCACTGAATTTATAATGATCCGTCTCGTTAAGTAAGAAACATAAATAGTTAGAAATAACTGTGCAATTTAGTATTCACACATATTTTTGTAACGGAAGCGCGGTAGCTCAGTTGGTAATGCACTGTTAAGCCTGAATAAAACATACTAATGGAAAATTATGCATCATTAGAATTCCTTTTATTAAAATATGCTGTTTACTGCATGAAAAATAGATAGTGAAACGGTATACCTGGTAACTTTATTCAACTCCGGAAGAGAGAGGTAACAAGAGTCAACTTACCTAAACATGGGCGTTCAAAGAATTGATTAAACCTCATTTTTTCTAGCAGAATTAAATTTTATAGCTATTTATTGAACTTTAGAACTGTATACAATATATGTAAAATACAAAAAGTAATTGTGATGATAATTCTAAAAATGACTTGCCAATTGCTTGAAAGCAACTAACCATTGGTACCACTTTTAAATGTTCTATATAATAAAGTATTACGTTAGCAGGTCCCGAAGCCATCTTCTTTTCAGGTGCCTCGGATGGTTATCTGGAATAGAGTAGGAAGCGAGATGTGGTGAAAATGGATTCGAATGATTATGAAGTTTGCTATGAAAGGATATAGGTATAGATAGGTATCTAGTTTGAGCTGTCAAAAACATATATTAAAATATTTGTGGATAAGATTGTTTGTGACAAAGTAAAGAGCATTGAGGATTGTTCTAACGATTTTGGGTTGTAAGGATTGGACACGAGATGAATTTTATGGTTTAGTCGACCCACAAAGCTCAACCCCATATGTCCAAATACTGTCCACAAGAGAAATTTTACATACACAATCATAAAAAAATAAGTTTATTTTATCATAAAGTAAGTTTATTTTTACGCATTGTTCCAACCAGTGTCAGTCCAAGTGATATTTCGGTTACTTCCGCTCACAGTTTCAGAAATCCGTTTCACATAGTAATGAAGATAGCCTGTCCGATGTAGTACGGAATAGCATCAACCACATAAAATGTATTTGCATCTCATAATGTTACAATTTTTATCCCATAATTGTCGGGTTTTGATTGAATATACACCCTAGAGGGACATTTTCCTGTAAACGCAAGAATCTTTCTCGGCAATTTTTTATGAAAGCACACCACAGGTCACGAATAGGTAAAAATTTGTCTGTTTTATCCCGAGTCTGCCTTTCATCAAATCTGAAACAAACAAGTAGAAATTTGTTTTTTTAAAATATATCTCCGCTTCGCCTGTGCTCCCGGTTCGTACTGAGAACCTGCTATGTCTGGCAATATAAATACACCGTGTATTAGTCGGAACCGAGCCGTGTCCTTACCGCTACGTGTCGTGTCGGATAATATAAAACGCCTTAGTAGAAGTAAATTGTTAGATAAGCCGCTGAGTACTGAAACTGCACACTGAAGCATCTTACAAAAAGTTCAAAACGCAATATTGAGGAAGAGTACACTCTTACTCGATTACATCAACTCGTAAAAAAAAAGAATAAAAAAATATTTAATCTCCCGTCTCTTCTGGAATTAAAAAAACCAAAGCACTTCTAAGTTTTATAATTCTCTAATTCTCAAACAGACTTTTTCACCATCTTCTAGAATATGAATAGTTCAAATTAATCTAAGATACTAAGAAGGAATAATAGGGGAACTCAATTACTGACTTCCCTAGCACTTCAGACATAAAGATTATTGTTTAAGGTTCCAATCAAGAAGATTAATTCAAGACAGAAAACCTTTCGAATTTATCAGATTAAATAAAGTAAAAGAGTAATTTATAATGATTGGACGAAAACAAAAACAATAAACTAGGATTTTAAAAAGAAAAATCTATTAATTTTAATGTCCATAATGACATCAATTTGTTTGAGAATTCTGCACCTAATATACCTAAAGCTTCATTTTTTATCATACAAGGCTTCTAAAGTTGACCAAAATTTAAATTTTTTGATCAAAACTATTTACAGTACAATATCCTAGACACCTCCAGTTGTCTGGTCCTCCTCCACCAGCCACTGCTGAAGAACGGTGGTGGTAGACACCATTTTCCGAGAAACTGTTAAAAAGTAGGTAGATAAATTTAAAAGTCGTTTCGGAATAAGGTTTCTTGCTGTTATATGAGAAAAAATTGGCATCAGATCATTCCAAGATAGATTATGATGCTAGTGATTTAATCATAAGAAAATCAAAAGAGAAAACTATGTAGAACTCTGATATATAAAAGTGAACTAAAATTGATGAGTTTTCAAAAAATATAATTGAGTTCGTATTGTATATATGTGAATGCATGTATTTTCGCATGCTTGTTATTACGTGATAATGAGTTTAGTTTGTAAATATAAAACTCAATGAACACCTATATATTAAATCGTGTCTCAAAAGTTTAATACATACATTCATATGTACATAAATACTTATGAATTATGTTATGTTCCTATTTTTTTTCAGCGGTTGAATACGATTATTTTTTTCTAAACAAATTAAATTATATATATATATATATATATATATATATATATATATATATATATATATATATGTTTCTATAACAATATATTGCGTTATAAGAGAATAAAAATGCAATAATGTGTCATTATATTTTACATCTAGCAATCCGCCATTTTTGTTATACGGGTCCGCCATTTTGCTTATAGATTTCATGTTTAACGTTTCTGTGTTGGGAATTTACAAATTCTACTTTATACGGGTTTCCTAATTTCAATATTTTTATTGTGTTCTTTTTTTTTAAATTAGTTTCAATTATGTAGAAATAAAAGAAAAGTTTCATTAATGTTAAATTAATTAATCCGTTCTCCAAAGCATTAATAAATAGTTCTTATAAGTGGAAGGTAAAAAAATCAAAAACTCCTTCGGCATTACAGTTTCAAGGACGACATGGCTAAGACTATAATCTTTTTCTACTTTGTCATGTTTCGGTTAAATAAATTATTATTGGACCTATTGACCAGTGGGACTGCTTTTGAACTTTACCCTTTTCAATCTTTCATGAATTCGACATTTCGGGGAACCGTAAATCTATTTGTAATACGGATCATAATGAAGTGACCCCATGCAAGCCTTTAAGAGCTCACATCATTGTACACTCAGATTATTAGCAGTTTCAATATTTCCTAGAATATCTGTACAATGAATAGTATACCCAGGACCGTATTCTATTTTATTTACACTGATAGGCAAAAAATTCCACACAATTAATTTTATCATTTTTTCAATTCAATGTATCATTCTTTCTTAGGTGTTTACGTCTCCACATACTTTATCGATAGCAAATAAAGCATACTAGGGTTATTAAAAATATAAATTAAATTAAATACATAATTAAATTAAAAAATCTCTTTAGACTATCATAAATGAAGTTCCATCCAATGCAAAACTGTAATAAATCGTATTAATTTAAAATTTAGTCATTTTTAAACAAAAATAATGTTTCCTTTTATTTAATTAATATATTTAATAATCCTAATGTCTCATGTTCTCTGGTTAAATTATGTGTGGCATAAACACTTAGTTCAAAATAAGAACTAAATGTTTAGCCGAGAAAAGGAAAAATCGATTGGGTGGAATTTGCTACCTGTCAGTGGTACTGCAATATACCGCCCTGTCAAGAAAAAAACAGTAACTCAAAAATTGTGAGGTAGTGACTTATTTGACTTATCGTTGGATTCGTTGTGAAATGTTCGGTTCGATGGTCCGTAAAAAAGGAGTAAAGTCTAATTAATGCTTTTCTACAGAGCATCGAATTCCTTTACAGTGCAGTGAAGTTCTCGTTGGAAGAATAATCTGCACAATATTCTTGAAGAACTTTGGGTACTTTATTTTAACTTATTATAATGATTTGTATAACATTTTTGAAAAACTTGAAAATAATTGAAAAGTGAAAGTATTGTACTTGCAAAAATAAATAAATAAAACAACGAAAGAAATTCGAAAATTGTGTAATAAACGTAATTTTGTAGCATGCACTTGTTATTGTCAGAATTCTCTTCGCCGAATGATGTTGACTGCGTAGGCGGAAAGAACCCTCTTAAAAATTACTGTAACAGAAACTGAAATATTGGGGGGGGGGGGGGAGAGGGAGCACAAAGCTTTGGATTGAATAAAATAGATCTATGGAATGATATAGAAGAATCATTCATATCTGTGGGTGTATAATATCCTTCTAGGGTCTTTGGTCCATTACCTTGGTAAAGTTTTACTGTGTTAAGCCCGACAGTTCTGAAAGGAGAATATTTGGTCATATACGCGCTCAACCACCAGATTCATCATGTGCTTAAGACACCATCTATCAAAACTGAAACCTTGAAAAATATTAAATTGAGGATGCAGTGATTAATTTTTTTTTTTTTTCTATAGCTGATAGATTCATAATATCAGACAATGAATTTATATAAGGAACATAATTTTATTATTACTGAATTCTTGAATTTTTGTGCAATGGAAGAAGGATGTGGTGTATGAAAATGACTGTCTCTATGTGAATGTTTTTCACAAGAGTATCAATTACAATTCTATGATTGAGATCAACACCACATCGCCGAGAGAAGTGGGTGAGGTGACGTAAGATGGGGAAATGTTAGATATTTTGTAACAACACAACCTACACCTTTGAAGAACCTCTATCAAACACGTTATTACCCGTTCACTCAGGACGATGGGAGACTAATAATTTGAAATTAAATTAATCTTCGATTGCACAAAATTAAAGAATGCAGTAAAAATAAAATTATGTTTCTGATGTAAATTCATTGTCTAATATGATGCATCTATCAGCATCCTCAATTTAATATTCTTTATGATTTCAGTTTTGATAGATGGTGTTTTAAACAAAGGCAATATTTAGCATACTAATTATGTAAAACATTATTGGGGGATGAACCTGGTGGTTGAGCGCGTATATGACCAAATATTCTTCTTTCACAACTGTCGGACCTGAAAGCATAGAAATAGAATTTTGTGTTTGATTTAAGATTAACAACACCACATGCATTTCAAAAAAAAAAAAAAATTGGAACTCTGGACGACATGGGAAAGATACTTAAATATAAAGAATAAAACTTACCTGCTTTGAAAAATCGCTAGGTGATGGAAATAGAATTACGAGTGACCCGATTTGAACACTTGATTTGACACAAACTTGGGACAACTAACAAACGATATTTGTAATAAATTAGGCTACTCTCAGGTTGGCGGGAATCTTCTTTAATGTTGCCAGCCTGAAATATAATGGAATGAATCTTGGTTATGCTTTGGCGGGCTTTTTAAAAAAATGTGAAGGAAATAGATTTATCCTATGGAACACAGGTATTAAAAGTCATTCTTATTATTGTAAGTAATTAGTCTCAGTTTTAATTCTAAAATACAATATATGGCAGTTTACCAGAGGTACTAGAAAATAAAATAAGTTAATAATTGTTGAAATGGAGAACTTATTCGCATTTAATGTTACCAACTCATGTTATTGGACACATGAGGGAAATAGATTTTGATGTTTTGAATTCAACTTTAATCATGAATACAAATCAATAACCGTGGGAAAACTACTTTACGTTTAAAAGGTAAGTACCTTGGACCTACTTGTTACAGCTGGGTTGCAAGAAATTTATATATTTGTTGTGTGTATGTTTTGATAACTGATGATGAAGCAGTTTAAAATCAAAACTAGTCTTAACATAAAAACAATTTCAATAGAAGTGGAAAAAATGTATCTATCCTAATAATAAAATAATTTATTATACTGATTCCTCGGATTTTAGGGAATAATTGCAAATAAGCAGCTTAGATTGAGATGCTTCAGTGAAGACTGTTCCGTAGTTAGATCCAGGTAGTGATAGTTCCGTGCTTAACATGGCATGAAAAAAATTTTACAAAGTTGCTTTAACTGTGTTTAGGATTACCCTAATACCAAGCATTCGTCCAAATTAAGTTAATAATTATTTAAAATCGGAGACTTCAACAATTCTTAATTTATTAGATAACTAGCATTCCCAGTCGCAATTTTGTCCGCTTTCATAAGTCAAGAACTTCGATAATTTTAACTAATAAATGAAGTTTTATTTATGTATCATTGATATTTACATGCATTAAAATCTTGTATTGTTGAAAACATGCAAAAAAGACAAAACAAATTCATAAGACATCCGCATAAACTACATTGCCATTAAGTAACTACATTGGGTTTATCTCCCGCTATAATAAGAATGAAACAATCAAATTTTAATTGTTTGGGATTCCCCTTGGAATGCCTCCATATTCTGTGAGTCAGTCCGAAGATCCAATACTACGTTTGTGTAGGTCTGGCCTTGTGATTTGTTAATTTTAATAGCAAAAGAAAGTTTAATTGGAGATTCTAATCGTTTGGATTGAAATGGTAATTTAGGAACAGTAGTTGTAATAAAAGGAATAAATGCGATTTCTCTAGTCGCTGTTCCTAAGACAATTATAGCCCCAATGATATTTAAACGCATAGCTGTAATTTTTAACTTATATACATTTTTAAATTAAATTTTTAACTTACTTGTTAGTACCATTGCACAGGTTTGGTGTTTGAAGGTCTTGTAAATACATAATTGGAGATCCAATTTTTAATGTAAATGTATAAGTTGGTAATCCATATTACTAATCCATCGATATGGTAATCCATAATCCATAAATTAATATGGATATATCGGTTGATTTTTAAACTTCATTGAGATCAACATGTCTTACCATATATTTATGCCTTCTTCTTATATTTATGCTCTAGATAACACTAGAGTTATAACCCATAAGTTGAATTGTAACCTCTCTGGCAGAAGGACGCTGGCCACCTACCCGTTGATTTTCAAACTTCACTGCGCACAAAATAATTATTGCTTTTTTTAATAACAGTTTAATTGAAAATCTGTAATTTTTATAATTGCTAAACTTTCCTTGAACTATGAAGATGATGTAGTTAAAATTTGGTGAAGATAGATTCAGTAGTTTTCGCGGTTCGTGATCACAAACTAAAATTGACTTGTCCTTATATATAATAGTATAGATCTAATAAAATATATATAGTAATTTAAAGCTTTACTTCTGTGCTCTTAGATAAAACAAACGTCCCATGTTTCACACGATAAGACGTAGTTCAGTATATTTTGGCTAATCGGAAAAAGGAGATCTATTATTATTAGATAAATAATAATTGTGATACCTTAAACATTAAGTGACAAATAAAATAGTCATTATAAATAAAATGAAACTTTGGTGAATTCAGATCATTGAATAGTTTTTTTCCTATGTTATCCCATAATTAGATGGTCCATTCCATTTCATAGATTAAGAAAACAATATGCATTAAGTAAAATTCATCGAAAAATTTTTGTGTTAAACTGTAGGTGCATTTGAGTCTTTTGTATATTCAAGGATTGGACTCAATAATTCTTGCAAATTTCTAAAAGCTATCTAAAAAGAATTTCTGGGCTGCAATTTTTTTTATCTAAAGTAAAAATATAAAATCCAATATTTTATTCAAATAGTTCAAAGGGACCTTTTTTTAACATGAGACAAATGTTATTCTTTAGAACGGTTAAAATTGTATTGGGATAGAGACATGAGGTATCTTTAGTGTTCTGGCCTTCATCAAGTACTTTTGCTAATAATCACGTACATACTACATGTATGTACTTTATTTAATGGATATAATGATCCTATTCCCCGGTTATCATTATTAGAAACAAAAAAAAAAAATTTCCTTCCCAAGCGCAATTTTGGCACAGATTTCTTTCTTATATTTTTTTTTCTATTTTGTTGATCCATAAAAAAGTTTTACACTCATAAGAAAATACACATTTAAAATAAAGTATTACTGGGACAACACAGCCGTCAAAATATATTTAATATGGTGCAATGGAAGTACGCAATCTGTTCTAGACGGAGAAACAGTTTATGTTCTTTGCAACGAAACATCTATTCTGCAACGAAACATAGTAATGGCTCATAAAAGCTTGTTTCAATAATTGTAATTTTCACACTTGTTATTGTTTTCTACATTCCTAAGGGAGTAGGTCATCAGGCGTATCTTTCAAAGCTCTTTTTCAAGGCTGTTTTATTGAATGAGAGTGTTATTTGTGAGTAAAAAATAACAATTACTTCTACCCTTGGTAGGTTCAATGGATGCTATTGTACTAATAACAACCGTGTTTCAAACAGATACAAAACAGACCTCATATTGCCAGGAAGTGCGGATCAACCATTGGCAGCTTGGTAAACCAAGAATGCCCAACACCGCGTAGAACTTATCACTTTCTTTTCCCTAGTATGTTTTTATTTTTCAGTTTATTAATATTCACAACTGTATGCTATATATATCAAGTAAATATGTGAATAATGATTATAATAACACTACAATAACTTGTAAAGCAACTACTCATTACTACCACTTCAATAAAAATTCTACATTTTAAGGTCTCTAGGCAATCATAAGTCGAGATTCTAGTGGATTCGAGTGGGTATGGAGTCATGGATAGGTTGGTAGGTATCTGGTTTGTGCCAATTCAGCAACATGTAGGACATTTACGATCATATCATTAATCACAAGTTTATCTGTCACATAATAAGGAACATTGAGTATTTTACGAAGGATTATGGATTGTAAGGGTTGGATATGAGAAGCATTGTAAGGTTTATGATATCCTTAAAGCACAACTCCGTATGCCCCAAACTGAAATTGTAATGAACTGAATGCTTTGATCGTTTGTCTAGTGTATGTTGGAATGTGGATTCTGATTAAGAAATTTGTCCGGATGGAGGTCCTTTATAGCTTAATATTATTTAAGGACTCCGCTCAGGACAGGACTCCGTTGGTTTACGGCTAAAATCTGTTTGATGAGATTTGTTTGGATTTATTAGACGTTGCCTTGGATATGGGTAAGGCATACTATGCGGAGATCATTTTCCTATCCAACAGATTTTAGCGAAAAATAAATTAGTCAGTAATCAAACCGCTCCGACAACCTGGACTCCGATCCGTTATTAGAATGCATTGTTAGCCTTAATTCAGAATACAATTTTTTACATAAGAATCCCTGAGTGATCCAATGTCAAATTTTGGAAAATATTTCATTAAACTTTTTAATTTATCATCGAGTTCCTCAGTGACTACACCAAAAAGAAAACAATCGTAACCAAAGATGGGAGGATGGAATAAGAAAGGATACAAGCAGTTTACGATTTTTTTTATAGAATAAATAATGCTGATAAGGTATTAGTGGACTAAGAAGTATTTAGAGATGTAGATTGCTGAGGTATGCAGTCATAGATACACAGATATTAAAAATCATAATGTTATTTAAAAATGTATAAAAATTAAAATATTAAATTTAAATTATTATTTTTAATTGCTGTGTATCTATGACTGCATACCCCAACTATCTACACCTCTGAATAAATAATGTATTTTTAATGAATTGACACATTATATTTATTACTTTCTCTATTCCATCCTTGCTATTGATATAAAAATGTATAGCAAACATTAGCGGTTTCACCAGACAACTCGTAAAAGTTCCTCGTAATCCAACAAAAGCATTCTTTTGGTTACATAACAAAGAGTCGGTTTAAGATTTTTTTCTTTTTTAAAGACATAGTAATCCCAGATTAGACAAATCATATATTTAAACTTTATTCAATAACATGATATTTATTTTGTTAGTCTAGTTGCAGAAGTATATTTGTAATTTTGTGGGTTGAAGATAAATAAGTTTACTGGTTTACTTAACAATACTTTCGATCCTCCGGTTGTTAACCTGCCACCTTACCTTGAGTCACTGGTAATACACAGGTGTTCGCAGAGACAACTATGATCCACTAATAAGTAAGTATAGTAAAAAAGATTTTTCAATTATGAAATTTGTAATCCAGTTGCCCGTATATCCAGAAAAAAAAATCCGTGGCACAGATTTTATCAGGAGCATAAAAATATATGCGAAAATCCGATATATCGGAAGATAAATATTGATCATTCAAAATCACGGATATTTCGCTGCAATCGTATGGAATGGAGAAATTCATTTTACTGTATATCACCTGATTGAATTTGGAATTGAAGTTGTGTGTAGGATTGAAGTTTGAATTCTGAAGGAGGTTGTCTCAAAACCAATCTTAAATGTTGAAAGGATTATGTTTGATAATTATTTTGTAATATTTATGGTTAAAAAAATATTTTGATGAATTATCGATAGTAAAATATCGATCTTGAAACTCTAATACATCTAAAGAGATATACCACTATTTCAAAAACATCGATATATGGTTGCCATCAACAGTACACCCTGGTGAGGTCACTCTGAAGCAAACGCTTTCGCTCGAAATAGGTCATCATTTAAGTCATTTGGTTATATCAGGAGTAGGCAACTTACTATTCACCAAGTTAAAAAATATTTAATTTTTATTTTTTGCCAGTATGATTCAGATTTTAGCAAATAAATCAATATAGCAACATTTTGTTGTTACGATGAAAAGAAAATATTGGCCACACCCAAGATTTTATTCTCCCACGTGACCCATTACTCTGAACTGATTTTCGTCCCTTTCAATTATGAAAGAAGAATCGCAGCTTTAAATTGGTTCAGATATGTCCAATTCTATCAGTTAGTTTTATTTATTTAATTACTTTTTTCAGACAATTAAGTTTATTTGATCTGTTTTAAATTAAATGCGCAAATCAGCGGTCTTGTGTCCTTTATATTTTGTTGTGTCAACTCGGAAGCCTCTTTACTCAACAAGCCAACACAATGCAGTTTAGAGTCAAAAGTGAAACGATTGTTTTATTTAATTCTGTACGCAATGTCGAGTACTACAAAGAGAACAAACAGCTCAAGGAAAGTAAACTACAAATGAAGTAATTGCTGAGGTAACGAGGCGAAAAGGTGCTTATTAAAATAAATTGGAACTAATGGGCAGATGGCAGTGGAAATTCGTATCAGTAACTAAGACTATGTTACCGTCCCCTCGACTTAACAACCGTTACTATCTATGATGGCTCACTATCCTAGGAAGGCGAGCCATTAAAAAGACTGAACTAATTTGACATTAATTGTGATAAATGCGATAGTTAAGAAGTAATCCAGAATAGTTTAATTTGATTTAACCTTTTGTTACAATCCGATTAATTTACATAGTTAACATGATCTTCCAAAGAAAAATAATAGATGAAGGTACCATGTCCAATTAAAACAATAAATTCAAAAATGTTTGTCTATAAATAAAAATTAAAAAATTGAATGGGTCTGCCGAAAAAACGTTCTAAGCGACAAACAAACAATTTTGAGTAATCAGTGAAAGAAAGTCATAATCTAAAGTTGTTATTAGTTTTGTTGGTTAGATTTTATATTTAAATATTAATTTGTTATATTTACATTTATAATGACATAATGGAGTACTAGATCATGCTATGGCGTACTATTAGACATTTTAAAACTTTGAAATCGCCACTTCGGAAAATTTGTCGCTTAGAACGTTTTTCGGCAGACCCATTCAATTGTTTCAGGCAGTTTTAATTCCTCGTGAAAATTAGATGAATATTCAAAAATTAGCTATGGACTACTTAAATTTGCTATATGACGTACGCAGTTCCATTTACAGCTCAGCACTTTAAATTAATTCTTCAATCCTAATTGTATTGATCCTTCTGTACCATCTTGCGTATCTCAAGTTCGAAATTAGAAAAGAAGCAATCTGCGTTTTCAATCAATCATATATTCAACTTCAGTGCCACCAGAAGTATATACCTTTTAAAATTACAGATTTTGTAGTTAAAACTGACATGAAACTATCATGATAAGGACTACTGCGTCTGTTTCAAAGGCGATCAACCCTGAAATTAATACAGGAACTGAATTCATATTTGGAGGAAGTTTATATTCACCGCCCATCTCTTAAAAACAATCATTAATGAAAATTAATGTCAAAAAAGAAGAACAAGGAAGTGCAATTCATTTATCTATTTAAAAAAAAAAAAATCATTAATTTATTAATAATAATATAAGACTTACTTTTATTTCATAAATATTAGCAAATTTGGTGCAAGAACTACGAAAAAACATCTAGACAACTCAGAATATATTCCGAAAACATCTTACTTTCTCCCATCGATTTAAAAAAAAAAAAAAAAAAAAAATACTTTCAGAATCTTTGAATGTTCCTTAAAATCAATTAATATTCGATTGGAGTCGAAATTACTATTTTGTTTTTGTAATGTAACTGCAAAAACAGAATGATAAACTTGCAATTGAAGCGCAATTTACCTTATGCTTTAAGGCTGTATAAATATTATTTAATTATTAAATTTATTCCAAATGGGGTTCCACCAAGCCATCGAATTCTTCCCGCATCAAATCACTCCAATCCCAAATCCTTCGAAAAATCCTTAATGGTCCTTGTTTGTCACAAATGAACTGATCCACAATAACCTTCATATCCCATATCGTCGCTTAAGCCGTGGGAACAAGTGACTCGAAAATGACAACATTATAAGAATAGGAAAAAAAAGTTTTAAAAATTAAGTTTCTTGTGGAATGATAATATACACGGTGTTCGGAAGATCGTTGGCCAAAAAATTATCTCGGGTAAGGGGGTTCATTTTGAACCTATTTAAGGTCACTTATCTATATACAAAGTCTTACGGTTTTTTTTTTATGAATTTTTTTTTTGTAAAAATGGCCAAATCCAAACATTTATGCCTTATAACTCCGTTGTTTACTGATATATAAACGCCATTTTTTCCCCCTGTAATTACTAATACATTGTCCATGTAAAATAAAAAAGATATGGTGCAAAAAACAAATACCAAAAAAACGGGAGATCGTTAAATCTTGTCAAAGGCAAAAATAAAAATTATGAACTTCAAGTTTAGGTTCAATAAAAAAAAAAGTAAGCGCAACAGCCAAATCCAAATTGTTTTAAAAAACTTCTCTATTTAATACTCTTAAAAAAATACCATTTGCAGGCACGCAGCACATCTAGTTTTTTTTATTTTTTATAAAGTAACAAAAGGGTGCCACCAGCGCACACTGACAATAATAATTAATCGAATCATATTTTTTATGCAAAACGTAACAAATAGTTAAACTGCATATTTTCTCTTTCTTTCTCGGAATTTCGATTTTATCAGAGTAAACTTTATCTACATTTTTGTAAACAATAATCAGGGAACAAAATTAAACTAATTTTAAATTATTCATAAATTTAATTTGTAGAGTATCAGAGGTATTGCTCAAAATGATCTCCACTATTTCTAATACAAGCACGATATCTTTTTCTTATTTCTGTGGTGGTTGTTCTTAAAACAAATTCTTCCTTCATTATAGTAAATGCGGCATTGATTTGTTGAATAAGTTGTTGTCTTGAAAACAATTCTTCATTACAAACCAAATCTTTGACACGCTCCCAGGAGTAATAATCGAGAGGCGTGAGGTATGGAGACCGTGCTGGCCACTCAATGGGATCCCGTCTTCCTATCCAGGTTTGTGGGAAACAATTGTTTAAATATTCTCTTACAGGTAAGTTGTAGTGGGCTTTTTCAAAACAAGAACTTATTTAAAAAATCAATGCCGCATTTACCATAATGAAAGAAGAATTTATTTTTAGAATAACTACCACAGAAATAAGAAAAAGATATCGTGCTTGTATTAGAAATAGTGGAGATCATTTTGAGCAATACCTCTGATACTCTACAAATTAAATTTATGAATAATTTAAAATTAGTTTAATTTTGTTCCCTGATTTTTGTTTACAAAAATGTAGATAAAGTTTACTCTGATAAAATCGAAATTGCGAGAAAGAAAGAGAAAATATGCAGTTTAACCTATGCTATAAAGAAACACAACTATTTGTTACGTTTTGCATAAAAAATATGATTCGATTCATAATTATTCTCAGTGTGCGCTGGTGGCACCCTTTTGTTAATTTATAAAAAATAAAAAAAACTAGATGTGCTGCGTGCCTGCAAATGGTATTTTGCATTATATATAGAATGATTTAAACATTGTTTAGGGTTCTTATATTTACCTATATTCCACATAACATTAAAATTTTTACAAGTATTTTTCGATTTCTGTAATGTTATTTTTGAGTTTTTTGTTCTCGCGGGTTAAGCGACGAAATGTTGCTGATTTGGCACGCAACTAAATACTCACCCAAATCCGCTTGTTTCTCAACTTGCCTGCCATTCCGTTCCTGGCAATCCTCCGAGACGTCTGTCTGAAATGAAGAGAGTTTCGGGATCTTCTTCTGTTATAGAACTTTTATTAAAGTGCTACCGGTGGGTAGTTCCTCAACAACTCTTTATCAGGCCATTACTTTGCTTCATAATAACCGCATATTTACTGAATGTATTTTTATAGTACGTTTGTCAATCTCTATCAATAAACGAATAAAAAAAATTAATTTCAACAAAATTTTGAAATTGTCATAGTAGACTATGGCGTGCCAGTCAGGTCAAACTTTTATAAGATTGTATGAGACTGAATACAAAAGAAAAATTGCAACTGAGAAAAACTTGTATGTAAAATTATCCTTTTATATTGTTTCACAGTTATAATCAATTATTTTATTTTTGGATTCATACACTAGCCAATTAATACCCCCTTGGGTTGGATATAATTCAACAAATTTTATGGGGAAAAAATTATTGCCAAACAACAAAATTGTTACACGAGGCTGAGATTGTTAGTTTGTTAGTAACTGGATACTACTAAACGGCTTACTCTTGCCCACAATACAAGATTACAAGTGCTTTACAGCAACGCGCAGATTATTTCACACAAACGTGAGAAAAATACAACCAATCTTTCTGAAAATATAATCTGATGGCTAAAAAGTACAAAAGGGCAGAGTCTGCTGGTAAAAAGGCCGATTAGTCGGCCAATCCGATTATCTCTTCTGTTAGAGTGACATTGGGTATGTTTGAGGAGCTTCGTTCACAGCTTTTTAACCGTCTTTACATGTAGCTACTGTTTTTTTTTTATATTTAAATTTTTTCTTCAGTTTTTTACAAACGAGCCCGTGTGTAACGGAATGTGTTTTAGATAAATAGAGAGTTAGTTGTCGAATTTGGAATTCAATCATGCTGAAAAAGATATCGCATTTAAGGTCATTATTTGAATGGCTCCGCCGAAAAACGTTCTCAGCGACAAAATTTCCGAAGTGGAGAATATATAGATATAGATATAGATAATATATATGTTATATAGTATATAACACAAAAATAGATTACACGTAATTGTATATTAATAGTTATATAAATTGGCAGTTTCCTTTTCGTGGTCCTACCTTTATATTGCATTTCAATGACGAATTAATATTTGTTAACTATGACACAAAACCAAAAAACTGTTATTAAAAAAATAAAATAAAGACTACGTAAGTTTTTTAATTCAGAGTTATAGAATTTATTTTTTTTTTTTTTTTTTTTTTTTTTTTGTTAGTACCATAACCTTTTTTAATTTTCGTTAATTGATTTATAATAATTGAACTTTCAAAATTCAAAATATATATTTTTATACTTTATCCAAATAACAAACTTTTTGCTGACTAACCGCCAACGACCCGCCGACTAGTCTGCCATTTCTACTGAAAAGAAGTTGAAGGACAGATATCTTTGAAGTATTAATATTCTTAAATTAAATTATAAGTAACACTTCATTCTCTTTTTATTTGAGTTTTATTTGACACATCCTATATTCTAGATGGAGTCGTACTTAAGTATACCAATATCTTTTGAAATTTTTAAGTAAAAAAGCCTAGTGCTTAACTTGCGAATTCGAATTGAGTCTTAGAAGCTTCTTAAAAGGTAGGGCCATCGTGGATCAGTTTCTTCAACGTTCGCAGGGGTTTCATCAATATCTTATCATATCAAATCCATGTTTCTCATCATTAGTGAGAATACTATTTCCTGGACGTGTTTATAGTCGTCCAAGCCATAGAAAATGGCGACATACACTCCAAATAAGCTTAGGCCTTTGGTGTACTGCTACACTGCCTGTTCAAATTTATTAACTATTTATCACGGATTGTAAAACTTAGTCTGTATTATCACATTTAACGCGGTGGAATTTGTTTTTTTTAAAGAATAAAAAATGAATGAAAAAATATTGATTTTATTTCTTTGCGATATACGTTTCTTATATTGATTTTAAGTTATGTCAGTAAATGTTTCTTCATTGTTCTGGAATTACGAATTCTCGATAGTTCGAAGTTTTTATAAGTCCAATCAATTATCAAGAGTTCAATAAACTTATGACAGATTAAATATCACGGATCACGTAAATTTAACTTAATTAGCTAAAATGCTATCGATTAACCGATGCTACTGTTAATCGATATTTGGATAATCAATGTTCAACTGTATTCAACATAAATAGTAAATTAATGAATATGGAGAATATGCTTCGTTAATGTTATTGTAATAAATGCTACGATCTTAAAAAAAAAAAAATTAATAATAATAAATGAAATAAATATAACTGCCAATTCAAATGTATGCGAAGATTTATTTCATCAATATATTATATTTATTTATAGAAATAATATTAATGAAGAAATATTGATTTACTAAATGATTCTATTCCACGCAACCTCGCCATTATGTACATTACTATGAGTTAAACAATCCCCAATTTGTATCTTTCATGTTTGACAACTTAATATAAAAACAACATTAAAATCAAGATAAATAATTAGCATGAATTACATTTATAACTTTATAAATGTGTATATCATTACTTACCAAATTCGACTTATATATATATATATATATATATATATATATATATAATTTGGTAACTAACTAAAGATTTATTTTAAAATTAAAAAGTAATTAATTAATAATATTAATTAATTGATTTAATACTAAAAATTAAAATTATTATAGAGGTATATTTAAGTTATGCAATACAATAAATCTGAAAAGAGATCTTTTGAACCCGGGATAGCATCAATTGAAAGCATTGCTTTAGAATTCGAGTACGCAGCTTCTGTATGCCGGATTTCTTTGAATATAGTAAATTTCATATAAGTATTTTTATATTATTTCATACATATATTTTATTATTTTTTCCAGATTGTACACCTGTCATGATCTGGGGATTGTTCCGACACGGTACGAGGTACCCTCATCCAGAAGAAATCACACGGCAGATGGGCCTTACAACTTTTAGAGACACAGTTATGAGGAATAGTCCGCACGGTAATTAATTAATATTATGTTTAAATGTTTATCTCGAAAAAATGTTTTGAAATTTATTGTAACTCCGAAAATATAAGGATTCAAAAACGATGAACCGAGTAAATGATTTAATACATTTAAGTTTATGTAGCTTAATTATTTAAATAAATATCACATTAGTGTTTAATTATTCATTAATAAATAAACACGGCAAAAGTCAAGTGAAAAACACCAGTTCCTTTTAAATATATTCTCACGACAGCTGAAGATTTCACTTAGCTCCTTCAGTATAACTTGATGTTCGCATCAAGAAATGAGGACACAAGAAAGGCTCATTCACCTCCACCAACTTCTATCTCAATTCGTTTGACCTTGCCTTTCCCTAATTTGGAATTTTGAGTCTTATATGTGTTTATTTAATGTTCTGTCTAAATATTTTAGTATATTTATTTATTTATTTTGCAGACATGAACATGTGTAATGAAGACACTGACTTGATAAAAGACTGGACATATAACGTGAACATGTCCGAAGCAGATCAACTAACTCAATCAGGTGTAACAGAACTTCAACTCCTTGCAAAAAGGTTGAGAAGTCACTTCCCTGACGTACTTAATGCACATTACACTGATGAAAGATTTAAGGTCCATCTAGTTTATCAATAAATTTTATCTTTTCCATTTTTTTTTAATTAGATCTGATGAATAATCAAAGATTGAATTTGAATAAATTTAAGTTCGATTTTAAATTTTCAGATCAGATACACTTCGAAAGAAAGAACGAAGCAAAGCGCTGAAGCATTCACTACAGAGCTTTTTGGAAGTCCTATCGACCTTTCGGAAACTTTCATTGACGATCCATTGCTTGAGGTAAATTAGATCATCTTTTCTTCTAATTTAACTTTAAAATTATCAATAATTATAGCTGCTTATTCAACTACCACTCAGATGCTTAGCAAGAAAAAACTTCATTTTTAAATAAAATAAAAAAAACAGAAAAATATTTCTATAGTACAATAGAAAAAAAAAAAAAAAAAAAAAATTTAAACTACCTTCTGCAATGGTTTCTCGTTATAAGGATCATAATTATTTCCGTTTACTTAGTGCAGTTATTTTGTAACTAAGCCCTAAACTCCAATAACTAAATTAAAAACATATATAAACCATTGAATCCTGATCAAATTTACATTAGTAGTGAAGTTTTTTTAAGTTAACCTTTGAATTTCTACCGTATTTAATTCTTATGTTTTAATTGAAAAAAAAAATTAATAAATAAAAAAAAAAATAAACAGAGAAATTCATCCATGTTGATTGAAATAATGTTTTTTCAATACTTTTTTCATTAATACCTGCATTATTAAATAGTAGCCAAATTTAGGAATAATTTAGTACATTTAAATAACGAATCGAATTTCAAAACCCACCTAAGCCCATTTTCAGTTTCTGAATTATAGTTATTTAATACTTATGATTCTCTCACACATTCTCCTGTCAGAAAGATTCTTTCCTTTGGTGGCGTTCTTCACAACTCCCAACTACTAGCCACTAAGTATTCCATTAATTTAAATCGCTTAGGAGAATTGTGGTTCTTGAATCACTAAGGAACGTTTAAAACGTATAAAATAGATAAATTAATTAGGAAAAAAAACTACATTAATTGACAGTAATGTGATTTCAATTTTATTCTTCATACTTTATAGCTTTGGAATATAACTTAACAGTCGTGAAATTTGTTCATCTGTTGTTTTTCCTCAATCCCATACAGGTTTTATGGTCCGGAGCATGTGCGATGTCGATGTCAGGTACTCGTTAAAGATCCCTATCTCAATTATAACTGCATAGGCAAAATTTAGGACTCCCACCGTAGCATCTTCCAATTAGCCATAGCAGCATGAAGTGACATTTAACGAAATAAACAAAACATACAGGTTTTACGTCTTTATTTCCTAAATTAAGATGGAAGTAAATAAAGTACATTTCCTACATTCAACTGAAGAAACAGCTACCTTTAAAAAAATATAATGACAAATAAATCAGTATCAAGGATCCTCACTGTTTTAGTTCTTTATTAAAAACTATCTATTATTCATTTGCTTTAGGTATGTAAATAGACACATGTGTAAAATCACAGTAAAAAGCAGGAAACTCTTACTTTCAGGATATTATTATTAGAAATTATTCAACAATAGTAAAAGAAAGAGTTGAAACTAAAATAAAAAGTAATTTGTGGTATTGACAGCAACCTTGAACAAACTAGTTTTCCTACTGAAAATTATTCGTAAAGATTGCAAACCGTGATTAAATGCACAAACAAGATGTTTCAACTTATAGTTTTGTTTTATTCCTGGAATGAAATAAATAAGAGTTTAACATTAAATTAGAGTTAAGACCAAAAGTTAGCAGAGTTTTTTAATTATGTGCCAATGAAGAACACAATTTACGCTTGAAGCAGACAGAGAAATTTCAAAACAGTTTTTTTTTGCTAAACTTATTTAATAAAATTACAAATGCATTAATTAAAAAATGACTTCCAAAGCAAATGCCATCAGCGGCACTACAATAATAATACATTGGAAGGATGTAGTGCCATCTTTTTGGACTATCTCTTGAGTAATCCATGATCCAGAGGGAAGAAATTGGGACCAGTGGGTGTTTTAAATAATTGACAAACAGTATCAGCTCAAAATGGATATTTCTTTGTAATATTAGTTCAGAAAAGGGGTGTTATTGAGGGTTATTTTTTATCATACATTTTGATTTTTCCAAGAGGCTATAAATAAGGGTAAATGATATTGTCTATATCATTATTTATTGATTAGTTAGTTAATGTTTAACAATTATTATTTATTTTATGTACATTTATATATATATATATATATATATATATATATATATATATAAATAATAATATATGATGATGCCTCTAGTCTACATTGTTGTTCCCATCAGCTATAATTTAATTAAATAAATAAATCCAATACATTTGAAAATTTGTTATTTTGGTTTATGAAAGTTTATATTAATACAATAAAAAAAAATAATTGAATATCTCAATTTGATGTACATACTGCTTTGATTTACCTACATAATATAGTGCTGTCGAAAATAAAAATACTGCTCTAATTCAGCAACTCAACATTAACCAGATTATAGATGTTTTGCCTTTTTTAATTTGTTTTATATTATGGTTACTTCAAGTGTGAATCAAACCAGGTGTTTGATTCCTAATTTAGTAATATTAATAATTAAATGGTTTGCTGCAAAAAGGGAGGTTACCCCACTTATTAATTTTTCATGAAAAATTTGAAACCAGTTTGAAAACTGAACAAACTTGCTACAAACAAATATGAGAGGCAGTCACATCTTATGATTTACATTATAGTTAAAAATTGGTCCTGTCATATAACTTATATGAATAAAAAAGCTGCAATCACCGACTGTCGTGGTAAGCTACCACCTTTTTGAGCAAATCCTTCAATTGTCCACTGATATTGTTAAATATTATCCTTATTGCCAGAATATTATGTCTTAATAATTGATAATATTAAAATGGAAGTAATATTTAGAGGTTTTTGTTAAAACAGAGTAATTATCTATTCAACCATTTACAATTAAATGAAATTTAAACATTCCTTTATAGTATTCTGTCATAAAAATATTTTAATATGATGAATACCCTTCCAGCCAAATCATAACTGCTCTGTATGGAAGACAAGTACACAGAGTGAAGGTTTAAAAAGAGAAACTGAAAAATTTAGAAACAGTGACTTGATGAAATCCTTAGTCACTAGAGTGAGCCGCAGGCTGGGTTTTCGGCATAACTTGACCTATCGTAAGTTTTAAATTATTCATTATTTGCATTTGGGATTGAACTATTTGTGCCTTTCCTTTGCTTTTTTCTACTTTATTATCACAATTATTCTTTGAATGCTGTATTAAAATCAATAAAAACAAATTAAATTATATTGACAAAAATCTAAAAATTGGCTTAAGAATAAGGAATAATGCTCAAGGACTATTAACAATTCATAATATTGTTTTTCTTAAGAATATTTTAATCTAAAATATAATCCAAAACATGAAACAACCATTTTTATCACAACACAATCAAACAGTATTGTGTTTTTTATTTTACTTTTCCACTTAACATAATCTTTTCTTTCACAATTAGAAAAACAAAAAGCATGAGACTTTCTAGAAATGTATAAACTATGAATTTTTATTCTACATTCTTTAATAATGAAGTATCTCCAGAAAAATGCAGCAACCTCTGGACTTCAGAATTTTATGTGATCGATTTATCAGATAGCTATGGAACAAGTCAGATCTCAAGAACGTACTAAGGGAATGTGAATGAACTAGGTAGCTAAGTATCAGAGGGCTGTGGGAATTCTGCTTTTGATAAAGATGACTTTCAAAAGACAGTTCCGAGATGCAAGCATAGTTTCAAGCTCCTATCAAACCAATCAATAAATAATAATACAATTAACTGACATACATCTGTAAGAAGGAAACAACTTACAGAAGTTTCTCAGAGATCCATTAAGTTCATTGCAATTTCCGCATTAATATTTATTTCATTATCTTTCAAAATTGTATCAATAACTAATAATCACAACAATGCCTAATCCAGAAAATAAAAACCTCATATAGAGTAGATTGCTGAAGATTTAAAAAAAATTATTGGAACTGTAGTATTTTTTGCTAGGTTATCTTTTTTAGAGCCTTTCTTCTATTTCCTTAGAAACCATTATTGTAAATAAGTTGTATATCTGTACATCTTAAAGAATAAAATTATGATTTCAGAGGCAATGCATGACCTATTTGATATGTGTCGCTTTGATAAAGCATGGAACTTCAAAGTACATTCACCATGGTGTGCTGCTTTTGAAAAAGATCTTTTGAAGGTAACTATACATTCTGTACAGCTTTGAACATGTAATTTATTTCATAGGGATGTAATGAAAAATTATTCTGGATAATATGTACTGAGCTACAAAATCTTATTATATGTATAAACAAAAAAATTAAACCTATATTAATAAGCATTTAAAATTAGAAATATTCCATCTTATAAATCTTATTTACTTTAAGAAATTCTTTTGTAGGAAATATAAATAAAAAGATAAACAATGGAGAAATGTTTAAAGTGATTTATTTTCTTAAGGTGAAATTAATTAATTTAATTTAGGCTATGCACCTGTAAAGGATAATTGGTTAGATAAGCAGAGTTAGGCATGAAAATGTTATGTTGGCAAGATGTTCCACTCCTTTTGAAAAACTTAGAAATACGTACTTTACATAGCAGTAAACTAATAAGCATTTATTTCTATGAAAGTACATGAATTAAACTTATCAACAGTTTCTTAGATTTTGCAATTATAAAACTTAAAGTTTTTATGAAGTGGCTGGATTTTTTAATATCATTATTATTTTACTTTCTCCTTGAGACACTTTTTTTTAATGTGATAATGCTGAGTGTGTTAACATTTCTTAATATTTTTTTAAAAATATTTATTCCTTGAGAATAAAAATCAACTTTTTATTTAAAATATTTGTAAACATGAATATTACTATGTTTATTGTTTCATTGCAAAAACTAATAAGAAGATACTAAGTTACGTTCAGATTATTTTTTTTTTTAATTAAACTTTCTAATAAAAAAAAAAACTATTAGTTTATTCAATTTTTCCTTCATATCTCTGCTAACAAATTTTGAGAAAAAAAGTTGTAATGATTTATCCTGGTAAGTTCAGAGACACTAACTTCACCCATTCCACAGGACCTTAAATTTTGAAAAAAAAAAAAAAAAAAAAAAATTAAAAATACTGTCATGATTTATACCGGTGAGTTCTGAGGTCTTAAATTTGCTTATTCCACAGTATGTTACATTTTAAAAACATTTTTAAGGGGAATAATTGAAATGGAAATGGTTACAATTGAAATAAAAAGGGTGACAATTGAGCTGCGAAGAGTTACTTATGCTTTGGAAAGGATTTCAAATAATTTAGAGTTGGAATGGGGTTACCTTTGAATTAGAAAGGGTTGCTGCTAACTTAGATTGTGTGGCATTTAATTTTTAAAAGGAATAAGTTGACTTACAATTAGAAAAGGTTCAAACAGACTTGGAAATGCTTTAAATACCCAGTTAAATTGTTTTTGATAGAAATATCCAACATTTTATGGGAGTTACAAGTCGAAATCGAAGAGACAATATTTTTATATAGGCATGGCAAAAACAATAGTTTATCTTATATATTTTATTTTAATAGGTCATGGAGTATGATGAGGACTTGGATTATTACTATCGTTCAGGATATGGTAATCCATTCACAGCCAAATTAGGATGTCCATTAGTTAAAGATATGATTGAAACACTTAACAAGTAAGTAGTTGCACTATTGAAATTATTATACACTGCATCAAGGAAATTGAAATAAATTAAATAAAGATAATAGTTATAATAAATAATGAGACTAAATTATAATTGATATTTATGTCCAGTCGAACTTTGGTAAACTCAACAGAAGAAAGTACAGGGCCATCAGCTGTTTTGAATTTTGCCCATTCATTAACAGTAAGGGCAGCTCTCATCAAACTTGGTATAGCCAAGGACAACCATCCAATCACTGCAGACACTTTCAGTACAAGTGAAAAAAGACAATGGAGAACTGCTTTTCTGACTCCATTTGCAGGAAATTTGTTAGCAGTGCTCTACAAGTAAGTCTAAAGATAAACAATTTTTTCTTACAAAATAATGGTATTTATTCATGTACGATCAATATTAAGTTACTAGGTAACTATACTATTAAGGTAATAAATATAATATAAAAATAAAATATTCATTCTAAGTGGTTAACAAAACCAAATGTCAATCTTTATAATTCATCAAAAATATTCCATTCAGTGGAAATTAGTACTTTACAATTTCACTGAAAATTTAAGAAATAATTTTTTAATGATTCATCTTATTAATTATTTGTATTCAACATAGAAATATTTCACATTTTACAGTGCTATAGCCACAGATGCTGAGGAATTGAGTGGAGAAGCACAAAGTCATTAGGTTCCTTATAGGTTGGGATACAATACTGTAAATCAAATGCGACTTGAGAAGAGGTTTTCTTCGGTGAGGATTCCTCTGGACTAGATATTTTTATTGATGAGGAAGGGAAAGAGCTAACTATAAGTTCCTCATCTCACTGGATCGTTGCCAATGCTCCAAAACAAATACATATTTACCAAAGTTCAGACAGAGTGGAAAAATAACATGCTCACTTTCATGTTCATTAACTTTGATCCATTAGTTGCAACAAACTTCAATCAAGGATAAGTGTCTTTGGAGGAACAAGAAGACATTTCACAAACAGGACGTGATGATAACATAGCTGTGTTATCAATAAATGTTACTAGGAAATGATAGTTTACTATTTTTCAGAGTAATAATGATATCTGTAGTTTAAAGAATACAGAGCACTGGTCTCAGAACGCTGCCTTATGAAACACTTAACCTCACTTGGGTAATGAATGGCAAACTAAGTAGAGCAGCGAATTCACAAAGAACTATCTCTCATCTGAGGCAGCCCAGGAACTGCCTCCACATCAGAAGGGATGAGAAATATAGTGTTATTTCAAAATTGTTCGGCTATATTCCAAAGGGGCTTATTAGAAGAAAAAAGGGAGGGTAAATAAGAGTTGTAGGATTGAGATCTAAAGAAAGTCAAGTCCTTTTTAACTAACTTTGTATAGTAGTTATTACTGGCGCAACCAGGATTACTATCTGGGGGGGCTGATTTTTTATATATATATATATATATATATATATATATATATATATATATATATATAGAGAGAGAGAGAGAGAGAGAGAGAGAGAAAGATATTTTTTTATGTTCTAATTAAACTAAAACAAGGAATGGGTGACGGTCAAGACTATATAAATGAAAATCATAGTTATCAACAAAAAAAAATAGTCGTTTCAGTTGTCTGGAGGGGCTTCAGACCCTAAGCTCCCCCCTTGGTTGCACCAGTGGTAGTTATATATCCTCCAGTCCCCAGGATGCCGATTGGAAATATCTTTAGAAAATGGTTTAGGAATGGATTGTATCTACTAGTTCTAGTAGCAAAGAATTTTTTAGACAATTGGTATGGGAAGGATTCATTCCAAGCTGCTTGCTGATCTGATTGGTAAAGGAGTAGGCTACATCATCTAGTTCTTGAAGTTGCTTCAATCTGTACCTAGAATTGATAGATATTCAAAAGAAAAATTGTACTTCAATGTATTAAGATTGTTCACTTACTGAGAGATGCGTTATTTACATTTTTATCCTTTGTTAAAACATATTTATGTTGATTTACCCTAATTCTTAAATTTTGTTTTATTTCACAAAAATATATTTTTTTCAAAATCTGGCATTGGTTGGTTAATTAACTTTGGTTTTATAATTTTTAAATTTTTTATGTTTCCGAATTTCTTTAAATATTATTTATTATTATCTAAATTTTTAATCATTATTCATTTATTTGTTCTGCCTTAAAGGATTAAACATAATAATTTTTCAATTGTCATTTTAATTATAATGCTTTCTGTTTTATTAATGAACACTTGTGTATATTTGTCTTAAAGGTGTGCAGACCAGAAGTACAGAGTAATGTTCTTCTTAAATGAACAATATGTAGAGTATGAGAGATGCAAAGTAGGACTGTGTGATTGGTCTTATATATATTCAACATTTAAATCTGAAATTGATGCATCAAGATGTAACAGAGATTTTTGTGAAACATCAGGCAGTTCTCTAGTTGTACCTTCAGTAGTATTAATGGCATTGGTATTATTTAATCTATTTACCAAATTCTATTAACAAGTTTGAAATTGTAATCAGGTGCAAATATTGATGGTAAACAAACAAAACTAAATTAGAAAAAAAACAAAACAATAACTTTACAACTTTTTTCTGAGTTAAATGCTATTGCTGAACTCTTTGCTTTAGTATTCATTTTATGTATTTTGTTTATAATTGCTAATTTTCTGGAAGCTTTAAAAATTAAATTTGTACTTTTAGAAATTTCCCCTTTATTGATAGTTTGAGTAGATCATTTACTATTATGTTGCTGATTAAAATCAGAGCACAAGAAGTTTAAGATTTTCTTTCAAATGAAAATATATTATTATTTTTAATAAGAAAACATAATTCCTTAAATTTATAAGATTTAAACAAACTAGAACTTCAATGATCTATCACTTTCAGAACAACTTAATAGTTTAAACAAACTTTTAAAGAAAAAAAATATTAAAAGTTTTTGAAGGAATCCATTTTGTGCTTCAATGGTATTTTAAATGTTTTAATGAAAAAATGTACTTAAGTGTTTAATGGTTTAGGTCTTTAAAAGATGTTATAAGGTATCTGCTTTACAACCAATATAAAAACTGAAACGATAGCATCTTTTCCTCCCTCACAACTCAATCATGTATATAATAAAAGTGATAGATTTTTGATTTTACTGCTACTGAACTCTTAGCATTTAATTTAAAATACTTTTAATGAACAACATTTTTATATATATATATTTTTTTTTAATTTTATGAATAATAGTCACATTAAACAATATATTTAATGTGACAACATATATTACTATTAAGTAATTGTGTTCTCATTAATAGTTAAAACAATCCACCAAAGGAAGGCAAAATAATAAATATTTGTTAACTGTTTTAAGTATTTGAAAAATAAATTATATTGTAGTATTAAATGCCAAATGATATGGCTCTAGTCAGTTAATCATATTTTGTTTTATTTAAAAAAAAAAAAAATATATATTTTATAACAGAAGATATAAGTAACAAATTTGAAAATAATATATGAATTAGATAAATTATAATTATTAGTTAAATTATTGAAAAAATTTCTATACAACTTTCTGTGCATGCCGTGAGCACAGAAAGTTGTATAGAAATTTTTTTGAAGTATCAATAGGGTTATATAAGACTGATCAAATCAGTGTAAAAGAATAAAACAATGGAAATGTATTTATAAATCAATTACTCTTAGAAGCTTTGTTCTAATGAAAAAACAATAAAATTTGAGAACTATGATTTAGAACTTACAAATAGGGTAATTTTTGTAATGTTTAATCATTAGGCCTAGCGGGAACTGGGACGGGACGGCATAGATGCTCCATTTCATTCTGATTTTTTTGAAAACAGTGGAGAGTGAGGGGCAACCCTGTACTGGGCCCAGTGCCATGCACCTCTCGAGAAATCAATACTAATGTTTTTTTTGAAAACCCCTGACCGCCCGTCCGTCCTGTGCCATACCGGCCCAGTGCGCACTAGGCTTTACATGTAAAACTAGTAAGAAATATGTCTTTCGAAATTTCTTGAATATTGAAAAATAATAAATATTTAGAATAAAAAATAGTGATTTGTTTAGATGTAAAATACCTTCTCCCAAAACTCTGAACTTCATGATAAGATAATTAACATTAGAACTGCTTATAAATAAATTTATATACAGGGTGTCCCGAATTCAAATAGCAAAACTTCAGGAACTTATAGGGGACTGAAAAACTAAGACAAAAAGTTCTTTAGAGATTTGCTCATTTTGCTTAGTTTTAGAGAAAATCGCAAAAAAAGAAACAAAACAAGTTTTCATTTTTATACTTATTTATTTACATTTATATTTACGTTATGTTCTTTTTAATGTAAATATTGCTCAAAATGTTGTCCTCTTGCACCAATGCAAGCATTACATCTAGCACTCACTTGATAAATTGCAGCTAAACATTGTTCTGATGATATTTGGTGCACTGCATCTATGATTCGGTCTCTTAATTGCTTTCTTGAGTTGATTGACACCGAATACACTTTCTGCTTCAAGGTTCCCCATACAAAGAAATCCATGGGTGTCATATCAGGTGATCTGGGTGGCCAAGGTACTACTCCTCCACGTCCAATCCATCGTTGTGGATAATTTATATCCAGCCAAGCTCGAGCAACTCTGCTATAATGAGCTGGACATCCATCGAGTTGGAACCACATTTCAATCCGCTGCTGTAAGGGAATGTCATCTAAATAATTAGAAAAGTCATTCTCCAAAAAATGTGTAAATGTGATACCATTCAATCTTTCAGGTAAAAAATATGGTCCCACCAGTAATACGTTCCAAATTCCAAGCCAAACGTTAATAGTAAATTCATGCTGAAACCTATTCTCTCTAATAGCTCTGGGATTTTCAAGAGCCCATATGTATGCAACATTGTGGCTGATGCTATTTACACAAAAATATCTGAGTAACTGACTGAAGACTGATTTAGAAAATATAATCCTAGAAGGAAGCCAAAATGTACAGAATAACATTAAGTGTTTACATATCTCACTGCCTAGCCTGACGAACTTTGGTAAAAGTGATAATCGCTACCTGTAACATTTTTTTTTTTTTTTTTTTTTTTTTTTTTTTTTTTTTTTTTTTTTTTTTTTTTTTTTTTTTTTTTTTTTTTTTTTTTTTTTTTCTAAAACTAAGCAAAAACGAGCAAATCTCTAAAGGACTTTTTGTCTTAGTTTTTCGGTCCCCTATAAGTTCCTGAAGTTTTGTCATTTAAATTCGGGACACCTTGTATAATTGAGCTCTATAAAGGCTACAGGAGGAACAAATATCCTTAATAAACTAAAAAGAAAAAAATACCTGAAGTCAACATTAATGCCCATTTCCATACTGATCTCTTCAACACATTCTTTTAATGGTGTGTGTTAGAGAAGCTGACAGTGATGCAACAGGAACAAGCTTCACAACTAATTGTGGAGCTACGAGAATATGCCTAAAAACCTGATTTCGTAGCACATTATTCCAAGAGTTAGAGAAGGAAGAATCTCCAAAAAAATATCAGATCATGGCTTTCTTAATTTAACAAAATGTCCAAATATTCAAAAGTAGGTAATAATAATCTTAAAACCATAATCAACTCATTTATAATAGGCGTATATTAAATTCACATGTATGTAACGGAATCTTGCATCGTAATTTTCACCAATTTCCAACTATCTGACTATCTTGAAAATTTACACCCCTGTCAAGGGCCAATGACAATACAATAATTACACACTTTGTTTTAATATTCTTACTTACAAGGGGAGGACACACTCAGTCTCTCACGGATTTGGTTTCATCATCCTATCTGGTTTCAAACTCAAGTTAAAAATCAAAATGATTTTCGGGATTTCCAATTTTTTTTAATAGGTTTTTGTTCATCAAATTTTACATTTATATAAATCAAAAGAAAGCTGACACTTTCCTCTTTCCAGCGATACCAACCAGTGAATTGTGTGGCAAAGTAATGGCGATTTAAAGGTATGCAACCAATAATCCGTTTAAAAATTTCATTTTCCTTGAAGAGGGTGAAAAAAATATTTTTTGATTTTGTTGAATAAGCGTTTTTTAATGTTTTGGAGGGTGCTGAATTAGAATCTGACGTCAATTTTTGTGTAAAAAAATCTATAGAGGTAGTTTGCTTGAAAAACTAATCATTTTTTTAGAATTTAATTGACCTAAACCAAAATCTATGGAGCGACAGTATTTTTCCTTAAATCCGCAATCAAAACTAAAAATCTTGGTGCAAGAATCATATCGATATCATTTTTTAAACTCGAGATAAAAAATAAATTAGTTTAATGCTATTTTTTTTTTTTTCTCGGCTCCTAGGGCCCATTGGTCGGAACGGCAAAATACGTGTACAATATTTTTATTGAGCAGGAACCTCCAAAAAAATTGCCAACAAGATCCATGAGAGACTGAGTGTGTCCACCCCTTGTTAGTCCAGTCGAAATACCACCAAAAGGGAGGTCTACCTTGCAAAAGGTGGAGTAATAGGTTTTATGATTCAGTATGGTCCAGATAGGTCCTGAGAATTATATATATGAAAAATGTGACTACATTTGATAAGGGGGAAAGTTTTGAGGTGCAAAAATATTTTTGCATTTTTTTTCAGATTTTTGCAAAAAACATATACAAAATACTTTAAATCGAAAAATGTGTTATTTACCAAATTAAAGCTTAATAAATTTTGCATCTAAAAGCATCTCTTAAGCTAAATTTGATTTAGGCATTTAGCCACAATCGATTGTCAAAAATCGATGAATTTTGCCATCTTTCTCAAAAAGTTAGTTTTGGTCAATTTTAAGGGTCTATAACACAAAAATGGCTAATCCAATCAAAAAATGTTATGTACTAATAGTTGTAGATCATTAGATTTTGTCCAAGATAGGTTCAATTTATAGAGCAAAATTATATTAATTGGAAAATCCTATAAAATATTCAGATATCTGTCAAGGAAGGATTTCAGAGGGTCAGTAATAATGATGTACTTGCCTCTTTGGAGAAGCAAATCTGGTATAATAGTAAACAAGTTGGCTGGACTATGTTTGACAAGTAAGCTTGCAGAGAAATAAAAAGAAAGGTAAGATATAATGCATATAATAGAAAGAGCAGAAACATTAAAGTTTCAAGAAATACTGCAGTGTATTAAGGGTACACAATTATAAAGTTATGTTAATAATTAATATAGACGGCAAGATGAAAGAGGGGCAGCACTCTATGATGCCCGCATTATGAAGAGTTAAGCCATAAATCCTTTAAGTGCAGGGACTAACCCTGGCGACTATCTAGGTACCTGCTAGTATTTTGTCGGAACTAGTGCAGACATAGAAAGGTTTTGAACAACAAAATAAAAATATACAGAAAAAGAAATGCAAAAGTGAGTTGATAGGAATAAGGCTCCATAATATCTTGGATGGACAAGCCTGGATAGGCCGGCTGATGAAGAACTGGTAGAGAGGAGACCCACTATGTTGACACAAGACCTTGAACACTTTATTGATAAGTACCCAATAATATAATAGTTGTAATAAGTAAATAATTGTAAATAGTGTGCTGACCCTCATATAGGCTGTGTTAAGCTCATTATTATTTTATGTATCTAGATTAATAATAAAATATTTTTAATAATAAAAATTATTATTCCTTACCTAAATGCGACTACATAATAAAGAATTAGTTTGCACATTAATTTAGTTAGAATCCAATAAATAATATTAGTCAGAAATCAATAAATGGGGCTATTGTGTCATTTGGGACTATGAATAATAATAATAGTATTTAATAAAATCCTCAAGAGCAACATCGCAATACAAAGACCTCCCAGTAGCAGTAGGAACCTGCAAGATGTCTACAATTGGACAATGGTCAAACAAAATAGGACAGAATGGATAAAAGAAAATAGTACCCCGAGGAGGTCACGTCAGCACAAATATAGTACTAGTAGTAGAAATTGATAAAATCAGAAAAAGGTAGTGGAGCATGTTAGAGTGCCAATCATTCGCTTTTTTGAAACTTCTGCGGCATCTCTTAAGATCAGGCCTGGGTAGATTGAAATTTATTTAGAGGCCGGCCCACAAAATTAATCTTGACCATTTCCATAGAACTACTTCCTTCAAAAAATCTTTCTATCATCCATGCATACTCGTTTTCATTACTCATTTCCATTCAGAAATCTTCTTCTATTAACTCTTTTAAATATCTTTATATATCCATCTCCTCAATCATTAATCTTCCAAGGACATGTCAAATGTTAAAATGTAAATATATTCTGATTTATGTACTATTATATGTATGTGTTTGTTAGTATAAACTATTAAAGATAACTTTTAAATAGTCAAGCCAGACAATAGTATCATAATTTGAAACTTTATAATATTCTTAAGGGATGAACCCCAGTATAAAGATTGTTTTTCATTAATCCATTCAATAAGCTTTCGTTAAAAGGTAAAAAGCCTCAACAACAAATTATCAAAATAAATTTTAATTACAAATATTTATGGTTAGATACCACTATGTTCTGGCACATAAAATAGAAAAATGACTTGTATCTTTCTTGGATTCTATATAAAGCTTCAATTTTTTGAAATAAAAATCTATCAAACTGGACGACTGCAAGAAATAAGCCATTGAATGATGCATGGTAAGGTTACCAAAATCAATATAATAAAGGATTTTGTCAGTATTTCTAAAATGTCAAATTAAAAATAATAAAACCAATTAACTCAGTTTATTTATTAATGAGCAAGTTTGAATCTCGACAATAAATATATGACAGAAGAAATAGTCACTAAATACTTTTTATTAACATTTGTTCTTAAAATATTAAAAAACAAAAATCAATAAATAGTTAAATTAGATGATAAATTATTTCTACAATCCTATGTTTATAACATGATATTTACTGAATCTACGATAAATTTTAAGTATAAAAACAATTTTGATTATTTTTAAATTGTCTTCAAAAATTTACAACCTACTTAAAACTTAAAAAATATAATGAAAATTCCAAATAATAACAGTAAAAGATGATATATATTCTGCTCAGGCCTAACAATTATTTGTTAAAAATATACCAACTTATGTACATCCAAATATTACTAATCTAGTATTTACACAAAATACAAGGAGTATTCACATTAAAAATCTAATAAAAAAAATATTTGTAATAATAAATTAAATATTTGTAATAATAAATTGCCTTAAAATTTTTGAAGCTTTATTATTCATTATAGAACAATTCTTAAATAGTAATTTCCAAGGATGAATCTTTCAGGAATAAAATGAGCACTGCACTAAAATGTTTGTATTATTCGTAATTTAAAAAAAAAATAAAAAATAAAAAAAATAGAAGAATTAAAGAAAATATTTAATTAGGATCAAGTCAAATTACTTATCAGTTTATTAAATCATAAAAATTAAAGTATATTTCATTAAGTACAACTGTTATTATTAAAATAAATATTTTAAGAAAATTAGTTAGCAGTAATTAAAAGCTTCAAATTTGATTTTTTAAAGATCATTTTGGTGATTTTGATTAATGAGAAGTTTCAATAAATCAAGTCAAAAGCCTTACAAAGTACCGATGGGCACTGTGTCTCCCTGCTCTGATATCATCATATCATATCATAATTTTGAAACAAACTAAAAGGTATTTTGATTTTCATTAACTTTATTTTTTTAGGTTTATTTTTATTTTCACCATTTATATAAATTACCATGATATAATACTGGCACAGTTGATTCCTTTCCTTTTTACATGAACTAGGCCAACATTTACTCTAGTCACTTAAAATTAATCATTGCAATCAATAATTTTAGTTTTAATTTAATTGAACTTTAGGCACCAATTATATACCCTGTGCTTCAAAATAACTGCATTACAGATGTCATATTTTAGAAGACAAAAGACGTAAAATAGGAGGCATGGTAGCTCAGTGATTAAGACACTTGACTGCCAAGCTCCTTGGGGGGGGGGGGGGGGGGGTCAAGTTCGATTGAGAGCAGAAAATTTTTTTTCTGTTATTTCAAGGTCGGGAGACCCTCCTGGGACAAACCCAGCCACGATAAAGTGGGTATCCTTAATTGGGGAAAAACTAGCGGTTGAGCGTGATTTCGGCCAAATCTCCTCTTTTCACAACCGTTGGCCCTGTAACAGTACATCCATACCTAAGAACTGAACCCAAAATCATTCATGGATTGTTAATGGTACAGGTTTTAAAATATAAAATATTTTAAATGGTTAGCATAAAGTAAAACTTGCTTTGTCAACTGCCTGAAAATGACACTGGTCTTCTCAGTAACAAGAATTTCAATTTGTTCCATGATATGACCCATTTCTATTAACAGCAGATGAAATTATTTTGGCCAAGTCTCTTTCTCTTTGATCTACTATACTAAGGTTGATATCTGATATCATCAGTTATGATATATTTAAATCAAACAAAAAATTCTTTCTTTTTTTTTATATATTTCATTTTTCCATAAGAATGTTTTTAGAGATTTCATGATTATAATACTTTATACAATCTGAAAATAGTACATTAGTGTACCACTGATCATTAACTTTTGAAGTTGGGAGTAAAAGATGAATCATTTGATGACACCAAAAATGAAATATACATTTTTGGTAAATACAAGAATAAAACATGTAATAACAATGTTATTACCGAAATATTTTTTCATCCAAGTAATATATATTTAGGCCAAGCTTAATTTGTATTATCTAATGAAGTAAATGGCCAAACAATTATTTTATTTTGTCCTATCCACCAGCAAACAAATTTTTTTTGGAAATTTTTAAGAGTAATAAAATTATATGTCTTTCTTCTAAACTTATTGTAACTGAGTTGATATATTATTTCAAGTTACTATTATTAAATTGTACTAATGCTTAATAAACTATATAATGTACAACATTATTACGTAGCTTATTAGTCACTATAGTTAACATCAAATATTTACAATTCAACAATCATTAGACCATAAAATCTTACTATAGTACAAAGGTGTAATCATTTAAAAAATAAATAATATTACATAAATAAAGTTTATAGCTATTTAAAGTAATAGTTGAGATCACATTTAGTGAATAACATATTTTCTTTACACTTTTACCCTCAAAGTAGTATTGAATTTCAATGTGAAATTTTAAACAATCAGTTATTATAGTACAAATTTGTATATACAATCACTCTCATTTACAGAAATAGAATGATTAAAATTTTTATCTGCAAGAGAATAAATTTATAAGTTATATTTAAAAATAAAAACAACTTAGTACATTTCTGCCATAATGAGAACTACAAGAGAGGTCCAACCAGTAAAAGGATGGGAACCTCCACCAGCCCCTGTTTTATCATTATAGTGCTCCCAAACATATCCTGTTCTCTTGTACTCTTTGAAAATGTTGTTAATCAAATTACTACGAAGCTGTGTGTAAACACTCTTAGCTTGAGATTGGTAAGGGCCGTCCAACTTGGAATAGTAATGGAGAGCCCCAAGAGTAAGATAATTCATATTTATCCAAATAGGACCACGCCAATAAGGTGGGTCATGTTCAGTATTCCATTTATTGTAAAGAGGAGAACTTTTAGCAAGAGACCTTAGCCCATATGGTGTCCAAAGGAGTTGAGGATTACGAAGGTCAGTCAGTATTTTTTGGAGTTTAATTGAGTTAGATGGAAGAATATGTACAAAAAATGGAAAAAGACTGACATAACCAAACACAGAGTCTACCAACCGTGGAGTAGGGTCTGTAAGCACTACTCGATGGGGCTGAGGGCGAGCTTTCAAAGCAACATCATCTGTATGAAGACCAAAATCAGCATAACGTCCACCGGCCTCAGACCAATGTAGTCGATCAAGAAGTGACGTGTCAGAGAGATAATGGTAAGTATCCCAGTATTTACCACTAGATCTACTCAAAATCTTGGCAATGTCAGCTAATGTAGCCGCTCCAAGTAAAATCCAACAACGGAGATCTAAGTGCCGTTCTTCAGATGTAGGATGCGATGCTCTAGGAAAATCATCAAAGCCAGATGCCAATGTCTTGGGATTAAGCTCTGGAGCAGCTGGATCCCTTCCTTTCCATCGGTATGAACCCCCAATGTTTCCTGTTTGTGAACTGTTAAACCAATCAAACCAAGCCACTAATCGTGGATAAAGCCTCTCTAAAGCTCCTAAACGATCTTCTTCAGTCAAACGATCTGCATAATTTTTCATTATAAATCTCAAAGTAAGGAAGAATGTAGGTGGATTAGCATTGGTGTTTGTCTGAGTAACAAATTCTTCTGGCACTTTTGCAAGTGCCTCTTGACCAAGAATTTGCTCTCTTGGAATCCAACCTTCTATATTCATTAAATCAAACCAGTGAGACATAATATCTAGCTCTAAATCTAAATCCCAAGCAGCAAGCAAGAGACCATGAAAACCTTCATCCCAGAGAAACCCTCTAGGAAAGAAACTTCTTGACGGAACAGCTGTAAACAAAGGAGCCTTCCAATATGGCACTGGTGTTTTGGTATGATCAGAACGAACCCTAGATGCTCCATAAAAATAACCAACACCCCCAATCAAGTTAGAAAAAACTGCTTTAGCAAAGTTAATTTCTTCTGATGAATAGTCAGTCAAGTTGAATGTGTTTTCAAACTTTGCATGAAAGGCTTGTATTCTTTCATTGAGTTCTCGAGTAAACATTTCTTCAGTTAGCGAATTGGGTCTATCAACAAAACTTCCACTTTCAAAACTTACTTCAAATTGGAATGGAACAGTAGCTTCCAATTGGGTTGCTACTAAATTAGGAACGGTTCCTTCTTTCAGACGAGTTAGATCTCCAGGAAGTACAAGTCTATTTTTTTGAACTCGGAGAGTAGACATGATGGTTTCTTTAAGTAAATGCAGTCCTTTTCCTTCCACACTCAGGTAGGATATACCTAAAATAAACAATTATAGGTTTATATAAAATAAGCCTAATACTAAAAATTTAAAAATAATAATCACTTTGCAATTAATCGATTAAGATACATAAATACATTTCATCAGGTTTAATTGATTTTTTATAGTTAGGTTTCACATTGTAGATCATTAACAATTAACATGAACTGACAACAGACATACTATCAATATAAACCTAAAATAGTAATGTAGACTAAAAAACTATTTAACTGCTTTATTCGTTTTATTTTCAGAATCCCGAGAAGCGCCCACATTTCGCAGTTTTATGCGGAGTTAAAGTCGCACTTTCCTTCCTATTATTACCAGCATTTTATGGCATCTTTTCTTTTTCAAACCACCCAATGTCCCCTTACATTTCTGAACCCCTCCAACTCAAATCTTCAGTTGTTACTCGCCAAACCCATTCTAACCAATCAGATTTGTATACTCCTGCTCAGCTGCTTTTGACAGATCTTTCGTAATCTGATCCTCTTCTCTATGGAACTCCATCCCTCTCACCATTGGTCATTCAATTACCCTTTCCACTTTCAAATACCACTGTTTTAAGTAACTACTATCCATCCAGATCCACGAAAAATGTCAAGAGCTACTTTTTAGTTTTATGAAATATGAACACTTTATATTCAATAAATTTCAATGTTTTTGTGAAAAATTGATTTTAAATTTTCTGTTAATTTTTATTAATATATTTTTTTGTTTTAATTTTGCTATTAATATCTGTTATTTTGCTCTAAAGTTATTTTGCTCTAGGCCAAATTTATTAAATTTTTAATATCAACATAGGGAGAGGGCTCCTCTTGAGTGGATGGTATAAGGATGGCAGTTGCTGGAGCCATTCTTTTGCTGATTCTACTCCCTTTATGAACTGTGATGCCTCAAATAACTTTGATTAACGTAATTTATGAGTTGATGATTTTTTAAAATATATATGAGAAATATAATGTATGCATGAATATACATATCTATTCAATGTATAAATAAATAAAGAGATAAAATCATAATTTAAAATAATTTAATAATCTTAAATATTATTTTTAAAAAAACAAAGATTTGTCTATATATACATATTGAGTACCTTTAAGTAGTCCAGAGGTGTTTGCATATCTCACAACAAACTGACCAAGTTCTTGGGTTTCTCCAACAACTCCAGGTATTTCTGTATTTCTGGTAGGAGAGATTCTACCTCTAGTACCACTTTCTATTCCTGTGTAGAACACAAGATTTACAAGTTCCCCTCTGCCAAATCCTTCCTAACATAAAATAATAATAATAATAATAGAGAGAGGATACGGTTGATTTTTTTTTTTTGCAGGAACCAAGATATTTGTGAAAGAACTCTGTTGAATAAATAACTGAATTTTTTTTTATGGTTAGTAGAGACAATAGAAGAAAATAAATAAAGTTCAATCCAGGGACTCAAATTAAACAGTAAATAAATCAAAGTTTGGAGGATACATTATATTTTTTTTTTTTATTTAATAACGCCATTTATTTTATTCACACTTATATTACAATATTGACATTTAGGAAATTTGCATGTAAAAGATTGATGGTGTAACCGAGAATGCAAGGAATTTGTGTGTGGAATTTTGAATTGGAAAGCAGCAGCCCATTGTGCTGAATGGTAGAGGATCGTAGGGGAAGCAAGAACCCACCTAATGTAGTAGTGCCATCTGGTAGATAGGTAGGACTCTCATAAAACCCATAATAGCAAGTAGGTTTCGGATAAATCCGCACAAACACATTTTGTGTCTAAAATTAAACTTTTTAATGTTCTAACCAAGTAATAGGCTAGTTGATAAAAATCTCAAATACACTGAAAAAATGCATGCTTTATGAAATAAGCCATGCTGTTGAGGGTCAAGTTTCCACTCTATTTGTATTTCAATTCAAAGTTCCAACAAAACTCTCCTTTCTTATGTCAAAACAATTATAAACAAGATATGGCATATAAAAAAAGATGCTTATTAACAGTACTAACAACAACTCATAATATATAATGACTCTACTCTTATGTATAATGACTTACTTTAGCCTTCACAGTAATTCTAGCACTCCAATCTCCACCATGATTTCCACCTTGTCTTTTAACAAACTCTGTAGTTAATATAAAAGGATCATCAATCAATTCCTGCACACCAAAGTTCTTTCCATCATGTAAGACCCATCCATATTTTGATAAGCCATCACCTTGCTCACACCAGTGCCTAATATCAAAAGAACAAAATATCAATATGGTAATAAGAAATAATAATTAATATAGACAATATAATCGTTAGTACATGAGTTATTGGTTTTTCCTTCCTGATAAAAATTATCACACACCTAATATTGTATATAAAATATAGGAGGCTTAGCATTCTTATGCACTCCAACTAAAGCAGGAGGATGGGTTACCCCAAAGGCAGGGTGTCTACTAGTCGGGAAATTCGGGAATTTTGGGAATATGTCGGGAATTTCGTGTAGTCGGGAAAAATTCGGGAATTTACAGAAAATTTGCGAAAGTCGGGAAAAAGTCATCGTTAATGCTAAAATTTTCAGAATGTTTTCAGTTTTTGCTCTATATGTCAGTTAAGGAAGCGTCTGATTGGTATAGTCACTCCACATACTTTTAAAGTAAACTAGATTTACTACAATTTGAGATCAGGGTGATTGTTCTCAAAGCGAGAGGAGCTATGCCAGCTTCAATACATAAACTATTTACTGGACTGGTTCTGAAGGCTCCAGTAACAAGACGAATACCTGCATGGTGAACTGAATCTACAGCTGAAAGATTTTGATTAGCTGAAGAGTAAACAAAGCTGCCATAGTCTAGTTTTTCCCTTATCAGACTGGTATATACCTTAAGCATACTTGACCTATCTGCTCCCCACGAGCGTCCTGCCAGAACTTTAAGAATATTCAGTCTATTGAGTGCTTCTTCTTTTAGACATGTAATATGTTCTTTCCAGGTAAGTTTACAGTCCAGAACTAGTCCTAGAAATTTAACTTTTGTATCGACATGTAATTTCGTGTCTCTACAGATTAACTCTGGAAAAGGAGTGGTGTCCTGCGTTTTGAAAAAAGTAGGCATTTAGTTTTTTTCAGTGGAGAAGTTTAAACCAGATTGTCTAAACCATAATTCCAAATTTGTAATATCTGCATTCTATTTTCATTTTTGAATGGTAATAACAAAGCTAAATCATCTACAAATAAAAAAGTTTTAATTTGCTTCGGAATAATTTCTGTAATTTTGTTGATGGCTATCGCAAAAAGAGCACAGCTCAGTACACTTTCTTGTGGAATACCGTTAGTAATTTCTTTTATCGAAGACAGATGACTACCTATTCTAACTTGAAATGTTCGATTTCTCAGAAAGTTACCAATGAGGATGAGAAGGCGACCTCTAATTCCCCATTCACGCAGCTGTTGTAGGACGAGAGATGTTTTTAAGTTGTCATAGGCTTTTTCGACGTCAAAGTATATGCCTATGCATTCTTTTTTTTCAGCAAAGCTATTCAGAATTTCATACTCCATTGTTATGAGATGATCTACTGCAGAGCGCCCTGTTCTGAAGCCACTTTGTGCGTTTGATAGTAAGTTATTTTTTTCTAGTATCCAACTAAGCCTTTTCAAAACCATCTTCTCTAGTAACTTGCATATGCAGCTTGTTAGTGAGATGGGCCGGTAACTCAAGGGAAACAACTTATTTTTTCCAGTTTTTAAAATTGGTATTATAATTGATCTCCTCCATATCTCAGGAAAATCCCCTGTGCTCCACACCTGGTTATAGAATGCAAGAAGTGCATCCATTGCCTGCCTCGGTAGATTTTTCAACATTTCATTATGTATCTCATCTACTCCTGGTTAGGATGATTTCAGTTCTTTTAAACAGGAAAGTAATTCTTCTTTAGCGAATGGTAGATTATAAGGTATTTCATTTTGATCGTTAATGCTGTCTGCTTCGGTTTCTATTGTCAGCTGTGCTTGAGCTGAGTAAATATTTGAGTAATGTTCAGCAAAATGCTCTGCTAATATATCGGGTTTTTTTTCTACTAGTCCGTTGACTAGCAGGGTTGGCTGGTAGTCTACATGTCTTCCCATAACCTTCTTTATCTTTTTCCAAAATATCCTGGGTGGAGTATTCGAAGAAATGCTGCTCAAAAAATGTTGCCATGATTCCTTTTTTTTCTCTTTGATTAACCTACGAGATAACGAACGGATTTTCTTATAATTTATCAGATTTTGTAGAGTTGGTTCCTTTTGGAAAACTTTAAGGACCTTTCTTATATTTTTAATTGATAGTTTGCATTCATTGTCATACCATGGAACATTTTTCAATTTAACATTTATAGAGCTTTTTGGAATTGAAAGTTCCGCCGCTGCTAGAATAGATGAAGTAATTTTCTGATTAATTTCATCACATTTATTAATGGTAGTTATATTGGAGGCCGTAATAACTAAATTATTTTGAAATTTTGTCCAGTCGGATTTTTCTGTAATCCATCTAGCATGTTTTGTTATCCAGGTACTAATGTTTGGGAAACTGATTAATATTGGGAAATGATCGCTAGAATATTGGTCCTGAGAAACCTGCCAGTCTAAATGAGTAAATAAACTAGGTGAGCACCAAGTTAGGTCAATACAAGTGAAGGAATTATATGCTGGACTCAAATATGTTGGTTGTCCTGAATTTAAAACTAAGGAGTCTGTGCTGTCTATTATTCGTTTCATAGTATTTCCGCGGGTTGAGCAATATGAAGAACCCCACGAAATATGATGAGCATTAACGCCACTCGCAACAATATAGGGAGAAGGGGTATTATACAGGAGATTAACAAAAACTACTTCATAAAAATTTTCTGGAGGAAGATAAATATTATTGATAAAAATAGGGAAGTAAAGGAAGACCTTGACTATCACTGCTTGCAGGGAGGTATGTATTTGAACCAACTCAGAAACGACCTTTTTATGGACGGCAATTAAAACCCCACTACATGCTCTACTGCGATATTCAAAATCGTTCCTGTAAATGTTATAATCTCATAGGTTAAATATTTTATTGGGGTGTAAATTAGTCTCTTGTAAACATATAACTAATGGTTGATATTTATTAATTATAAGTTTTAATTCCTCAAATTTTCCTGTTATACCGTTACAATTCCATTGAATTATATTGGTTAGAGAAGTCATGTTTAAAGAACAAATGTTAAAAGATCAGAATTCAAACAGATGTTATAATTAATAAAAGTGAATTTTAGTATACCAAAAATTAAGTGAAATATTACTCATTAATTAGTTTCCATTATTTCTTTACTTTGTACACGCTTTGGAGAATTTTTTCTTGTTTTGCTTCTAGTTCTTCTACCATCAACTTCGGTCCACTCATTCTGTTGACCATCGGGACAGCCGTGAGGGTTATTTTCTTCATTAGAAGTCGTCTGTCCCGAAGTTAAAATCCTCGGTTCAGAGGCGACTTCACAGGGGGTGGGGTTGTCTTCCGAATTTTTTTCGGATATCCCACCATAGGATTGTGAATTTTGGATGGAAGGGTTTCTAGGTAAGTCAGATGAAGTAGAAGGGGCAGGAGGGGTGGGAGGGGAGGATGTGGGGACAGAAGTGGAGCTCAAGCAAATAACTGGCGTGACTGTTTTAGTAGACACAGCTATTACTGGGTTTCTAAAAATAACTTGATTTTCGATCATTTGTTCCGTTTTTACACTAACTGATTTTTTCGTCTTTACAATATTAGCAAAAGAAATTTGGGTAGATATGGGGTGCAAAAGATCATATTTTTTCTTAGCAGCCATATATGTTATTTTATCCGCCTCTTGAATTCACTTTATTTCTTTTTCTTTAATGAAAACTGGACAATTTTTAGAGAATGCATCGTGGTCACCTAAGCAGTTAATACACATTTTCGGATTATTGCACTCAGAGCCCTTATGCTTTAAAAGCCCTCATAACTTGCAAAACTTGCATAACGCTTCTTTGGTGCAATTTTTTTTAGTATGGCCAAATTTAAGACAAACGTAGCAACAAATTGGGTTTGAAATAAATTGCTTTACTGCAACGTTATGAAAACCTAATTTAATTTCGGAGGGATTTTCAAAAGTTAATAAGTAATTATGGCTGTTATGCTTTTCATTATTTCTAAAATAAATCAACCTTTTAACATCGACAACATTTTGGGGTTTTAGCTCCTCTTTTATTTCTTCTATATTGACAAAATTTAGATCAGGGCACCACGCTATGCCTTTACTCAGATTTAACCTAGCATGGGGCTCTATTTTAACTGGAAAATTATTTCATAAATTGTTACACTTTAACAGTTTTTCCGATTGAGAATCGGAAAATACCTCTACCAAAAGAGTTCCATCTTTCAATTTTTTAATCAATTTAGCATCTCCTATTAATGATTTTAAACTTTTATGGATTAAAAAAGGTGATACATTTTAAAATCTGATAAATTATCTTTATCATCCATATCAATTCTTTTAATTATTAAAAACTTGGGAAAGTTTTTCTTTTGTTCGGTATTCCCTACAGCAGTACACTTAAATCTCCCTTTCTTTCTTTTTAAAGGAGGCGATTCTGCCATTTGGTTGCAATTAAATATAGAGTTAAAGAGCTAGGTCCATACACCACAAAACCTAACCTCAAATTCTAGTGAATATAAATTATTCAAAAAAGAAAGAAAAAAGTTCAAGTTCTTATCTGAGTAGTTCTTGGAGTAGATCCTCAGCAGATTCACATCCTAAAATTTCACTTTACTGACACAATATATACTAAAAAAATCAATACTTTTTGAAACACAAAAAAGATAAGCTTTCCAGTAAGGTTATCACCTCCAATACAGATTGTTATTGTTAAATAATTGATTGATGAATAAGAAAAATAGCATAATCGACAATTACATCATTATCAAACATTGTTTTATATACCTACATACTAAAATGCTTAAACAAACATCATATATATATATATATCGTATAACCTCAGGTTATCGCATGGGGAGAGGGGGAAAGGGTTGAAAATCATAAGTTCACAGCCATTTGAGCAAATAACCCGGAATCTGTTATTTGTAGTAGATTTGGAAAAAAATTGATCCTATGAATTTTTTTTTCCCCAAATCAATAGTTTTAAAGCTTTAGGAGATAACGCACTACCCCGCGAAAACACGTTTTTCTGTACTTTTTTTACTCCAACTCCGAAACTATTTATCCGATTAAAAATTTATTTTTTTTTGTCCAAACGCTGGTTAAATTTACTATCCGATCTATATATGAAATTTAGAACAGGTTTCGTAAAACACCCATGCCAGCACACTGAGAACCTCGTACAGTTAAGTCCAGTCAATAAACATGTAGAGTGTATGAAATATGCAATAATTTTTTACTTCAGGGCTTCGTTAGGAGTAGTTAGAAGATAAACATACTAAAAGTCACCCCCCATGGGGATGAGCATATGGTTGGGTGGAGAGGAAAAAGGTCCCATATTAGGGTTTTTCGATATCTCAGAAACGGTGGACTCTAGAAAAATATAATTTGAATAAAAGCTAAAGCTAATTAAATTTCCAACAAAATTGTTTCTATATGTATTTGTCATACTTGTAATACACGTTATTGCAAATAATTTTCGAAAAAAAAATAATTTTCACTTCACTTTTCTCCAAATGTTTGGTTCTAGAGCTGGCCCCGACCACTTTCTCAGAAGAATAGTCATAAACAAATTTATAGAGCATTAAATTTAATTTAATTTTATGTATCCCATTGCTACTTTATTTTTTACAACATTTACAGTAACTTTTTACATTTTAAATTTTTACATTCAAACAATAATAACGAATATATTTACGCGCACTAGGTAATTATAATTAAAAAGTTAATTACATAATAAAGAAAAATAATAATTCAAAGTTCGCCATTGAGACATTAAAGCAAATCAAATTTGCAACAAATTTGATTCTATTCATTTTTTTTTTTTTTTTTTTTGTGCAGTCAATAGTGGGGAAGGGAAAAATGCAATATTTTGTTGAAAACTGTAAAACGTCACATTAAACTTACTTTTTAATAATATTACAATAAAATCGGTTCAGCCGTTTGGCCACCACTAACGTCTAAAGATTGGCTAAGTTGCGGTAAGTAACACATTGCGAAAACATATTTGTCAGTACTCTTTTGGCTGTAAATCTATAATTATTTGTCTGATGCAATTTTCTTTATTTCATCTGAAAGCTGTCAATTTCAAAAGAGTATGGGGTTTTCAGCATGATGGCATGAGTATATCATGAGACTTATCAAAATTTCATATACAAAGGTCTCATAGTGAATTTAACCAGCTTTCTGATGGAAAAAAAATAATATTCTGATCGGACATATATTTTAGGAGTTATTTTATCCGGCAACCTCGCAACTATTTTCAAACTGAATGGCAATACTATAAATTGATGTGTTTCTTGAAATTTATCTAGAGTAATCTGAAATATAAAAAAAAAATTCCTTTTTTTCATATTGTTTAACTGTGATATGTTAAGTAGCAAAGTATGCATAGATTGATTTGTTGAGATTATTATTGAAACACCATTAAAATATCGATTGGCTAGAATTTCTAAAAAGTTTTTTGAAAAAGTCGGGAATTTCTAAAAAATTCGGGAATATGTCAGGAATTTTGATAGCTGAAATTGGTAGACACCCATGCAAAGGTTAACAACCTCTTCTATCCAGAGTGGGAAGGTCAAGATTCATTCTGAGAGCCTCCCTTAAAAAAATTTTAACTGATTCAGGTGGGATTCGAACACACCTTCTCAACCGAAAACGCTGAGACCCTTGCTACCATAAGGGCCATCGAACCTCTTACTGGACTTCCCCCCAACCAGTAACAGTATGTGTGTATATATATATATATATATATATATATATATATATATATATATATTTTAGATAAACTAAAAGATCTGAATTCAGTCCAAAATATGACCTAGGAATCCGTTAGCGTACACATCTCCTATCAAGAGTTTTGTGTTTGAATTTAAAGAGCTTTCATTTCAAATGAGAAGATCTATCATATTCTATAAAATGTACAGTGGAGAGTCGATTATTTGAACATCAATGATCAGAATGTTCAATAAACGGAACCTTTTCTATTGTAATTTTAATTAAATTGATTATCTAATTAGTTATTTGAATTGTTAAAATTATTTTTATTTAAAAATTAAATTAGATGAAAAACAAAATGATTTTTTCCATGAATGTTTATAACAGTAGCTCTATTTATTTCTCAAAAACTGCAAAAATGTTTATATTTTATAAAAAATGAACTACCTACATTTTTGTTTACTGAGAACTGTATACCTAATTTGACTAAATCATTTGTTTCTTTCAATATCTTCCAAACTGTTTGGTTGGTAATAGATCTTACATTAATTTTTAAATTGTCTTAGTGAGATATACATCACCTTTATGACTAATGCGCAGGAAGCCCAATGGTGTATTGTTCCAAATATCAACAACCCTTTATACCAAGCAAGAGCTCAGTAAAGAAACTCTTTAAATTTGTTGTTCTTCTAGTGCTGCTAAATGGTTCAGAAAGCTGGAGTGGCCTTAATAAACAGAAGCTGAGATGAGGTTCCAGAGATGGAATGGGGAGGGAGGACACAAGACGAGACAATTTTTAAGCGCCTCCCATACTTCTACCTCCGTAATCATAATTAAAATTAATAACAATTAAATAAATTAATAATATTTTTAAACAAACAATAAAAGACCAATCAAAATAAAACATTTTTGAATGTTTTAATATAACTTCACATGAACAGACATTAGCAAAACTTTTAACTTCAATAATAAAAGCTTAAAATGATTTGGTATCATCCCATGACCAGTGCTTAAGTCAAAAGTCTAGGGAGATAAGGTCCTGTTAATGGGACTGATAACATTTTTGAAATTACAACTAATAAATGATAAAATCACAAACTAATATCAACTGGTTATTTTCATTAGAAGACTCACCACTTCATAAATGAGATTCCTTAGGAGAGTGGCTGGTAAGACAAACAGGATTGTGTCCGGAATGAGATCATTAGAGAGGATCTGAAGGTGCCATCTATAAAGACTAGGAGGAATAACAGCTAAAGTGGTTTGGGCATATATGTAAAATGCCAGAGGAAAGAAGGATAAAATGGTATATGGAGGCTAGACCAGAAGGAAGACGAACCGTTGGCAGGCCACGAATCACATATTGTGAATATATTGAAAAGCTGGGGAGAAAATGCGGAAGGACCATGAACCAGATGAAACGTATGGCTATGGATCGGGAGGAATGGAAAAGGTGGGCTGAGGCGCATCAGGCTCTACGCTGAAAGGCACAAAAGAGTTAGGGAAAGAAGAAGAAGGGTATTTCATATCATGATCGTTTTATAAAAAAAAATACAGAATCCAAAACAGTAATTGTTTGTCAAAAACCTTTCGATATTCCACCACATAAAACTGCATTCTGTGATATTAATTATTACATAATTAATATATAATATAATATATTATTAATATCACTTCAGGTTTTTCGGTGTTTTCAAGGATAATTAGGTCTCTCAATAAATAAAATAATGGAAGAGCAACACAGTTGTCCAATACTCAAAAGTAGAGATAAATCACCTGTTCCTAATTATGAGAGAAGCTTACACTGGAAACTAAAACTATACATATTTGATATTTAACATTGTAGAAAGACTTCATATTATATGGTGGTTCATCCACCTTATTTTCCAAATAATTCCAGTAACTTTCTGATAGCAGTCATAATAAATTTTTCCAACAGTCACAGTATTAGTAGAATCCTAGTGATAGCCTGAACATAGATAGATGAGCAATTACCTTTGCTTTAAAACAATTTCAAACTACCAATATTGATGTTTCAACATATACAGATTCATACACAAACAATTATTTACTGTTTCAACACAGGGGCACACAAAATGTATAGTGGGTGTGAATAGAATAATCTGTTAGATGATAAACACAATCATAGTTCTAAGGTGTTATGTTAACTATTATATGTAGGTGCTAACCTGAAACCTTCACCTCCAGGTCCTAAGCGCCTAGGAAAGTACCACATAAGACCCATCACTGGTGAATAGGGTTCTCTTGTCTTTAATCCAAAATAATTCCCTGGTCTATAACTGCCCCAATACCTTTCAGGCACAGCTAGGCCACTTTTAACAACTACCTAAAACAGTTCAATTTCAGGTAATTTCATCATTATATTTGAGCATAACATTTATTGTAAATATTACTTCACTCCTGAAATACCTTATTACTATCAAATGGTGTATTAACTCGAGTTTCAAGATAGCCTTTATAGCCAATGCAACAGGCCACCCCCAAACATATAAGCGTGACTATTGTTTTCAAAGAAAATTTAAAACCTTCTTCAGGTGGCTTTTTAGCATCATTTTGTGAATGCTTCTTGGACCTTTCGGAATGCAGAGGCTTTCTTGGTTTCGACATTTCACCTGTAAAATATGCAACAACCCATTCGGGAAAAAAAGGTAAATAAACTGAAAGATTACAGTTGGGTGACGTATGTTTCAAACCGGCACGTTGACATTCTATCAGCTGATCTGTAGTCTTTCTATCAGCCTACCAGGAGATGGCGCTTCTATAACCGTGGGAACTTTTCAAGTCCCAATCAAAACATAAATTTTTCTGTTGAGCAAAATTATTTTTGTGCCTCTCTAATGATAAATTCGCCGTTCTTTTCTATTAACCTGTTTCAGTTTTTTATTATGTTAATTTTAATTAAAATTTCCTTTAACGACACTGATGACCCATTCGTTTAATGATGAAAAGGTAAACAAATCAGATTTTTAAGATGGGAATTGCTTCTAGTAATACATCTTTGTGTAAGTACACTTTTAATTTCGCTTGCACTGCCACTGCTTTAATATGCCTTGCTAGTATTGCACTGCATCATATTTATTTAAATACTTCGCGGTCACAATCTAGTATATTAGAAGCCACAGAAGAATTATCAGTAGAATTCATTTGTGAAGATTTGCTATTCTATTAATGTTAACAAATGTAGTAGTTTAGACAGATAAATAATGTTTTATTTAGATGGTAAAAAACATGATGATTTGGCTGCATTATCAAAAAGTGAACCAATACATATTGTTATAATCTGTCTATTTCTCCTGAAAAACAACACTCCTACCAGACTTTTATTTGTAATCATTGATGGCTATCATTATATGTTATCAGTTTGAAAATAAAGTCATGAAATATTTGTCTAAATACTACTTAAATATTTTTCAAGCCTCATTATATTGTATTAATTGGTATAGCATTTAGTTTATATTTTCACTGTATTATTCTTGTTTAGTAATATTGTTTTAGCTGCAATTGATCTTATGTTTTATCAGTTATAAATGATTTATTGGTTGTTGATAAATTGGCTATTCATTCAATTAATTAAGTTGGATTGATACTGTATTTTGTAAACAATTTGTTTTTGCTGTGTTTTCTAAATTATTTTATTGTTCTGTCAGAATTTGTAAATTTAAAATTTTACTTAACGTGTTACAATACGTCTGTTATTTCCTTTATTCTGTCAACATTAGTTTGTTAAATAAATGTTTCAACAGTGAATCTGTTGTCTAATGCCAATGATTACCTTATTATTTTAATCCATTGCTTTGCTTCATGATTATAATTAATCAACACTGTAAATATATTATCAATAGTATATAGTTTTTTTTTTTGGTCTTTAAGAACTGTTGGAAGAATTGTTAAGTGTATTTTTTATGTACAACTTAGCTATTATAATGTAGGAATTTCCGAGTTTTTGTTATCATTATGATATTGTAAGGTATGATTTGTTTTTTAAGTTATGTATGAATTAAAAATTTATCTAAAACATAAAAATTATGTCATTTGCTAAGATTTATTAATTAATATGTTCATCTATTTTATTTATAGAATGTTGATTAAAATGGAAAAGGAACTGCAGTGTCCAAAATTTGAAATATGCTAGTTCTGCTGCAGGTGTTAGGTTTATTTATTTTGTGAACTTTACTAAATACTACACTGCCCTGCTAAGGAGAAAAGCAATCACTCAAAAATTGTGAAATAATGAATGGTATCGTTTTGAAATTTTCGATTCCATGTTCCCTATAAAAACAGTAATTAGACTTATTACTGCTTTTCTATGGAGGATTAAATCACATATTTGTTTTCTGATTTATTACGAAAAATTATATGTTGCTCTGCCATGTTTAATTTAAAATTTTTATTAATTTTCTTTTATATTTTATATTTTTGTAACTCTTCTGTATTTAATCACTCTCCCTATAACATTCTTGGAAGTTTATACACTACACCTTGATCATGAAGTAACAACTAAAACAATAATTTTGTAGTTTACTGTTTCTTTGTTTTTTTTAACACACAAAGACTTTTCTTTGTTTCTAAGTTTTATAACTTAATCAAGGTGTCATGAAACAACAATGAAAATAACTAGTAACTTATTGGATACGAAATACCTCTTTTTATCTTACTAAATGATTCTTTCATTTGGTTTATTTGACCTTGATTGTTGAAGCTTAGTTAACTATAAACTGAGAAGTGGATATTTTTTAGATAATACTGCTATGATTTAGGTATACAATATATAGGGCTGAGAAAAACTGTGGACAATAAATAAATTAAATATTTTTAAAATCAGTGAAATAGCATGGAGATAAGCAAGGATATTTCAGAAGTGAATTCTTCTTTATTGACTACAAAAATGTTTAAACATATCTTAAAATAATCCTTGAATAAAAAAATGATCTGAATTTCTTTTAAGGAAACTAAAGTGGCACACATTTTGAGTAGTAGTTTTATAACTTAATGATATTTTAAATACATACTTTGTACAATTCAGTTTGCCATTCTTTTAAGCATCACATGAAAAAATGAAATGGGTTTCTCTCAACCAAAAATCTTGTAGGCCTTTCAGTTCTTTTATTTTTAAAATAATTTTCTGAAAAAGTTAAAATGTTTCTAAGTACTCCCAGGGAGCTGTTTATTTAAAACATGGTTGATTTGCTTTTATGTTGTCCCAACTCTTTAGTGAAATATTCTTTTTAGCTCAATTTCACAAAAGTGAGATATGCATATTTAAAAAATGCAATACTTTGACAGTAGCATGTATCTATTAGGGTATAGATTTATGAAACTAGTTGCCAAGACATAACATCTTAGTATCTACTTTAAGTAAATTTACCTTTGCTGTAAATAATTATTTTAATATTACTGTTTCATCTTATTGAAAGCTTGCATCAAATGTTTATTAGAATTAATTATTTTTATTTGGAAGAGAACAAACATGAATAAGATTCATTATTTTAAACTTTTCTTGATCGAAGTTACCACTTTCATTTCCAGTGAAGAAATTGTTGAAAAGAATCCTTATCCAGAATCTATAATCCAAAATCGATTCGTAGGGACCAATAGATATCGCTAACATTGCCGATAGTTTTGTTATATTTAATTGTGTATAATTATTAGAAATCATTTCTTCTCCCTAATAATTAAATAACTGAAATTAAATCAAATTTTTGGTATTATGAAAAAAAAAATGTAATTTGTTCCAGTACATAATTTCACATTTTATATTTTAGCTATTTAATAGTTTAGCTTGTCGAAGTTGCCAACGAGGATTCTATATTCCGAACCGAAAGTAAGTAAAGATAAGATTTTTTTTTTTTTTCGGATTGAAGGAGACTTGTCGTCCTTATATACTGCAACAATAGCAGGAAAGACGGTTATCCTACTGCTTACCAACCTCTTTCAGTTGGGTCTAGATACATTTTCCGAGGACATCACGAAATAGAAATGTCAACCAAACCAAGTGGAAATCGAACTTTGGACCTGTACCGGATGCCCTGTGACCTTCGCCCCACCGTGCTCGGTCATTACCGTCCATTACGATTATTATTGTGACTACTACATTGGCACTGGTTCTTATATTGGTGGTCTGGCAAGTGGATTTCTTGGTTGTGTTTGCCAACCACTCACTTCCTGGAGATTGTCAGCAGTCTCAACCAGACTTGAAGTGTTCAGATGCATTTCACACCATGAAATAAATATTAAGACTCACTGATTTAAAAAAAAGCACCTGCCATCACTTTAATAGAATTTGTACCTGTAATTTATATTTGTAATAGAATGCTGATTTTATTATATAAGCCTGTATGATATATTTTGGGGAGATATCCATACTGAAACATCTCTACAGGCAGTGTTACGTGGCATTCCATTCTGAGAAGAGGAAGAATTCAATTAGCCAATTTGGGGTGGTTAGTTTGTCATTAGTATTGTTATACATACAGATTGATATGCTGTATTATCTTTAATTTAACTTACTAAATACGTCAAAAGAACAAAATGTGAAAAGTTAAGATAGATTTAATTATAGGTCGATATTTCGTAATATTATGTTCACAAAAAGAGTGATAAAATACATGGTAGTTCGTATCATATTTTAAGAAAACAAAACAAGACAATTGTAATGATTAAATGTCTGATATAAAACCAAAATTGCTGATTATGCTAAGTAAAAAATTGTTAATGAATAACGAATAATTTGTGGGGTCACCTGTGGTGTAGTGGTTAGCATAGCAACCTACTAAACCCAAGATCGCGGGTTCGCAGCCCGGCAGATGACCTTAAGATTTTTTAAAGGGAGTAAAAAATCCTTAGCTATGCCGTCCTTCGGAAGGGACGTAAAATGGGGGTCCCGAGCCTGTGCGATGTCAGGTACTCGTTAAAGATCCCTATCCTAATTATATCTGGATAGGCAAAATTTAGGACTCCCACCGTAGCATCGTCCGATTAGCCATAGCAGCATAAAGTGACGTTAAACGAAATAAACAAACAAACAAACGAATAATTTGTAGTCCTATTACCACAGAACAGCCTAAAGTTCTTGACACTTGAGTTTTATATGTATATAAAAAACCCATGTAGGTATATATAAATAAAGAAATAATAAGAGTTCAATTTTACCCCTCACTGATAGTTAGTATAAAGGTACCTACTATAGTCAAGGTTTCACCAGTCTTCTTCGGACTTCCTCTACAATCAGTGGCCGCAAACCTATCTAACCCACCGAAACCTTTATTCAATGATCAGCCCTAAAGCATCTACTCTTAACGTCTCTACCCCTCCAACTAACTACCGGTTTAACCCTTATTAACTTTTTAATTATTTGTGCACCAACTCTGGCAACATTAATATACATTTTGATTGTGCTAACCTATACCACATTCTTCGGATAAATGTTCAGCAACTCTGTACTACCTAGACATATAAATCTTCTGTCATCAACTGTTTTTTTTTGTTCTTTCATCACAATTTTTGGGGTAAAGCATTCCAATCACTAAATTAATTTTATAGAGTTTAAACTATTGTCTTTCCATAAAAGTTGGCTTGTTTCGCCATCACAAATTACTTAGTGAAGGTAATAAGTCTTTTGAATAACTTGATTTCCAATATATCGATATCCATACTCTGCATTCGATGCTGGATCAGAACAGATACATGATCTTATGCTATTTCACAAAAAAAAAATATTGTTTCATTTCCATTCAGCTTTGCATGTTTGTACATTAGATTTTTAAGAGATCATTAAAAACTCTAAACGTTTTCTAATAATTTTGTATTTTGCTGTTAAAATGTCGATTGAGTAAGTTTCATTTGTAAATTTTTGATGAATGCTTTTTCTCTGGTTTACATTTTGTTGAAATTAAAAAAGTGATTACCGAAATCTTCAGTTGAAGGTAAAGAGCGGCGTGACTTAGAGAAACACTCAGCATCTCGTATATAAAATGCGGTAGTCATTTAAAAGATGGTTGAGCAACCATCATTACAACATAACATAATAATCATCACTAAGCATAGTACACAAAATTTCAAAAATTGAAAAATATTCTAAAATGAAAAATAATAAAAATAGGTGACTGAAAAAATTAAAATGGTAAAAAAAAGAAACTAGGTTCTTCAACTGACCCAATATTTAAATTTTTTTTTTTTTAACGGTAATAATATTTAGTGCAATTAGGCCACGAAACAACACTGCCTAGATAAGAAGAAAATCATAAGGGAGAAAATAATCATATGAGATTGGGATGAACCTTACATATTAAGATCCAGCAACCAGACGATACTTTAGCACCTATGCAGTTAAACTTATTTTTAATAGACCACGAAACAGATTTTAAATGTTATTTTTACGCACCTAATAAAAGTTTATGATAAAATTCTTATGGTGATTATGATTTTCTGTCAAGCCTTACCTTGTTTTAATTTTGTTTCTTTTTTTTTTTTTTTTTTTTTTCAACCCCTTTTATAAAAATTTTATTTGTTTGATTTATAAGAATCAACTATTAAGTTGAAACAGCTTGGCAAGCCTAAGATCATGTCTAGACATGCAAAGAGATGAGCCCAGGTGCTGCATGTGCAGATTGTGCTGGTGGACAGTACAGCTGCGGGTGGATGCTGGGATCAGCTGCCCATCGTAAAGTCACTCTCTTCAACCCTTTCCTTCATTTCTGCAAAACAACTCGGCAGTTGTATCTAGGTGCACACCTTTCGCTTCAAGCAGACTGCGCGGGGCAGATGTTGGAGTCTTGCACCTTTCCGTGGAACCATAAATTCGTATAATATATTAGAAACAAGAAGAAGAAGTTTTAAATCATTTAAAATTAGCTCAATATCTCATTAGCTTTATTCTTCTGAATTGGGCTGATTAATCCATAATTGATGTTTTGAATTAAGAATATCTTGATTGATCGCGTTACCTAATGATGGTTCCAATATTAATACATTTATAATCCAATATATGGACTACCTTCATACAGTCAACCAATAGAATATATAAGTATTGAAGCCCATCTAAGCTAAATATTATACATAACTCTAATGATGAAACCATAAATTTATTATTATTAATCGGTCATACTCTATAACCGCTTTTTTTTTTTTTTTTTTTTTTTTTTTTGTATGTTATTCATTATTTGTATTGTGGTGAACACATTAATTAAATAATTGGTATGTGAATGTTATTTATATATTTTTTTTATTATTAATTTTACCATTATTACTTTATTTATGCCTGTTAATGAGAACCAGAGTTGGTCAAAATTTAATTATAGCTAAATATGTGACTACTAATTTCCTGAAATTAATTACCTTATTTAATCATGATTAAATGAGAATTTTCAGATTATTAGTGGTCATTAGCATTATTATTGGTTTTAGCTTTTCATTTTCGCCTGTAAACAAACTAGCCAGCGAGGGAGGATTCCTTTTTGTGGAGATTGAGATCTTTGAGTTAGATAACTTGACAATCAATCTTTATGTTTAAAAACTGGGTGTTCCTAACAATAAAAACTTCACATTACCATATTTTTTTTTTTTTTATACGTAAGCGAAAATAACGAATTTGCTTCGTTTTTTTTTTTTTTTTTTTTTTCTCAAATCTTAATTTGTGTTGTAATTATCTTTTATTTTATCCCACTCATATCTGTGCACCTTTAAGTAGTGTTTTTTTTAGTGCAGTTTTATTAATTATGGATTATCACTTTTGGAATTATTTATTTGGTTTTTATAAGTGCCTGATGATCTAAGTTATGCAGCTTTTAAAGATGTGAATAATCCTTTGTGAATCATTGTTTAAAAAATTCCAAACTTTCAATTGTGCTTTTCTTAAAATAGATTTTTGCACTTGACACCCTGTTCACAGTTGTCACAGATATGATCTAAAGGGACTCGTTATGAAGTGAGGTTTCAACCTGGTTTTCAAAACCGGTTTACGGATTTGCTTAAATGTTTTTTTAAATATCAGTAATTCCATTGCAACTTATATCAATAAACTGCAATGGACTCATCACAGCTGTGTACTTTCGCCGACTACTTAAAAATAAATAAGTGCTATAGATCGGAAAATCGCATTGTCATTCATTCAAGACAACGGTGAAAACCAATCATTTTGTTCTGTATTGTTTAAAGATCAGCCTCTCATAAAGTTAACCTTCTTTATTTCATTCTTTTACCAGAGGAAATGTTGTGAATTTTAGGGATAGAGCAGACACTATGGATGTAGTTATAACGAGTTTGTTGCTATAATGTACCCTATGGTTTTTGTTGGAAATGGTGAAAAGTATGCCCTTCGTACATTAGGATTGCCAAAATATTGTCCAAAAACTAATCTAACGTAACCGTGAGAATGGACTCCAGACTACTTGTAAGCGAGTTTCGGTTCTGTTGAGAGCGGTGTGGAAATAAACAGAATTTATATAACGAATCTGTTTTGTACCCAGATGGAGCGGTCCGCCAGAAGCTGTTGTAGATAAAGAGTGAAGGACGCTACTAATGCAATAGTAGAATGTGCAGAGTAAGGCGGATAAGATATTGTGCCTTGAGGTCACATTACGTCGTAATATTAATTACTTTGGTATAAATAGGCTATTGCATCTGAATGTGGCTTCATGTTGCAATAAGCTTATAGTAATCATAAATCAATTTCTGATTGTAATTTCAGTTCGATTACATTGATATATTTGTTCCTGAGTTTAGTTATTAAGTGTTAAAGATGAACGTAGTTGTGAAATATCTTCCAAGTAAGTCTTTTTTACAGCCCATCAAGATATAATTTAATATTACTTCGAGCAAATTTCCCTCGACTATTTCATGAACGACTTCGCGCGTTTATGTTGTACGTTCGTTTGGTTTAGTCTAAGGTATTGATTGTTTTCCATCACCACAAGGCAATCGCTCTAAGATTACAGTTAATTCGTCAAATCTCATAAAATAGATTTTACTCTTCCTCTTTATGTTAGTCACCGCTCCCTCTTTCCATTAAATAGATTTCCGCAATCATTCTTTAGAGCCTACTCATTAATCCCAGTTATGGAAGGCGCATTATAAATGTATACTGCGCCAAACTTCGTCTTTCATAACTTCTTAGCATCACCCAATCCTATATCTGCAGCCTGATTTACTAACAATAGAGAAATAGAGGTCTGTGTCTACACGTCTTTAACAGCGACTCATTTATTATGCTTAACTCTACATTCTTAGTTTTACGAAATATTGATTCGTTTCTCGGTCGTCTCTTGAAATAACCATCATACCATTATTTTTATTTTTATTTTATAAAGCTCTTGGTCGTCAATCTACGATTTTCTATCCTACAGTATCCTTTAATAATTTTCCTCGTCCTACTTGGAATCCACAGGCAAAACTAAAACGACAAGCAACTCCTATTCGACTACTCCAATATTTACTAAACAAAAGTTCCAAGCTTCCAATTAAATTCAAAAGACTCATTTACATGACAGTAATAAAAGTTTTTCATACATACGTAGTCGAGCTTTAAGGCTCCACTGAACCATTCAGTTCACCACTTGTCCAACCGCTACTATTTAAAATGAATCTTAAAATCATCAATGTCCTTGCTGTATCACAAATAAATTTATCCCTAATGATCCTAATGTTCCACATGTTGCTGATTTCTTCCAAACCTGATTCAAATCCTTCTTCAGTAAACTCAATACCCACTAGTTTCTCAACTTTCCATTCGATCCCTGATAATCTTTAGAAGCGTATGCAAAGAAATCGGTCTCGATCCTTTCTTATACATATTGAACTTCTTAAAATGACGCTGTTGCTCTACAAGTCATTGGGATGTCATTATGTTCATCAACACTTGCAATTTTGTAATTGTTTTTTATCTAAATTTCTATAAATAAATAAAAAATGACATATTTCACTAAAAAATATGGATTCTAGATAGGATGTTCTGATTAGGTAACACGCGGCACATCTTTAGCCAACTACAACTCTGAAAACAATGACACTTTTTCGCTGCTTGCCTCTTCAGTTTTCTTAGTAATGACCAGTCTTTCAGTTTATTTTATCATCAATTTCTCTTTTTTTTTGTAACCTTATCAGGTTAACAATATGGACGCTTTCATGTTTGCTCGCATTTTATTTTTGATATCTCTTCGACTTGGAATAATAATCATTCAATCGTTACAAATTTTTAAGTGGTATAATTTTATAACGAATACCTTACTTCATCAGGTAGTGTTGCCAGTATACCAAAAAAACTTAACGACACATTAATGTGGCGCCGAAAGTGGGTCGCTGAACTCTGATATTAACCTGAACTGACTAAACAGGATATTTTGCTGGCATTACGTATCCGACCTATTGCTGTTAATGATTCGTGATCGAAACTGCAGTTTGTTCGTGGCAGAAGTCTACGGAAGCGATGTGATTATATCTATAGTATAATAGGAAAGAGACAAGACAGGTTTTGTCGGACCAGGCAGTAGATGTTAGTAGTCTAGTGCTATTCTTCTTATATATTATTACACAAGACTGGAAAGGATAGCGTTTGATAAGGAAACCTGGCCCGTGGGAAGTGGGCCTCGCGCTGGCAGCAGACCTTGTTGTCCCTTGTAGGCAGATGATTTAGCAATTTGGTTTCCTTTGCATATTTATGAACTACCATTAGGACACCTCTCTAGAGTCATCTCTGGTTGGCCATTCGTTCAAGAAGTTCTTTAAGTCTGTATTCATAATTAAATGGGTTAATAGATTAATTTGTCAACGATAATAAGGAACTCGTTGCATCGCCCATTTTTCTGCGAATTCTTGTAAAAGCCTTATGTTTTATTTCTATGACATTGAGTTAGTGATGGGTCAAGAAGTACTATTGAATATTATCCATCCGTAGAACGATCATTGTATGCTTACGACACCACATTAATAACTAAACAGTATAATTCTGTGCATCGGAGGTATAGAACACTATGTCTTTTTTTTTTTTTAAACAAAAATACATTATTATGTATTCTTATTCATCTTTTTCCACTTTATAGAGAGGTATAGAATTCTATCTTCTTGACCAATTAATTGTAAGGTAAGTTTTTATTTATTTTTTTTTTAGGGGGGGAGGGCATAATGTCCGTATTTACTCCAATTAGGACAAGAAGGACGGGTTACCAACCTATTCTAGCCTGGCTGGGAAAGTCTAGATTCATTTCGTACACATAATAGTTCAGGAAACGAAATATATATTTTTTTAAATACAGTTACGGAAATGTGACATAGTGTTCTGTACCTCCGAGGTACAGCATTATAAATGGAACTGCTAACCCTTTGGCAGAGTTTATCCACAGACGTTTTCATTACTGCTTACATTTCGAGACATTTTTCTTTGACACTTGTGAATAGTTAGGAGCAATAATCGGTAGTTAATAGGTTAAGAGCAAAAATCGTATTTACGAAAAAACGCATTTGTTTCCACAATGATTCACAAATTAGCATTCATCCCTGTAACAGCCTCATAATTAAGTCCATTTTACACAAATAAAGAGCAACAAATTTCACAAAATGCAATTAACTGACTGTTCAGAAGTGCCACACATTTATGACAAATGCAATAGAACTAAAAGCGACATTGGCAAAATGAAACATTACTTCAAATAGATATCCTCTATCTTCAAAAAAACAATTGATCCTATACAAAACTGTCAATGTTCTATACTTACATATTTCCCTCTCATTGAAAACCATCATACAGAAAAAAGGAGATTACGACAAGACATTGAAAAGGCATACCCACAAAGGTATTAAACATAAATTAATTGACAAAACATGATTTACCTATGGTATTTACTTACTGTAAATAACTACAAATAGGTAAAATAACAAAATAAAAATTAATAAATAAATAAAAAAAATTAGTTAATATATAAAAAATAGTATTTTACATGCTTCTGTACCATGCATTGGCGAACAAATTCCCACACGTATGTAACCTTGTTGCAATATTTGTTAAGTATTATTTTTATAAATGGTTATAAAAAAAAGATTATATAAATGACTAATTATTTCTTAATTAACTACATTATATCATTGTTCCGAAAATTATTCTTAAAATAAATTGACGCTTAAAAAAAAAAAAATTAACGTTATCACCATAACCACGTTTAATACTATGTACTTCAGGGTTATGAGGTTGGCGTCTTGAAAAAGGTAGTTAGCATTGAGAAACCATTTTCTGTATAGCCAGTAAAAGTAAACTATATAGTTTTTTTTTGTGCTCTAGAAATTGTTTTCTTGTGAATTAATCAAGGAGATGCTAGTTGAGCCTTCTTAAACACCTACAGCACTGGCCAGAACAGTAGACAATATACAATACAAGTATTTTATTTTTGGTGTTTATATATATTGATGACTCTCATTCATCTTTTCAACCGAACCCTTTTTCTGGCTAAAAAAGAAAATTGAGATTTTGTTTTACTGGTTACCTGGCATGGGAAACTGAGGATTCCTCTTCTATTTCGTAGATTACAAAAATTCAATAGAAGTTGCGACTATTTTTAGTTTTTTTCTTGTGAAAAAAAGTTTTCATTGCACATAAAGAAAAGAAAACGATAACCAGCATAAATCAAATACTATCTTGACAATCTTCCAGTTTTATTTATTTTTGTTTGTTGAAGAATTGTACAATGTTGACACTTCTCATAGATATAAAAATAAAATTAAACAAATCCATTTTATTTCTTACGAGTATTGAATAACTCATTAAAAAAAACTCTCATCTTAGTTCATTTATCGTGGTTTACTCATAGAAAAATGTTAAAGTAAGGGTTTGTCGCAAAAGTCTCGGCTTAGCAGTCTTCATCATTTATTTTTATGTTTTCTTTCCATATTTTAAAATTTGTTAATATCTTTACGATTTTAAATTTTAATCGTTTGGGTCACAATACATTCCAATGCCAGACGAATTCACCAAGATGAAAGAAATCATTGGTATAATCACATTCTTTTTGTTTATTATGGGTTATTGAATTTCGTTAAAAAATATCTTCTGTTTTGTTTAGGTTGAATGTTGTAAAGTATTAACTTGGTGTTTATGAATATTTCTTTATCGACTCAAGAGACACATTAATATTTATCAGCCAAAGATTATTTTTACGGTAATGAGAAGTTCTTACTCTTGGCCCGTCCTTGGTTGTTTTTATTTTACATATAACCTTAAGAAAAATATTATTAAAAAAAAAAATAAATAAATAAATAGGAAATGATCGAATATCAATTTCGCATTTTAACTAAATCTGCTTTACTGGACCGGTTGGCCTGTTATTTGATTTAAAGTTATGGAGGAAACCGTGGTTTTGTAATGAATACTTAAACCATTTAAGAATTATTAGTTAATGTTGCAGCTTATTGGTTTCTTAATAGTTTTGTGTAAATATTGCAATATATTTGCTTTAAAAAATAAATGAAAACCTTAAATGATTCATATTCATAATTTGTTAAAAATGTTACTAAATATTATTTCCATATTTAATATTGTAACTAATGGGGTGCATAAAATAAAATGACCGTTTCTTAAACAAATATTTGTATTATTATTTCTTTGATATAAAATACAATTAATACTCAAAGTATAGTACATTGTTATCTACCGTCATTACTCATCTGCTAGCCTCCCGGAGCCCTTCTTCCTTTCCAACGTCGTATCTCCACTTCTAAATTTTTCAAACCAACACCGCGCACTGCGCTCTTCAAGGACACCTTCCCCTTCATATTTAATAATTTCACGAGTTGCTTCAGCGGCGGTGAATTTTTTTTCCAGTAATGTCTTAAAATTACGAGAATTTCGTAGGACACTGTCATGTTTCTTCTTTGAAATGAATAACTGAACTGAGGCTTTTTTTGAAGAAGTCCAGTGTTAGTAAACAAGCTTAGAGAATCCTCTAATAATACTATCATTTTTTAATGAATTTCTTTATTATAAAAAAATTATCTGTTTTTCCTATAATGAAATAGTTTGTGTGTAGTTTTATTTTCATTCAATTTTATAAAATGGACATATTTTCAGGGTGACTATTTTGAATTTTGAAGGAGCTAAAAGTTGTATTTTTTTTTTTTTTTTTTTTTTTTTTTTTTTTTTTTTTTTTATTATCCTTCCTCATACATCAATTATAAAATATATAGTTCTATCTGCATTATTATGATTTAAGCTTTTATAATGGACATAAACATGATACAAACATTTCAGTCAAAATTAATTTTGTTGATTTCGAATTAAGATTTAATTCTAAATAGTTTTGAATAATACTGGTGCTTAGCTGTTTTAAGTTTAAAGCCCGCTTAATATTATGATGTTTATTTAGTTGTAACATTTAAAAATAACAGGCTATAATGTGGCAACATCGAATTCCAGTAGCAGGTCTGCGAGCAAGCGGGTCACGGACTGCCCCAGGCAATTCCTTCTAAATATAATGTCCGCATTGTAGAGATTTCTAAAATTTAATTTATACCCTTAATAATGTTCTCTGTTCTGTTTTTTATTGAATACATTTTCTGCTCTAGTTTAATGTTCTCTAATCGAAATTTCTTTCTCAGGGTTTTCTCTCATTAATGGATCTTGTCATAAATATAAAGCGAATTCATGTTTAAATTATTTTTTGTCCAAGGATCCGTCAAAAATCTATTTTTTCAATAACTTTGTGCCAATACAACTGCTCTGCAGTGGCTCAATCAGTTACAGACTTACTCAAAAATCTGTGGTGTGTTACCATCATGAAACAAGTGATTAATAATGAGCTCAGCTTTATTTTTGTTGTGTTTAAAAAAGTGTGATAGTGAAAACTGGAGTCACTACATTTTTCTCGAATATACAGAAAGTCATGGTGAGAGGTGCTATTGGTCCAAAAATAATGCAGGTTTTAAATAATAATTTTGCTTAGTTTAGTGCTTGCTAAGTAAACAAAGGTAATTCACCAGTTTTGTTAATGGAATATAAACAATGGTTATTATTTTTTTCCCTCAAAGATTACTTTAGTTTGTGTTATATTTTCTATGAGTATTTTTGTCAAATTTTCGTCAAATTTATTTTAGCGAGTTCAAACTTTGTCGAAGTAACACCATTGTTGTTTGGGGTGAAGGGAGCCTCTTTGAATGTACAGTACAACGATGGTTCCAAAACTTTCGTCTTGAAGATTTTGATCTCGAAGACACGGAATGTCGCGTTAGGCCTTATTTAGTTTATAGCGACCATCTGAGGGCTTTGGTGAAAAAAAAAACCTGGCAAAACTACTCGGGACATTGCATAAGAAGTAGTGTTGACCACTCAATATTATTAACATCGCGAAATTATAATAATTTTTTTGTATCATATATAAACCTGCATTATATTTGCACCTATCCAATATTAATTATCGGTTAGATTGTATTTATATTTATACAGTATCCATGCCTAAGTTGCCAGATCGGTGTTTTCGTACGCTGTTATGTATACTATTTGCATATTTTTCATCTGGAAATCTGTATAACGAACTGTGACATTTTACCACGTTCTCCCACGCAAAATCCGTTTAGATTTATCATCATAATCATTTCTGGATTCTTTTAACCAATATTTTTCTATCAGTCATTTATTTTGTTTAAATGTTTGTTGAGAATTTAATTTCTTTTATAAAATATTGAAATTGGGCAACTCCTATCATTTTAATGGCACCTCTACAATAAAACTAAATGACCCATGACAACTCCCAATACATTGTAGAAGCTTTCTGGTTGTAAATGGATACAGCTGATTATTTCATCATTAAAAACATTTATCATTAGTTTTAAAGGTTAAATTTAATGTTTTTTTCATAAATTAATGATGCTCGAACAAAAACTATATCCTAAAACTGTTAAAAAATATTTGATTTTCTGACCATCTCCAACTCGCCAAAAACATGAGATTTTTTTGTGTATAATTAACATAAAAAACACCTCAGCTACTCCATTGAGCAGAGAGATATTTCATGTTAGATTCTGGTTGGTTAAATAAAAGAGAAATGTCAAAATTAATAAATATATTAAGTAATCTCTTCCAAAGGAACGCATATTTAGAAAGCAATGTTTTCAATCAAAGGATCTTTTATCAGAGGAAATTGATCATAGATTTTTTTAATTTCTTAGATTCTACTTGTTCTTCTTAATTGGCGTGAAATTCCTTACAAAAACGCCGATTATTAATTTTTATTTTTATATATTCATTTGTCAATATATATTTTTTTAATATCTGTTTTTGTCCCTATCAATATTTAATTTCATATTTCCACAATCAAACTATTTCTTCATATTTCATCTTTTGAATGTTTTTTTTTTTTCTTTTTCTTTTTTTCCATGATTATAAATAGAATAGATACATTTAAAGTTGTCCATTAGTATATTTTTTTCCATCTTGAGTCTCGTCTTTTTTTTTGTTACATCATATATTTTATGTCAATTGTATCAAAAAAGAAATAAACATTAAAAAATATATAAAATAAACATATTTCACAAATATTTCTTAAAAAGAAGCGATCTATGATAGTTTGTATCAGTTAATTAATTAATTTAAATATTATTATATAAATTAGTTTATTGTAATAAATAAACTAATTATAGATTCGAGCTATTATTTAAAGAATTCGGGACTTATTCAGCTGTCGCCCACCTGCCCCCTCGGGATTGGTAGGCCCGTCGTTCTAATTTGAACAACTGCCTCAACATCTTGAGGAATGGATTCCAAAAACAGTAATTTAGAAATCGGAGTGTTTAGAATATTTTTGAATATTAATATTAGTTTTAGTTTTGAAAATTTTATCTGCTAGCTATTTCTGTTGGAAATACTTTATTGATATATTATTGTTTCTTTCGTTTTAATGTCAGCTTTAACTTTTACGCTATGAAAGGATGGATTAACCAACAGATTAAAATTTTTGCAAAATAGGGAATTTCGAGATTAATGTCTTCCGAATAATTTTATGGTATTGGATAAATCATTTAATTCAGTTAAATATATAAATATAAGCAGATAAATTATATTTTACATACATAAGATTAAAGCGGCTGGTAAATGGATTTATGAGATTCATCTAAGTTTAATTCGGACTGAAGAATTAATTGCAACTTCTATTAGAATTATTTTATTAGAAAACTAGTTCCCAATTCTAAACATTTATATTCAGTTCTAAAACATACAATTTTTTTTTTCAAAACAGCACTTTGTTTAATAGATTGTATATACTAAAGTTTTCAAAAATGTAAGACATTCAATCAAATATATTGATACTCACCTGAGGATATCTAAAATATATCTATAATAGTGGAAGGGGAAGGACCAGGTATTTTTGGTATTTTTCCTATGACTAATTGGATTTTTCCGTTCCTATTGGAAATAAATTTAAAATGGGGCTATTGGAAATTTGTTCTATCTGGTCTTTTAAGCGAAAATCTGGATTGGTTTTAAACGATATTATTTCTAATGATTCATAAATATTTAATTTTAGACTATCTTCTACTTGATGTATCATTTTAACTCTCAAGCCTTTTATTGAATTTATGGCCATTTTCATTTAGATGGATAGCGAAGTTGAAATTTTGGGTCTTATTGTTGTATGCTCATCTAAGTTTCATTCTATAACATTCAACTCAACGTGTACTCTTATTTATGGATATTTTTTATTGTTTAAGTGGCTTTGCTCTATTTTACAATAGCAATATTTATTTTCTCTTAACATATTCTTTACCTATTACAATTTTTGACAATCGATGAGCTTCATTTATCATTCTCCTTATCCTTCGTGCTTTGTACATTAGAACCTAACCTATCACCATATATCGTTCATCCGATGCAGCAGCGACGTAAACGAAGTGCTCCCAAGAGCTTAATAAATCGGTAGAAATATCGACTGAATTGTTATATTACTTATAACTATAATGTTGGTTGAAAGCATTTTATTTCAATTTCCTTCTTCTCTAGTCCTGTTGCATTTTTTACAGTTGTGTATTTGTTCCACCGCATGAGCTCTGCACGAAGAACTGTTTCCTTGGACAACTTCTTTATTATTTGTTCCTTCCCACTATTGTATCATAGAGCCTTTGGGTATAGTTAACTTTATCTATTTATTGTTACTTGAAGCTTCATTGAAGGTTTACGTTATAGTGAACGTTACCTATCCATATGAGGTATCAACATATCTATTTTGGAAAACGAATAACTGGTACTACTTTTCCTTAAATTTGGCTTGATTATTGGGTTTTCCTGCTTGAAATAACATGAATCACAAAGAATAAATCGTTTCTGAAACGCTATCAAATCGAATATTTACATTTCGATGAAATTATATATTTTTTATTTTAAAACATCCTACTGTTATACGTTTTGAGATTATCTTTATTATCTGTTTAATCTCTTATTATCTTTTCGGATTTATTATTATTATTATTATTATTATTTTTGCCTACGAGAATTGTTCTTATGTTAAGCTATATCACTATATTGCTAAATTTAAGATATTTTAATAAATCTTTATGTTGCTTTTGACCCACTTAGATCAGTACTTCCATAAAATTTTTAATATTTTCTTTAGTACCTATTCTTAATTATTACTATTTCTAGTTCTATTTTCCCTTAAATTTTAATTTCCTACTTGAAATGACATGAACCACAGAGAGTAAATCGTCTCCAAAGATCAATAAGAACTAATATACATATTTCGATTAAATATCGGTAGTTGATAAGTTAAATTACCTTGAAAACGAGTTAAATATTTACCTTCAAAAGAGTATTTTAAATATCCGCGTTATGAAAAATTGGTTGAGTTGTGCTTATTAATAAGGCCTTAAATTGTTTATTTTGCCGAAAATGTTATTTTTTGAGTTATTACAGAATTTTGGAAAACTCAAAAATGCCCTACCGAAAAGCACACGACAGCCAGAGATATGTTGTTTGATTTTAAAACTTTTCTTACTGATCTGCGTTTTTAGATTATCTTTATTTTCGGTTTAGTCTTTTATTATATATAGGATTTATTTTATTTTTTTAGCGAAACTGAGTTGTTCTTATACTAAACAATATTAAGATTGTGTAAAATTTTAAGATTCTCGAATTGTTTATCATTTTGTTAGATGAACGCACTTGACAGGAATGTTTCCATAAATAATTATCGATGTTTTCTGTAGTACCTATTCTTAATATAATTTATCGATACCTTCGTATGGAATTAAGGAATAGTATTATAGTCTTTAGCTTAAAAAAATTGTTTGTTTGTTATTCTTTCGAACAGTTATCTATCGAAGCTTAAGTAATCACATTTTATGAGTCACTTTTTGGCCCTACTTAGTAAGATGTTATCCTTTACATAAAATTTCTCTCTGAATCCATTTCCGATACCGGATTTTTTTTTTTTTTTTAACTATTTATTGTGATTTACAAAGGTATACAAGTAAATTTGAGAAACATTATTACAATGACATGTAAATAACTTGTTAAGAACTACTCACTAGTAGCACTTTTATAAAAGTTAGAAGAACTCTTGGTCATCTTCTTTTTAGACGCCTCGGAGGATTATTGGGAATTGAAAAGATTGTTATCTAATTTGGGTCAAATCTGCAACTAATGAAACAATAAGATCTTAATGGATAAGTTTGTTTATGGCATAATAAGGAGCATTGAGGATTTTACGAAGGATTTTTGATTGTAAAGATTGGATACGAGATAAACTGTAAGGTTCACTGACGAAATAAAGGCACTCGTAAGTTTCTCATTTTTTCTCTTAAAAATTAAAGTTATTAACCCGCTTTTTTTGTTTATTTGGACAGTAAGACGAATAAAATTGTTATATGTGCCCCATGTTATGCTAAGAAAAATGACTTATAGTGGCGATTCTATACATTCTGAAATTATTGTAATTTTTTAAACTAAATTACTTTTTTATTTTTAGTATTTAAATTTTTTATGCAGGGAGATTTCGTCTTTTTGTGAAAGAAATTGAGTGAAACTAGACCAAAAATTAATTTTAAAAAATTTCGCTAACCACACCTTTCTACTCCAATCTGCTGACGACTTGATAATTCAATGATTTGTTTTGGAAACTGCTTTTTTTTTGCCATAAAATCTGTAATATATCTACTTTACTCAATCATTTTTTAAATTTTGGCAGCGTTTTAGGATTCTGCTTTAACTTTCCTATAAGATCAAAATACATATAACCTTGTGTTTTGCAAACTCGGACCTAAGGAACAGCGCGATCTTCAAACTACTGAGAAAAGTCAAAGTCAATGTTTTTTTTTGTTTTTATTATTATGATACCTGAACTACCCAATGTTTATTTCTAACAAACAATGCATTTTTTCTTTGCTTTTTATTCCAATGAAGAGCTTATTTTGTTTAAAATAGAGATTTTCGTTAATCTATTACCATAATGTTGTATTTACCCCAGTAAATAAAATCAGGCGTAAGTTATTCTCCATGAAATTGACTCGAAATCTGTTTCGAAGTACAGGAAACAGGAATTTTAGTATTATGTTCATTGCTAATTTTTTGTATTATTATAGTCTAACCTCTTCTTTAGAGTTGCTTTAATTAATGGCGGTTGTAAATTATCAATAGAGAAAAACCATTAATTTCGTCTATAATCGACCATTATAATACCATATCCAATATACATGGTTATTACATTTTTAAACTTCATTACTATTGCCCACCGGTCTAATGCAAAACGCTACAGACCCCGAATCGATTTCCTCGTTATAATGGACTCATTATACAGTTATGATGATGTTACGCCTGGCTGTGGCCAATTTATAATTTCGGCCACTGGGATTCTGACTCTGTCCTCGACACCACTAAGTGTCTCGCCCTTGCGGCTTGGTCCACCTTTAAAGACATGTTATCTCATTTAAACCACTTTTTTTCTGGCAAACCACCTGTTCCGGCCGGCTGCTCATCTACTGGACAGGTGCCACGCGCCGCCGTAGAATATTATTATCCGGCTGGAGCTTTTTTTATAGAACTGGGGTTCCACACCCAGAGCGGAGATATTGGCTGATATGTCGGCGGGAATCTAACTGAGGATGTTGTGATATAGATGTATTCAGGCTTATCAATTCTAAGCATTCTTATGGTCTCCTCCTTTGTATTGTGTGGGACTAGATTGAAAACAATTGAAAAAATAAAATGTTACAACCTGATTTTTTTTTTTTTTTTATTTAAACCAATAAAGACCCTAAACAGTAGGTCCTTCCTACAAATGTTTTATAACAAAAAATATTCTCCATTAAATTTCTGATCAGGAAACATTCGGCAAATTTACGGTCCGAGCAGTACCAACAGAGCCAGTGCGTGTCAAAAACCTTACTGCAAAAAAGTATGGATCCATAGCCAAAAGACATATCCATCTTATAATACTATCAAATGATATGTATTGACCAGATTTTGGCAAGAATTTAGTTAACCTATGAATTATCAAATCCTAGGCAAATATATCGACAACGGTGTAATTGTTGATTCAAAGACTAAACATTCATTTTTTTTTTAAATTAATTTCCTTGCCTCTTTTCGCTTTATCACTCTTCAAAGCTGTTAATCTTAATTTTTTAAAATGTTTTTTATGTTTTCGATCTTTAACTATTCGTTATTGATTTGGGAGTAATCATATAGTTTACATAACTGGCTTTTTGGTATGGTTATTCCTCTTCTTTAGAAACTGAATTCAAATTCGAGATTTCTCTGCAACGTACATCAGTCCTAGACTAATGCTAAGTTAAAACAAAAAAATGGGTTTTTCACGTTCGCTTTAGAAACGTAAGTTATAATTAGTAAGATTTTAATTGATTTCTGATATATCTTTTGTTAATATATTACTAATTTATACCTCTTTCATTTAAATGTCTTGACCATCTTCTGTACGTCTTTATTTATCTTCGGTAAAAACTGAGTTAAATACATGATTTCCTTTTGATTGAAGCAGATTCCGTTTTCTCTATCTTGGTATCCACTGACGGTTTTGCAACCATCATCACGATAACTTGCTCACATAAATCTTCTTCTATGTTGAAGTCTTATATCAACGATAAGCAAGGGAAAGGAGATATACCGAGTATGAGGTCATTAACATTGACTAGGCTGCCCCTTCTTTTCTGCTGGAATTTTTCCCAGGCTATAAGCAGGAAGGCGAAACAGGCTGCGACATGATCCGGGCTCGCTCCTTCAGGAACTGAGTTTCATTCTGATGACGAGTCACTTTTTCTCTTGAACTATCTGGGACTTGGGACCAGTCCCTTCGGATGACTAATTGAACATGCGATTTCATCACTATAAGTTATTTAATTATTTAAATAACTAAATAACAATAAAACAAAAGGAAATATCGGAATGTTCAGTAAATAAATATAGATACATAATAAATAAAAATATATACATTTTATGTCAAGTTCAGTATTACATATATCAAAAGGCTAAATCACTAATATTATATGGTTGGTTGTCGTAAAGAAGTAGATAAATCTAATTAACTTGAAAATGAGTTACCTATTAGCCTAGTATTTGTAATATTTGTGTTGTGAAAAATTGGTTAAGTTGTGCTTCTTAGTAAGGCCATTACCATCTATTTTGGCCTAAATTTTATTTTTCGAATAGTTGCAGGATTTTGGAAAAGGAAGAAAAATGCCATATTATATATAGTTCACAATTTAAGGGTTTGGTGGATGAAGGAGATGTGTAACAAAACACAGTTCAGTAATTTAGATTTGAAGTTTTGATATAGATATATCTTTTGACTGGTTGGTTTAGGGGTCAATAGTTTTTTGATGTAACATTTTGACAAGCTCTATCTCTCTTAATGTTGCTCCAATAGAAAATTCGTAGACAGATTTCTGATTATAAATTTAATGGAGAATATTTTTTGTTATATAACATTTGTCGCTAGGGCCTACCGTTTAGGAACTATATTGGTTTGAATGAAAAAAAATCACTCTGTAACAATCAAATGTGTAACGTTTTTTAAGCTCTCAAAATCGTAAAATTTCGACGAGCTCTGTTGTTGTTGTTCTCATCGGAAATTAGTCGATAGTTTTCTTGTCAGAAATTTAATGGAAAATATTTGTTGTTATTTAATGTTTGTCGGTAGGACATACCTTTTAGGAGCTTGATTGAATAAAAAAGTCACTTTTTGCCTACATTTTGTATATGTTCTATCTCTATTGGTGTTGCTCATATGGAAATATGATCAAATAGAGACATTATAATGCTGATTAACAGATCCACATGAACTCTTATATATCTTTAATTTAACTATTTTATTAACATTGATATCAATGTGTTTTCATATTTATCGGTTCTCATAAAAATTATCGATTTGTTCATGTCAAACCTAATAAAGACCAAACAAAGAGATCTGCATCTGTTTTACAGTAATTCAAAGGTCGAATTACTGTTAAACAGATCCAGATCAACTGCGGCTAAAGATGAAACCGATTTAATTATGAATTGATTAATCGAATGGTTTGCGGGAATCCCGTTGTTTGTTGGGTTTCATAATCTTTTTTTTCCGTGGGAAACCTTTCTGTGGAGTCTAGGAATATCATATGCACGGTTATTTAGATCCGCTTTCAGAGAGTGCGTTGGCTTACTATTTACCTCCTTAATCTGATCTCATTATTATAAAATAACATTTTATTTTGTCATAATTTTCTAACCTACTCCCTTTCCACTGCGATGTTATATTGTTGAGGTGTTGGAAAAAATTGTATGTTGTACTATATGGTCTGTTAGATACCGCAGTTTTGCTTTATTACTTCTTCCGCTCTTCTGTAAAGTTGCCCAAAGTAACATATAACGTGTTATTCCCGTCATCCATTCAATTGACATCTTTATTATTGTGGTTTTATGTTCATTGGTACTCATTAAATTTTTGAATATTTTTCGTGCCTAACATAATATAAACTGGCCGTTACATTAATTTTTAACAGATCCAAATCAACTCTTATTTAACTGGAAATTAATTTTATAATTAATTGAAATCCATATTAAAGCGTTTTGATGTTCATGTTTTGCTAAACCATGATCATGTATTTTATAAATTTTTCCAATATTATTGGAAATATAATGCAGTGTTTTACTTTAAGTAGTGTTACATAACTATTCTCATTCTTACCTAATTATTATTAACTACAGTTATATTTTTTTTCTTTTATTTATTTGTTATAAATTTTTCAAACCACTAATTATATCAATCCTCTTAAATACTAAAATAAAACAATTCTTGAATATTTTCTGTTAAAGTTAAATTTATTTTCTTTATGGACTGGTGCAGTCCATTCGTTGTAGTTCCCAGTGGTTGCCGTTAGATGGATCCGTTGTTGCTGTGGCAGTAATGCGAGCATGTCAGTGCAGAATAGCTAATAATTGTTTTCCTGTAATAATTTTTAAAATCTTATTTTATTTTGTTAATTTATGGTAAAATATGTAAATATACTGTAAAAGGTTGTATGAGGTAATAGCTCGTATAGAAACTCCCAACTTACTATTTCAACCATAAATACCGTATAATAGATTTTATTCATCTTTTGATAAAATTATTTGTCTTGTTTCTGATAAAAAAAAAAAAAACTTTAAATTTTTCATTCTAAGATTCCAAAATTTCCTGTTAAATTTGTAAAAATAAGGTATTCAACTAAACCAATATATACTTTATATTATAAAGAATACATTCCTATTTTCTCATGTGTTGTGTTTTTCGCATTATTTATGTTAGGATTTTAAACATTTTACAAAAGACTTACATACATAAAAGTAATAAGATATTTTTTTGACATATGGAGTTGAGCTTTAGGGCTCCACTTAACCTTAACCTTCCGATTATCTCCTCTTTTAATTTAATCCTCAAAATATAAATTTATATAATCATCACAACTCCTAATTATATGATAAATAAATTTACCCATAATGCTCTAAATGTCCCTTGTTGGTGAATTGACCCAAACCAAATATCTATTATTTCATGATAACCCACTAAAATCCACTTAGAGGTGTCTAAAATAAAAAATTGAGGTGTCTAAAAAGAGGATGGCTTCGGAACCTTCTAATATAGAACTTTTATTGAAGTGCTACTAGTCTTATTCTAATATTTTTTCCACTTACTCTATTAATTCATAGTGTATCTTTCTGTTTAATGATATTTGCATCAATATTTAGTGGTGCAGATTTACCTACTTTTGTTTTGATTAATTTTATCTTTTATAATAACAAGATAATCAGGGATGCTGTTAGGAAGAAATAAACAGTTCAAAATGAAAAAAAAAAATATAATATACTAGAGTGCCAACGTTTCGACCTACCTAGCAGGTCTTCTTCTGGGCTATAATGAACAAAAAACTAGATGTGACAAAAAATAACGGACAGATAAACTAATGACAAATGGATATATAAAAGAGCTAAAAGATAATAAAGACTGACATAGATCATGGTATAGAAAAAAAATACAATAATAGTTTAAGAATGCCTATAAACAGGAACAGATACATAAATCAATGATGATAAAAATAAGCAAGGTAAGGAAGGATAAGGACGTAAGCCAAATGATAAGGTGATGATGATTTTTTTTAATATATATTAATTGGGATAGTAAATAAGAAAAGAAAGTAAGAAAATAAGGATAGGTGAAAGGAAATAATAAGAGAAGAGGTAAACGGAAAAGATAAGAAATAGCAATAGATCAGCTTACCCCCGAATCACACACGAGAGACAAACGATGACTTGTAAAAAGTTAAGAACAGCTGGGCAGATGAAAGGGAAGTCGTGGGTTACTTGACTTATAATTAAAGAAGTGAAACAATTGTCACATCTAGTTTTGTGTTCATTATAGCCCTGAAGAAGACCGTTGAAACGTTGGCACTCTATTGCATGGACGTGTTTATTTCTCTCTGACTTCATTCCTGTGTTTCTTATTCTTATTTCATACTTAACTGTCAACTATACTCGTACCTTTATCATAATTTTATCTTTTGTATCTATAGTGCGAATGACATTGCGAAGCGACTGAATTATATGAGGTGATAATATTGATACTGTTACATGAATGGTTTTTTGGTTACAGGATATTATTCTAGTTTTTTTCGTTGTTATATAACAAAATTGCAAGAAATGATTGCTATGAATAATGGTAATTTACCTCTTTATGATTCAATACCTGAATAAGGTGCTAGGTCAAGATTGTGCTGTTAGGTTTTTCGTTAACACAAATAGGCCCTTTTTCTAGCCTCAACTACATGTGGTGTAACTTTATCCTCACTATTTTTCCATAATAACATGTTTTCGCAGAGGAACATTCTCCTAGGACTAGGACAAAGAGGGCAGAAGTAGTGGAAGCAGATGCAAGAAGACCGGTCCTTGCGCAGGTGCTCTCCTCCAGCTGGCACGCGACTGATTAGCTGGTGCGGGTACTGCAAGGGCGTGCCCGCTTCCACCTTTTTTTCCCTCTTATGCTACCATATTCGCAATAATTAAAGAAAAAGGAGAACCACAATAGCAGACTGGTTATTCAGTCACGCGTTATAATCGAAGCTTTTATTTTATGGAGTGTATTGAAGACAGTCGTTCCATTTAAAAAATCCTAGATCAAGTTTATTGTTCGTTAAATTTCAGAATATCTATAATACACAGAACATTATGTTTGTCTTCCTTGTAACTTCGTTAAAATAGTTATTTTATATTTGTATTTTCTTCTATCCCCATACTGGACTTAGAAGACAAAAAAACATTTACTAGACAAGCGTTCAAAGCTCCCAATAAATTACAAAAGACTTATTTACATGACAGTAATTAGACCCATTTGGAAATTAATAGTTGAGCTTTGGGGCTCTATTAGATTTTCATAACTCTTCTCATATCTAATCCTTCGTAAAATCCTCAATGCTGTTTATTATGTAAAAAAAAAAAAAAAAACCACTTATCCATAAATGTTACATATGTTGCTGATTTGGCTCAAGCCAGATACTTATCCTTCCATAGTAAGCTCCATACCCACTCGAATTCACTAGTCGTATAAGAAAATTAGTTGTTTGTCATTGGTCTTAATGATTTATTGTGATAATTTCCTAACCTTCCTGCATAGTTTTTATTTTAACTGTAATGCTTCGTCTACAAGCAGCGAATGTGCTGTATATTAAAAATGACATACCTGAGAAGTCATAAGGGAGCCAGCACCTTGCACAATCTGCAGGCATGATAATGCTTTAGTGGTTAGACAAGAAGATCCCTCATCCAGCTCCTTTTCAATTTGCGTTGAGTTATAATTTGAATTTGTCTATTTGTTGTTCTAATTCTTAGCATTTGATAATTGATTATTGTTTTTTTTTTTTTTTTTACAAAATGGACACTATTTAGAAACTATTCAAAGGTAAAAATCGGCGTTGAATACGCGATTTTGTACCATAGAACTTATTCCCTACGGTCACATAATTGAGTTATCAATTATATTTGTTATCTCTTTTGCCATTCAAATTTTACTACAAACCAGATCATGGGAAATCGATTTGATGGTATAAAAAATCTAATTATTTCAATCTTGCAATACCTTTTACCTTTTACACAATCTTTTATCAGTGTATTACTTTTACCCACACCTGTCGCTCAAACTGCGAAAATAAGCGAATGTGATGTAAAACTATAAAATTGGCATGTCAGGCATGTAGGAGTTCAGCACCCATCGTTACATACTCCTAACTTGTATTTTTTTTTTTTTTTTTTTTTTTTTTTTTTAATATTTATCTTAGGAGATCAATTAATTAGGCAGCTTCTCTTCAGCCTTCCTCGGGTTGACTCAGGCATATCCAAAGTCGCCATGTTTTGAATAAGTTTGTTATAGTGTCCTTGAACTTTGTCATAAAATCTTTTGAATGAAGTGTGAATATTGTATAGCAGTCTTAGTCTATTGTTCTGGTCGAGGCGTTTCCTTTTCATATTAGGGCCCTAGGTCATCCTTCTGTCAAAAGTAGGTCCTAAGTACTAAACTGTATTTATTTGTTGAATATATTCATTGAAATTATAGATTAGTCGTAAAAATTAATATTAATATGGTTTTTTTCTGTGTCAGTATAATAGGTTTGTCTGCTTTTTAACACCTTCAGTCCTCAGTTTCTTGAGCTCGAAATTGATAATACTGTGGATCAGTATTTATCGTCCAAAGTAAAATTTAAGATCAATTCATCGTGCTATTTTTTTCTTGCTACACTTAAAAATATTTTATTTCTGTGTTAAATGTTATATTTTTTGGTTTATTTTATCTTTTGATCACGTTTGACCTTCATTAATGAAATATAAATTAATTTATAAATATATATTTATCTTGTGCGACTGTACTGATATAATTTATGTTTGCTTAAAATTTACATTGGGTCAGTACTTAAATTACAAATGAACTATATGAATTAGGAATGGTGTTTTAAATTTAATGCAGTTCTTTGTTTTAGGTTAAATTATAAATTTGTTTTCAATTAATATATCATAAATAATGTAGTATGTAAGGTGTTATAAAGTTTTAATTCGGAAGAAACGTATAAATTTCCTGCCTCAATCAGTCTAGCTCTCGTAAGGGTAATTAATCTCTCCGACACGGCCTTATGGTACTAATTTGTGTTAATCAAGGAGAACTACTTAGGCCACTAGTAAGAGCCCTCTCAACAATGTCCGGGTCTAAAAGGTCGTCAAGAGGCCACAAGTCATGAACTCTTCTCGAAGGATGTATTTAAAATTAGACTGGCGTCAAGGTTTCAAACCAGTTGATTCCTAAGCAGTTATATTAATTATTCGTATTTAATTCAATGCCTTTAATTGTAATATATTATGTAATTATAGATTCAGAAAAGAATGTTTAGTCATGTCTCTTGTATGTAACGATTCGCGAATCATCTTAAACGGCAATTTATGTGAATATAATGAAATAATTCATCAATCTGTACAACCAATTCATATATTAATCATTAAATAAAAATTGTTTATTAAAGAAACGAAACAAAAATATTTCATTTCTGCAGCCGTGATTCTACTCAATTCTTGATTCTGGGTACCAATGGTTTCGTTTATAAATAAATTACTATTGCGAAGCATAACCCAATAATAAGAACAGGCCAGATGTGATGAAAAAACAATAATTATTGAAGCAATAAATTTTTCAACAAGAAATAGCGTTTATTGACTTCAACAGATAATGTGTAAGCTAGCTAACAGTCCAGACAATGCTTGAAAAAATAAATCATTTTTGAAGATTCTTACTTGAGTTTTTATTCATTTTTGAGTTCTTAATCTTAATTCTTGTGTAATAAAAATCCCTTTAGAAAAACAAAACAGTAGGATGAAAAATTGGTCGTTTATTAAAGATAAAAAGAATAGACTTTGTAACAACAAATAAATAATTAGGTATTACAAAACGGTCGGTTCCTAAGAATCGACTTTTAACCGTCGATTTTCGATACCGACTCTTTTTTCAAGAATCATTGGAATCGAGTATCGACACACCCCTAATTCTTACAATTGAGCAATTAAAAACAAAAATTAGAAGACTAAGAAAAGAATTGATAAAATAAACAAAGAACAAAATAATCGGCTAGAAATAATTTGAAAACATGAAAAAAATCAAATACATTGACTTAGAATATACATCAGTAACCTGCAGCGTAATGTAGAATCACAATTTTGTACACAAATCTTATTTTAAATGTTTTCTATATTTATAAAAGTTTTAATTAATATAACCGAAATCATTGATAAAGAAAATATTTTACATAAAAACAATATTCAATAGTTGAGACAGAGATGGTTTTTCAAAATTTGCATTACAAAAAAATGTACTAATATTGGATTACAAAGAAAGTACTTAATAAAATCAAAGAAAATCATGCAAGAGAAAGACTGATCACATGTTTTAAATTAACATTTACTTTGAATTTTATGAAAAGTAACCTGAAAAACGTGGTGTTATGCTTGATTTTTTTTTTCTGACTTGACGGCCATTCAGTTATCTCTCCTTTGAACTTTCACAGTTATAAAAACAGCATGAAAGTTCTATGCCGACACCAATATAACATGTTGTAAAACCCAGTTTCAAAAAACTGCATAAGTTTATTGCCTTAGTAGAAATACTGTATTCAATACTTATAATTTTCAGATTGTTTAATGCATTTTACATAAATATCACATCATGTCAATTAACATGAGGAGATTCAATTGTTGTTTTTACCTATTGTAGATCCCACTCCCTTTTAAGCTATTTTTTTTTTTTTAACTCTCATTAACAAAAAATATATCAAGTTTATTGTTCGCTACTGCTGGTTTAGTAATTCCTCCTCCACATACTAATGATAATTCAGTTTACGTACTAATTATTAAAATATTTTAAATTAATTAAATATTAAAGAAAATTCCTTCCCCGATTACTATAAATGTTTATCCCGAATGCAGATAATGGAAATTTATATTCTGTCAACTTTAGAACTAAACATTGATCAGTAAAAATATTTCTCCACGTCTTTGAACTTTCAGTGTTATAAAAAAAATGGTGCTACAAAGCTAGATGAATTTTGTAGTTGTCATGCTGTGATTTTTATTTGATATTATTTACAAGGTTACTGTCAAGTGAGTAAGCGGTTTTAAGAACCATCACTTGCTCAGTTTATTGCCTATTTCATGCTAAAAGGCTATAAAATAAGTACATAAAACATTGTAGTGTAAATATTAATGGGAGGCGAGAATAGGGTAATAAAAAAGGCAAGGTAACTAGTCGTTATTTTACAAATTAAAGTAACCTTTTTTCGAAAGCAATAGATCGCTACACAACTTCTTTATCCAGAAATTATATGTTCAGGAACTAACCATGGGTTGTTTGGCCAGAAATCTTGGAATGAAATTGTATTTAAGTCATACATAAACCCATATCACCTTCCTTAGTCTCAAAATTTCAATTATCGAAAATTTATTTTTTTGTTTACATTGTATACAGTTGTAAATATTAATAAAGCATATAAGTATGTAACTATCATTCTCCGACGCGGCTTCGCCTGCTCTCTAAGTAAAGAACATATAAGTTTTTTTGTTTATCGATAAAAATCGTGTATTGAAGCTGTCAATTAAGCATCATTTCAACAGTGATATTTTCACGTATAGCAGTAATTGTTAACATGGTTAAAATTGCACCGATTAGGTGTTTGAAGATTACGTGAAAACTTGGACATCTAATTTTTAATTTTAATGTATGAGTTGGTAATTCAGATTGTTAGACTAATAAAAAACTTTTGCGGATAAGGGACTGCGTTATCAGTGTTTATAACTAAAGGTCCATGACTCATATTTTTATACACAATATTAGATTAAAAGCGAAGGATCGACATTTTGATTTGTAAATAATTTTTCTTTCTACCACTTAACATTGAGCATTTAAATTTTATTATTGTGGATTTTATTATTGCTAAACCTTCCTAGAACTATGAAGATGATGTAGTTTAAATTTGATACAGATAAGTTCAGTTCTTTTATATTAAACTCTATTGCAGAATGTGCTAACCACATATCTGTCGATTTTGAACTTCTCTAGGATCCTCATATATTTAAATATTTTTTTAGTAATGTTACCTACCTCGGTCTAGAACTAGATCAATGATTACCATTTACTACTCATATAAATAAAAAATGCTGCAAAGCAAAAAAAAACTTATTAGTACAATGGTCCCGTATTTCAGAAGGAAATCCCTTCTCTCGATTAAAAACAAAATCATTCTTTATAAATCAGTCACACCACCATTACTGATGTACGCCTCTCTTGAATGGAGCTACTCCTGTGACTCCAACTATAAAAAAAATAGAAAGAGTGAAATACATATGCATGAGAATAATAAACAACTACCTCAGATATACAAAAATAACCGCCAAGCCCGAATTAGGTTTTCAAACAATTAAACAATATATTCACACCCCAGACCCAGTTTATTGTGGAATATTAATGTAACTTTCCCTGCCACTAATAAATAGGTAGAGGCGGATAGTAAGATGGATCCTTTGGATTATACGGGAGCCAGGTGTGCCAGGTGTACCCCAGCCTCCAGCTGCCCCTCTTCTAGGGGTCCGACCCTCCTGGAACCCTCTTCCTTCGGATCCTAGGGGAGAGCTCAGAGGTCCGGATCTGGAGAGTCGAATTACTTTTAGCAACTGCAGAAGTCACGATTTGCGCTGACTCCCACGGTTTTATGGGATTGTTTGCTCTTTATGTTTTGCATTCTTTATTTTAGATGCGAAGCGCATTATTTTCATGTCAAAAGGAATAAAGAAATTTTAAAATCCGAGTCCGGAAGTGTATCTCAAAGTATGAATAATTCTTTGTTCATGTTCGGTTGATTTGGAGATTGAAATTGAATTTTAAGATGCTGCATAATCCTTTTTTATAATCCATATTGGAAGTATTACGTGTTTGTTTAATGTCTTATTCTGCTGTTATTGTGCTGTTATTAAACTCGTAATAGTGAGATACCTATGTGTAAAACATCGCTTTGAGATAAAAAGAACAAGATTATTAATAAATGAAAGGGGGAATATACAATGCCTCGTAAATTAGGCCATCGGATATTTACATGTTTTGTTTATAGATGGGATATTTAAGTGATTAAAGGGTCTTCTATATAGAAAAGAGGAAAAATGGCACTAATTTAAAACAGCCTGGAGCTATGAATATTTCCTCCAAATATTATTATGAAACAAAAAAGAAACCTGAAGTGAAACTTATTTTAAATAAAAGAAAAATAAATAAAAATCCTCTTAATTATCAGTATTAAAGGATTCCTTATCATCTTTAATTCACTAATCTTGTTCCATAACCTTTTTTCATCCAGTTAAAAAAAAAAATGCCATGATTCACAGTGCATCGAATATTTGTAGTTTAATAGTGTTTTAGGTTTTAAAAAAAAATCATTAATGGTATGAAGTTTATTTACGAAAAAATCTGTTTACATTAAACGAAATGTGACTTAAGTAGAAAACATCTAATTTAAAATACAAAGATTTGTATCAACGCCGCAATGAACAATTTAAATTGTTGCTAAAATTGAAAAATTTTCAGTACTACATTTTCTTCCTCTGATTTTTGCTGTATTCGTGATATCTTTAAAATCTACAGTAAGGTATTAAATTTTCCCATAGTTTGATCATATTTTCCCCGTGATGTTTTGGAAACATCTTGTAAGGCCCTTTAGGATTAAACAATTAATATATCTATTCAAATAACTATTTCTCTATTGTTAAAAGAAACGAAAAAAAAAAACATTCTTATAGAATACTATTATTCTTTGTATATATTATTTAAACTCTTAACGGCATACTGCATTATTTATTCCTATTTAATATTAAGTTAGTCTTAGACATTATTATTAGCAACATTTTGGTAACTTAGTAAGTTGTTTAAATTTAAAAAAATAAGAAACTGATTAGTATCATATATTGTACTAACAAAAATCCTATTTTAATAAAAACTAGTTTAATTTAAAGAAAACGTTAATTTTTTTAGTACTGAAAGTATTATAAAGGCATCTTTCGTTGTTGTATTAGAATTCGAAATATTTCAATTATTGCTCTAAGGAACCTCATACTTATCGCATACTTGATTTCATGTTTACTGGTATTAGCTAACCCGCATGGTATTTCCATGATGGCATCTTTGAGCTTGGTTCACATCATATTTATGCTGATCCGCATTTTTATCCTCCATACCTTCATACCTGTATTCTAATTTATTCATATATATGTCGTTGTATGTAAGTGCATACAAAACCGAAGACTAGCTTATCTAATCATTAATCCACCCCTAACTTAATCCTTTATTCATTTATTTTAATGAAATAAATAATATTTTTAAAATTTAATACTGTCTTGAAATGATGAAGTCTGCTGTAATTGTGTTATGTAACTATCAGTCTTTTATCATTTCCAATTACATGGAAGCAAACTTTGTTACGTAAATAGTTATCTGTATCCTATGACAATATAATGTTTCATTAGTTATATACTAATGACTTATTTAGAAGCTCACAGATTATGTATTTAAGTACTTATGTAAAGCAACTATATTTATTCTTTTTTTTTTTTACTACTGAAATTCCTAGTCCAGATGTATTTGAAGTTATGAAGTGATAAAACGAAATTTCAACTAGAGTTGACATAAAAGGTTGAAGCTAACAATAATTATATTGATACACCAATTGCCATTTCGATCATATTCAACAGATGAAAATTGTTGAATACTATTTTTATTGTTTGTTTACTACCATTCCAAGGAGGAAATAAGTAACTCAAAAATTTTGAGATAACGACTTATTGTTATTAGCGTTGGATTCGTTGTGAAATTTTCGATTCGATTCTCCTTAGAGAAGTAATAATTAGATATTTTACTGCTAATCCAACACTGTTAACAAGTGATTATCTCGCAATTTTTTAGTAACTGTTTTTCTATTTGGCAAGGCAATATATGTAAAATAAAAACAGGATCTGTAAAAGCGAATTCCTAAATACCTCGCCTTCTTGATTATTTAATTTTTTTTTTTTGTGTTTTGCCATACTTACACATGAAAGTGTCGTTGAAGATTATATATATATTTGAAACTTCTTTGAATCTTCCAGGTATCGTTTAGTACATAAATGGTCGAATTTATCCACCCCTAAGGTAATCCTTTATTTTTAATTTTAATGAAATGATGAAGTCTGCTGTAATTGTGTTATGTAACTATCAGTCTTATTACAACTAACAAGCAGTTATGGACATTTGTCGTTGCAATATTGCGTAACACCATAGTATTAGTAGGCATGGACATTAATTATCTGCTACAAAAATTCTACTGGTAAAATAAAAAAAGTGACATTAAAAACATTAATTAAGTTCAATAATATTTAAATATTAAGTTATGGTTTATCATTCGTTCATAAATCATATTTAAGTGATGGTAAATCAAATTTTTGGTATTAGAATTTTCTTACATTCTATTTCTGCTGCTAATTTAGAATTTGTGTTATTCAATTTAAATTATTTTATTACAACTGTATCTTTGGACTAGACCTTGCATTGTATTCAATGGTTTAACTAACTTCAGGTATTCTTCTAATTATAGTATGTTCTTTCGTTGACTAATTTACTTTAAACGTTTTTTTCATTTTTAAATTATTTTTATTTATTTATTTAAAAAATAGGTTTGTATCATCTTGGTCACATCCATTATTTTGTTATTTTAGCCCTGAAGAAGACCTGCAAGGCAGGACGAAACGTCGGTACGCAAATTGTAAATTTTTTTTATTTAAAAACTTGGACATGTTTATTTACTTGACTGCTCCCTTGACCATTTCTTCACATTACATCCTACAATCAACTATAGAATCATCATTATTTCTGTTACTCATTACTATTTTCTTTACTCAAGTTTATCATCGCATTTATCAAAAGGAGAGATTAAAATTTACCGTATTTTTCAAAAAATATTTTTCTGATGTAAATATGCAATATTAAATAACAAATATTTTTATTGAATTAATTAATGTTGTAACATCACCTATATTTGTCTGTTGTGAAAAAAACAATTGTTTGTTGTCATTTTAGAGTTTAATTTCTAAATTTATTTATATTTTAAATTCAATACAACGCGTTTCTCTAAACAATTAAATGTTTTATAGTATAGCTATTAAATATACAATATTCTTTTCAAAACTTCTTTACAAAAATTCTGTTAGTAGCATGTTCGAGTCGACAGTGATTCCTAGCTTAGCTTATGTAACGGCCTTTTGTCATACATATATTGATTATTTTATGGTATGGATTGTTTTTAACCTCGTGTGTTTGTATTAACATACTTTTTAAATAAACATATTTGTGTTATTATTTTTATCTTAATTCAATTTTATGTCCCTGGCGGTCGCGAAGAAGTCGAAGTAAATTTATTAATTTTCAATTGGGCGCCTCAAATTTTTGATACTTTTCCAAAATACTGAAATTAATATAAAAGTACTGTTTGCTCTAATATGGATACTTAGATTCCGTATTAAGAAGTACAACTTAATCAATTTTTTACCAAGCGGATATTAAAAATCGATCTTTGTTAATTCGTTAAGATTATTAGTTTTTAAGGAAATCTGACTAGTGGATTTCTTTATTACAACTATCGATATATTCTTAATATTTTATGTTTCAGAAGTAATATGAATGATTTTCAAACCAAAGTATGATTTAGTAAAAATTGAAAATTTGTCTATTTTTTATTTTGTGTTCTAATGTAATCAGATGGTTCTTGATTAAATTGTTTAAAAAATGTGGCAACTACCTTCGGTCTTAAACAAAAAAACCTTTTACAATTCATCACCAACTGAGGAACACAATACACCAGCTCATCTTATTCATTAAAATGACGGGGCTACAGATATGAATGGACGGGCGGAGAAGATGTTAGCAGGACTGACAGTAGCCGGGAGTCCATGTTAGGCAAACGGGCAGTAGCGAGGACACGCGACCGCCACGTGTCTGCCGGGCACCACCCACGCAGGTCCGACCTGCCCTGTTGACTTCATCGCCTGTCATCGGGCCTCTTCAAGTGCCCAAAAGGGTTGGCATAAGGTTTGTGCAACACGAAAGGATTATATAGGCTTGAGCAAGCAGGTGTTGAACAGGTAAGAAAGGGTTTGTGTTGTAGTAGTGATTTGTCATTGACAGCAAACCCTTATCTGAACTAAATTTGAAAAGAGGAGAACAGAATAAAATTAAATACCTGTCTAAGAAAAAATGAAACAACAGCAATACAAATGAATTTTAATATTGTTTATTTAATAAAATAATGTTACACCTAAAAAAAAAATAAATCTGTTCAATATTAGAAATCGTATTTAAAAGCAACAATTCATCCGCCGAAGAACGTTCTAAGCGACAAAATTTCCGAAGTGGCGATTTAAAAGGTTTATAAATGGATAATAGTACGTTATAGTACTTCATTATGTCCAATTTGACATTGATTAATATGTAAATTTGATTAGGTTTTCTATCCTACAAAACTAACAAAAACTTTATATTATGATTTTCTTTCACAGATTACTCAAAATGTCACTTAAAACGTTTTTCGGCGGAACTATTTAATTATTTCCATTAGTATTAATGATGTAATATTTAATGAATTGCTGTAGTCTCATTAACCTTATTGAAATTGAATGACCATTTGAATAAAACAAACTTAATCTATACTATTATATAAAAGGACAAGCCATTTTTCGTTTGTGATCACTAACCGCAAAAAAACTACTGAACCAATCTGTACCAAATTTTGACCACCTCATCTTTATAGTTGTAGGATTGTGGCTGATGCTATTCACACAAAAATATCTGAGTGACTGACTGAAGACTGATTTAGGAATTAATCCTAGAAGGAAGCCAAAATGTAAACAAATAAAAGAATTTAAAGGATAACATTAAGTGTTTACATATCTCACTGCCAAACCAGCCGAACTTTGAAAAGTGATAATCGCTACCTGTAACATTTTTGTTTTGTTTCTTTTTTTAGCGATTTTCTCTAAAACTAAGCAAAAACGAGCAAATCTCTAAAGGACTTTTTGTCTTAGTTTTTCGGTCCCCCTATAAGTTCCTGAAGTTTTGCCATTTAAATTCGGGACACCCTCTGTAACTCTATTAAATATTGTAAAACTTCTTTAAATCAATAGATGCAAAAATGAAAAACACGTGTCCTTCGTAAGGATAATGGTATTCATTAGTCATTGAAGAAAAACTTACTTACATCCGGCTTTATGTAAATAAACACTTATTCTCACAAGCATGAATTTAATGATACTGCCAGGCAAATCAAGAAAATATTTAACAAATGTAAATTTAGTGTTTATTATTTTTTAGAAAATAATAAAGAAATAACAAGTTGTTAAAATCCCACTAAACCTAACCTCGAGTGAATAAGTAATTTGCGTTGAATGAGAAAACGGTGTCATATTTTTACATCGCATAAATCAAAGAAAAAGCTATTCTAATTTAAAATTGCTATAACAAAAGTTAATCAAACATTTAAATTCGTCCTAAAAAAATTTTCAATTCGATTTGTAGTAATCCACAAAATAGAGAAATGAATTCAGTTCGGTATACTACAGGAACCGTATATTTTTCTATGTATGGAAATATATTGTTCGTAATATGCTGATATACCACTGTTTATATTATATTATATTAACACACTTAAGCTGTAATCTAATTATAGAAATAATTGTTCATTAAATTTGAAATTTACTTCAGTTTTTTCCTTGATTATTAGTCTAAAAAAAAAAAAAGTTGGTAAAATCCCACTAAACCTAACCTCCAATTTATAAGTAATTATTGTGAAATGCGAAAACAATGACATATTTTTGCAACGCATAAATCAAAGAGAAAGCTGTTATAATTTATAATTAAATATTACTATAACAACTGTTAATCAAATATTTAAATTCCTCTCCAAAATAATTTAGAATTCGACTTGTAGTAATCTATAAATTAGAGAGATGAATTCAGTAATGTATACTACAGGAACCCTATATTTTTCTATGTATGCAAATATATTTTTCTTAATATGCTGATATACCACTGTTTTTATCATTTCTTAAAGACGTTTTTTTGCAGCGATTCCGTATCTTTCTTAATTTTTCATCATAATTAGCAAATCAAACATCATGCTAAAGCTGATGTCCATTGCTAACGGCAAAAAAAAAAATTATCTTCAATTTTTTGAATCCACACCTGTCACTTATCCTGCAGATCGAAGGCTGAGAGACGTCAGCACGCAGCGAAACCTTATCCCAACATGATCTTTCATTAATTTTATCAGAGTACATCCCTCAACCAACTCCTTTTTAGCCTTCGAATATTTTTTGGCATGCATCTCAAGGCCATTATTTGTATTAGATTGTTGATGTCTGTAGGGTTTGCCGTGAAATCTGATGTATGAAGTCTGTATGTGATCTAGAACCATACGTATGCGTAAGTCAAGTTAAAATTAGTCAGTTCGAAATACCAGGTTGGGAAAATCTCAAGTCAGTAGAAACCTGGATGTAGGAATAACAA